>JACBWW010000042.1:2549576-2692076 GCA_020086605.1 Lanius collurio
AAATGTGATTTGCCAAAAGCCCCTTTATTTTTAATCTTGAGGCATTTTTTACAGCTTCAGCCTCTCATCTTGCACTGTTGTTTCAAAATTTGTACCTACATCTTTTAGTACAGATCTGTGGGAATATGGATCTGTCCTGTTTTCCATTTTTTGAATGAGTAAGTAAACACCAGTGAGGCTGTTGGCGTTGCAGGGTGTGATTTAGTGTAGGTTAACGTAGTGCAGAGGGTATTTTGCAATAAAATTTTAAATTAGAGAGAATATATTTACTGCCTGTCGCAAGTCTGGCTTATGAACTATAGGCTTGATATTTGGCAGAATGTGTAAGAACTGATAATTAGGTGTGTGTGTGCAGGTAGTGACATTTGTTTAAAACAAAGTACTGTAAAACTGAATTCATTTATGCCTCTTACTTTGTTCGGTTGCTCATAGACAAGTAATAAAATACACCAATAATATCTCTGTTTGCAATAAGCTTTAATTATACAGGCACCTGATAAAATGCAGATGAGCTATCTGCTCTCTGTGTATGCAGAGTCTAATAAATAGAACTGGCAGCTCATCTGTGTGCATGTATGTGTATGAGTGAGAAAGAGGGGAATAGAGGGACTCATCTGTAATAACAATGATAGCTTTGAAGGTGGGACTTGGTAATTTTCACAGCTTTATTGGCTGAAATTATCAGATGAAAAGGGTTGGCACCACTGTGTGTGTGTGTTTGTGCGTGTGCTTTCCCCCACCCAAGTATATAGGTACAGGGAATAATGGACAGGTATAAAATTGTGTGCTTTAATGATCTACCTTAGATTTTTTTTTTATTATTTATTTAACTGTTGATCTATTTTCTGCTCTCTCTACTAATGTCAGTAAAACAGCAAGATTTACATCCTTGAGAATGGATTTCAAAATGCTGTGGGGAAATGGGGACACAGATACCATATATATATATATATTTTTTTTTTTTTTTAATAACTTATGGTTTTAAACTTATAGCTCCTGATCCTGTAGTTTCTTTTCATGGCAGAGGGTGCTCCTAAATTAACTTTCCTTACCATGGTCAGTAAGGTTCCATTTGATCCAGTGTGGCCTCCTGTTATGGCTGAATGTTGTAATAGCACAAGTGTGCCCGGATCCCGTATGAAAACATTGATTAGTGATCATTAATCCGTTACATACTTAGTGTTTGATTACCTTTTTTGGAGGATGCTGAGACTGGATGAAATCAGGTCTGTGGTAGTATTCGCTGTTTAGCGTCAGACGTTTGTTCCAGCAGCTGCCCTGAAAGGAAAACGTGTATTCTACATCTGGTGCAAGTTAAGGAATTTCTCCTTGGCTCCAGGAGCACGAAGTCCAGATTTTTTGTTAAAGCAGAACCGGTTACATGACACTCCTGTTGTTTCTTTCTTACTTTTGGCTGATCAGAGGTTGTGGAAAAAGAAGAATTATAATTATTTCTTCAGCAGGTACTTACTTGAATGTTTAGTCAGGTCTCAAAAGTAGCAGAGTGCTTGGGGTTTGGTCCTGAGAGCATTCCTGAGGTTAACTTCCACACCACTCTTGAGTCATATAGGCACACCTTGGGAATCCCAGAGTTTTTGGTTGTTGTGTAGTCCATGCAGTGTGGTGCTGAGTTAGGACAAGCTGCTGGAGCTGGGAACATATTGAATAAAGCTTTCTCTCAAACAGTGCTCTAAGGGCTAAGTCACATGGCTCTGTGCCAACTGGTCCTCCAGTATCTGACTAGTCTGTAGTCTCTATTACCAGAACAATATCCTTTAAGTATCAAGCTGTAGGAAACAAGATTTGGTAGGAATAAAACTTAAATTGCTGCTGAGAAATACTATGAAAAATATGGAGAGGTAGTGTTAGCCTTGTAGAGGAATTTTGAAAGAATTCAAAATTACACACAGGAGTTGTCAGACCTGCAGGCTTGGATCCACCATCAGGTGGATTTTGTCTGAGAGGGAAAGGGGGCAGTAGCCCCAGCATTCGGGGACTTTGCTGTGGTGTGTGAGGGGAAGGATTCATGCCCCTTTGGCAGCGCTTGGCTCGCTTTGTTCACAGCTGCGCTCAGCCCTTAAATATTTGTGTTGACCTGATGGCAAGTGGAGATGTGTAGAGAAGGAGTTCAAACTGTTGACCTGCTAACACCGGCTTTTGCAACTTGACTCTGGTTGTTTAAGATCTGTGATCTGCAGTTGAGCCATTCTCTTCGCATTGAGGAGAATGAAAGGTGTTACACAGATGGAGAAATACCTTGTTTTCAACCCACATTGGGATGGTGGTTTAAATACTGATATTATATTATGCACTGCGGTTTGACACTGCTAGGGAATGTCTGTAGTGCACTCGTATTAAAGATCCTGGTTCAGTGTTAAAGATCCTGTTTTAATATTAAAGTTCCTGATTAATGTCGTAAAGGGTTGCTGGGGTTTTGTGTGATTTGGTGGAGAAAGTGGAATAAAAGCAGAGTTCCCACTGAATTAACATAAGCCAGAATACGTGTGGGTATTCAAAGAAGTCTGTGTTGTGGCTAGCATTTGCAAGAACCTGTGTACCGAAATATACAGCACCTGTTTTTTTTATACTCCTTGGGCATGACATAGAAATTTATCTATGTATGTATTTCTCACCAGTTTAGCGCTGGCAGTATAACGTGCAAGTTGTCAAGGTGTTCAGGAGGGTTTTTTGACAAGAATCTTGAAGTAATGTGGGAATGCATGCCCCATCTTCTCTGCTCTCGCAGGGCGGTTTCTCAGTTCCCCCTCACACTTCACTGGCCGGCATTTTGTGTGTTCTCCAGCCCCTTCCTTCCCCTGCCGTGAGGGGGACCCCAGGCGGGGGCGGCAGGAACGGGCTGGAACCGGCTGGAACCAGCGGGAGCAGCTCCTGGCAGCCCCTCACAGCCCTGCCAGCACCTGGGCACCCATAGTCGGTATAGGGCAGCTTCTGAGAAGGAGGGTGAAAGTAAAGATGAAAGAAAATGAATAAAAAAGAAATCTAAGGAAAACTAGAGGGAGTAACACGTAAATGAGCGGTGAAGGTCAAGGTGAGGAGGCAGCGCCGAGCACGGAGTTGTTGGCGCAGGTTGTGGAACTCAGGACTCCTGGAAGTCAGCGTGAGGGAAAACGTGGAATTGTGTCCCGGGCGGATGGGCTGAAGCTTAGAGGTGAGGAAAGGGGGTTTGGGAGACGAGGCTGAAAAGAGCTGGGGTCCCCAGGGGAGGAGGACAATCCCCGGCGAGGGAGGGAAAGCTGCGGAAGAAGGAGGCAGCTCCTGAGAGGAGCCGGTGCTTGGCCTGAGGGCTGAGCCCCCGCTGGGGACAGTGTCCCAGGGGAAGGCACACCCCGTGTAGCCTGCCGGAAACACACTGAGGGCACTTATTCGATATAAATTATAAATTAGTTTGTTTGTAGTGGCTGTGGTGACTGTGTATGCGTTCTTGGTGTTGCTAACATGAACAAGGGGGGGTTGACCATGATGTGTGTGAGGAAAACTCACGTGTGGACTGCTGAGGTATTCTAATTCTGTTAATTGCTCTGAGACAGGAGAGCAGAGCTGGACAGGTAAGTTCTGCACACAGATAATTGCTTTTGGTGCTTGACAGAAGCTGTAAACGCTGGTCGATTCCCTGTAAACATGTAAGAGCTTCATTTACCGTTAGTTGTAAGGATTACATCAGAAATGTGCTCATGAACAGCAGATTTATCTTAGATCAACTCAGTTTGTACACACCATTACAGAACAAGTAAGCTAAAACACTTATTACTATATAGTAGTCAGCCAGACTAAATTTTCTGTTTTAAATTTCCTTTATTGCTGGATACCATAAATTTTGTATGTGTGTGATAGATATTTGGCTCCATCTCTAATATCTTTAAAGAATAAAAACATTTTAATTACTCAAATTGTTAATTAATATGTGATTCATGCTGCTATAACAAGATCTATCAGCAACACTCCTAGAATCAATCAAGTGAAGGTTACTGTTTTATTTAGGAGTAAATTGAAGATTCTGTGCTTTAATTAAAAACTTTGTGTTATATCTAAAATATCTTCATTGCTTTTATCACTCTATAGTTCTATTTTTAATATTCCAATTTATTTAGTCATGTGAATTGATTTTAATCTAAAATTGTCATTAAAGTTAAGCAACTATAGGGAAGGAAAATTTACACCTGCAAACAGCTGCAGTTTCAGGAATAGGCAGCAATCACATAGGAGAAGAAAGTACTAAAATATATGATCTTTTCATTTAAAATCAGAATAGAAAAACCTGAATTTTCAGAGTTACATGCATAGCAACATATATGTCAATTTTTGTGAAATGGGAATGAAAGAACTGAAATAATGCAAAAGAGAGGCAAAATATTAAGTCCTGCATACTCAGACTTTGGTTGGGTGTTACTCAGACCTACTTTAAATTAAGTCTATGTGAGAACTGGATTGGGGATGGACAGAGAACAGGGAAGACAGAGCAGATGGAAGAATGAACACACAGGGAGACTGGTCTGGGACAAGAGGAATTTACATGGAAATGTAAGGAAAGTGACAAAGGTTTGTTTATATTCCGTGGTTATTTTGGTAATCCAAAAGCAGTTAAAGTGAATTTTTAAACCTTTATTGTTCTATCCTCTTTCTGCACCTTCTGCAGATTTCCTCCTTGTACCTTTGCTTTCTGTCCTCTTCCTTCTTGGAGATGAACAGAGACTTTCAGGGGTAACTTTTTCCATTATTTTGTCCATACATTTTGTATGAATTACTTCATCTTTGGGAGGGATCTTGTCCTCACCTGTGCAGGGACTTCAGTGTAACAACACTAACGATGTTACAAGAGTTGCTAAAAAGTTGTTAAAATACACTATAGTCGCTACAATAGTGCAATTCAACCACAATTACCACACTGAAACGCCTAATTTGGTAACTTAAAGAAGTAATTGGGTTTTGCAGTACTTGACTTAAGTGGTTAAACCTGGCGTGTTGCCTCGTGTGAGGACAAGAAGCTCCCTAGCAAAAATGTAAGCATGCACAGCCTCATCTTTGTTTTTAGTTTGAGAGATGGCAGTCAGGTGTCCTAAAGCACGGTGCGGGAGGTGTTTAAATCTTTATGTATCTTAGAAACTGCCCCTGCTGCAGTCACTCTCCAGCATTTCATTCTCCTTGTGTGTTTGGAAAACTTCCTCTACACGTCTCTGCTCAACCACAGGGATTCTGTCCTGCATCCCACCAGAGGAAGCAGTGAATGCTGCTAGACCTCACTTTAGTGTCTGGTGCTGTAGGTATTGGATGTTTATGTTTTGCAAGTTTCTTCTGAAAATACAGAACATTTTTGCTGATTGTAGGCCTTCAAGTTGAATTCAGCCTGTGAAATTTGTGGGGAATATTTTGTACAAAGATGCCTTTGAACCCAAGACCCAGTTCTAAGAATCTTTCCTGAAAATTTGCACTTGCATTTCCACTGTGTGGGAATTAAGCATGGCTAGTACTTACTCATGGGACTGCTGAAAGTTCTGGCCATTTTGATTGGCTTAAATTGTTTCAAGGAAATGGAAAACCATCAACACCAAACCCTGGCCAAATAAGGTTTTTATTTTCAGTGGAAACTCACCTTTGTACCTGTAGCTACTATGTCAATACAGTATGTGTCTTTTTATTAAAAAAGGTAGTTTTATTTATCAGGCTTTTTCAGGAATAGCCTGTTTTGCCCATCAGTGTTGTGAAAGGAAAGACAAAGTATTTGCCATTTCCTTACCCCTCCAAGTGCCCAGAGCTCAGTGGCACCTGAGGGAGCCAGGGATGGCTTCCCTCTGAAGCCAGTTGAAATTGTGCCATTGAATTTTTAGATCCAGCCTTTCACCCAAGCCATGGTTTTTAGTATTGGTTTTCTGTGACCAAGCCTATACTTCTTTTTTATAGAAATATGTTTCTTCCAGGGATGGCCATGACCCAGCAGTTTAAGTGGCTTGGTTATATCAAATTTATTCAAGAAAAAAAGCTCTCAAAAGGTGGTCTGTGTTTGAGAGCTTCAGTTGAAAGCTTTCAAAGTCTCCTGGCTTTATCCTGCAGTCCTTTTTAAGTTATGTACTAGAGAGAGGATCTGTGATAGAGGACAAAGAATCCTATATTTGCTTAGTGAACCTGAGAATATCCAAAATAAGTGTTAAAAATACTTATTTGAAAAGTGGCATGAGAAGAGGAAGGGTTTGCTGAGGAGCGGTTTCGGTGCAGCCAGACCATAATGTTATTAAACAAGTTACACCTATAGATATCTGCTGAACTCAAAGGAGTACCAGAAAACCTCCTTGTGCTTCAGCAGAGTAAGAGGGAGGGAGACACAAGAACACCAGATCTACACAACTCCTGTTACATTGTGTGATAATGCCCTGTTTATCTGTTGGGCTTTTTCTTGCTGGGTTGTTTTTTTTTTTTTTAAGCTTCTTGAGTGGCAAGTGAAGCAAGATCTGTCAAAGTCTCTCTGAACTTGCAACTGGTAGAAAGTCTTTTATTGGGATACAGAGAATTTTTAAAATGCAGCCTTTTTAGTTGTGTAAAATTGAATTTGTGTGATCATTTGGAAGTTGCTCTGTATGTCTGGAGAAGGAAAGCTGAGGTCAGTCAGGTATTCAGTTGTGCCTGCAGTGTATCTCCAACCTCCTTTCTATGGAGGCACTTCCTCTCCCCATGCTTCCCCAAACAAAAAACATGTTGAGGTTTGTAACATTTAGGTGGCTTATGCATAATCTTAATGAAATTTATTTATTTATGATTGTTGATAGTGTTTTATTAACAGCTGTCTCTCAGAAGGTTCCTCAGTAATGCCTGGGGTATGATCTATCAGTGTAATACAATCATGTAGCTGTTGTGCTGTGGAAAGGGAGCAGTCAGAGACTTGGGTGCATTTATTTTTACAGGTAGGCCTTATTTTCAAAGTCAGCAGAAGTTTCCAAAGCTCAGCATTTTGGAAATGGATGTTTCAGGTATAATTACATCCAGCATTGAACCTCAGTGAAATGGTCTGGTGGCTCAGATTGTGTGTGGAGGCTGTGAAAGGAGGTTGCATGTGGAAGCTGTCTCACTTAAAGGGCTTGAAATGCAGGGTTACATGTCAAGGAATTCTTTAAGACTCTTATTTATTGAATAGTTTATTAACTGAATATATTTTATTGAATTTCTGTGCAGAAGATGTGGTACGTATTTATTTTTTGGACAAGTGATCGAAGACCTTAGGCAGCCCCAACATTACTAATGACAAATGAATATATTCAGAAGTCCAGACGTGGAGTCCAAAATGCTTTCAGATATTGTTTTTTTTGGATGGCTGTTAAAAACCTTTAAGTTTTGAGAGGATTCCTATGAGAAAGCACCTTTAAACTGAGAAAGGTCAATTTCTTTGACAGCCAAGACTGGAGGTTTCAGAGGGGTTACTGTGATCCAAAACCTGAATTATGTATGTCAGTCCTTAGGGTGTATCTTTTAACGTGGGAGTGACTGGGGCTGGAAACCTGGTGGGATGGTGACTGTTCATTCCCAAATGCAGGTAGGCTATTACACATAAACCCTGTGTTGGAGGACTGAAAAGGTTGCAAAGTTAAGTGCTCTGAAGGCAAGAAAAGCCACCGTTGAGGTTGAAGAGGCAGGGATGCAGCTGGAAGGAATTCCATGGGTGTGTGCTTGTGCTCAAAGCCAGCTCTCCCTTTGCTGTAGCTCTTCTGGGGAGTGAAAGGCAGATGGAGTTTGGAGAGGTTCTTTTATTTTATTTGTAATATCAGTGTTTTCTCTTAAACATCACATGAGAAACAAGCTTACTGGTTTTGCTTAAACTGTTCCAAACAAGTAGTTCTGAGGATATTTTGGCCCAAATTGAAGTTAGAAGCACCTTTATAAGTTGGGTCCTGCAACAGAAGGTGTTTGACAAGCTGAGCTGGAACTTTGCATTGCTGTCAAGCACACTTCACTTGTTGAGCTGCAGGGACGAAGTTTGGGTGGATGTTAAAGAGCACATTTCCACTTTGAACTGTGGGTTTGCCCCTTTCATTCTATTCTTTCATTTATTGTTTCACTCTGATTAAGGAATTGCTCTCCTGACTGCTGGAATGCCAGAGATTGGAAACCTCAGTTAATTTTCACGTTCCCTCCCCAGCATCTTTGATCAGTTTTTATTTCAGCATTCGGATCATAAGAAACCATTTACAGGATGTGCTGGCTTTCACACAGCTGCAGCCAGCTATTTTCTGAAGGTTTTGAATGCTACAAAGCAAATCTCACCAAATTCATGAGCTCAGTAGTCTTCATCTGTCAGTCAATAGAGAGGGGAAGAACCACAGCCCCGAACCAAATAACTTTCTTACTTCCTTACTGACAAATTCTTTTAAAAGTTTACAGTGAACAGATCTATGAGCATTTTTATAAATTAATTTCTACTTTTAAATGTCTTCATAATTTAACTTTGTTTCTTTTTGTTATGGCAGTGCTTGCTATGTGCAGGGCACTTCCAAAACTTAAAGCAGTATTATCTGTTTGCCAAGCATTTGAGTAGGAGGAATCCACTGGAGAAAATAGATGAAACTTGATGAACAGAACGTAAAAAGTGTGCTTTTACTTGAAAATAAGTATTTGCTAAGATTACCAGAGATCTTGACTTGTTTTCTGAGAGCTTCATATGCTTTAGGCAAGCATATCTGTGGTAGGTTAGTGGGAAAGGTAAGAAAGAGAAGATACAAAATGCAGGCTGTACTATTGCACTGAGTGATTTTCCTGTTGATTCTAAACAAACTAACCCAGCTCAAAGCCTCCAGAAACCAGATGGAAGATGTGTGTGCATGGAGCACAGTAAAATCTTACTACTTGTGGTTTCCTTTCATGCTGCAGGAGACAACTGAAACAAAGCCTTGACAAGGAATTATACTTGTGACTCACTGTGATCACAGATTCTCTTGAAATGTTAAAATTCAGCCAGTGTGTTAAATGGTAGTTGTTATGATGTGAGCTCTGTGGTGCTGGACTTGTCTCACCTTAGCATGTGTTATAAAGCTTTGGAGAGGTATTTTCTAGGCTAAAGGGAAACTTCCATGTTAATAATCATAAAACACTCTTCTTACACTCTTAATATTTTGGCTTGGACTCCCCTCCTCCCTTTTGAAAATACTGGGCCCAGTGTAATGACTTTCCTTTTCATTCCTGTCACATGTGGAGCAAAGGCAGAGTCAATTGTGTGAATTGCTATTGGTAATCAAATTGGATAAGACTTCCACTGGATTTTTTTCTCAAGGTATTTAATCCTGTACTGAGGGGGAACACTGGTGGAGGATTTTTGTAGTACTTTTGCTCTCTCTAGATATCCTGAGGTCAGAATATTGCAGTTACTGTCTGTATGGTCATAAAAGACCCATGAACTTGGAACAGAAGGCTCTTGTGGGGGTTAGCTCAGAAATATAAATGGCCAAAGCTCTAAAAGGGTTGATTGTCTTTGTTGGAAATATATATACTTTTTGGAGCACTGGTGTGGAAGTAAAGACAAATGAACATCCTTATGGTGTAATCACCAGGTTGAAAAATCAGGTGACTTTAGTTCTCAAACTCCCTGTTAGCACAGTGACTTTTTATGTTCTTTATATCTTCGTTGGTGGATGAGTCAATGTTTAAATGCTCATTTATCATTTACTATATAAAAGAAAAGCTATTATCTGAAACTCATTTTTACAGTTGCAGGCAAACTGAAATAATCATTTTCAAGGACCTAAAGCTGTTTCTTGAAGAATGTCATCATTTTCTTCTGATTTTACTTACCACTTACACCAGTATATGAGGTACCTTCAAGAGCTGTACCTTGCACAGCCTGGCTGCAGATATTGCGAGCCTCGATACCTGTGCAAACCGGGCTAAAGAAACTTAGTTTCAGCCAACTGCATTCATCTTGCAGACAGGACAAAAGAACCACTTTAAAAGCAGAGCTCTCACTGAACACTTGTGCTGCTTGCTCAGTGATGTGCCCTGCCCTGGAGGGTGAGCAGCCCCATTGGCCCAGACAGAGGATTTCAGGAGCTGGCGATAAAGCCAAGCTCTGCCTTGGAATCGCCCTTGCTCGTGCCTGTCAGGAGAGGAGCTGCTTTCTCTGCTCTTCTTTTCATGCTAAGAACCTCTCTGAGTAAATGAACTGTCTGTTTGAAGTGGTAGAGGAGTAGTCTTCATTTTGCATTATAATTTGATGGCTCTCCTAATAGATAATATTACTATTAATTTGTGTGTGTGTGTGTCTCATCTTCTCTGTTCTCAGTCTGCAGGGGTGTAGCTCAGGTGCATATCCACACATAGAGGTGGTGGATACCCACTGATGTTGCTCAGGACTCGTGTTCTGAGCTGTGCCAGGACGCAGAGTTTTGTGCTTTGTCTTGGGGAAAGCACAGCTTTGCACATCCGAGTGGCTGGGATGTGCTGTCCTAAGCACAGTGCTGCACCTCCTCACACACACGAAGGCAGGACAGCAGTGTAGGCAGTGCCATACAGCTACTTGTTAGTTTAACCTCACGTAACTTCATTTAATTTTAATTCCCTCTGTGCCCCCAAACTTGGCCGCCTCTTTGTGCCTCATTCTTTATCTCACCAAATGGCCAAAGCAGGCAAATGAGAGATAAGCTGAGGCAACCAAGTGACCAACAGCAGTGTGTCTACAGGGAATGATAGAATACTTATGACTATGGATCACTGGGAGTTCTGCTGCTCTCTTGCAGGCCCAGGTACTCTGTCTCTGACAGAAACTCCCATTTTGTTCCTCTGTCCCCTTGTTGGTGAACACTCTCTCTTATTTGCTGGCAGAAAGATGAGATCCTGCACGTACAAGGACTGTTCTCCCTTAATCCCACTTCAAAACCAGGTTGGAAACCCAACTATTATAGGTGTTGATTTGCACCAGCATCTAATTGTTAACATCACCCTTTTAGGGAGACATGTGACATAATAAAAATAAGTTCTGTGTGATCTTTTAATCTCACCTGTATCTGCTTGCACATCTTGCAATTTGTGAGCACTGGAAGACTGTAATTTACTTAAATACTTGTACCTTTATTTTATAAAAATCTATAGGTACTTTTTAAAATCAAATGTACTTTTTATAGTATAATATTTTGAGGCAAGTATGGTGAGAATTGAACTGTTTTATCTGTAATGTAATAGAAAGACATGATCTCTTCTTGAGGAAATTGAGCTTTTCCATGAGTCCTACTGTTAGCTCTTGAAGTCAGTGCTGACATAAAGCTCATGTTAGAAAAAACCTAAAATTGTCTGATGCTGAAAGAGACATCTATTTATATACTTTTGCTTTTTTGGATGTTCATCTTTGGGGGTTTTTTGGTGTTAGTCCCCCAAGTTGAGAAGTCATTCGATATTTGCACTACAGGCGAATACTGCAAGTGACATGGCCATAGCTTTTACTTGACTTTGCTTAGGGATCAGTTTGCTGCAGCTATTTTGTCTTTGATGGTGAGAGCAGAATGTCTCAACAGTTTAACATGATAAAAGATGTGATGTCGGTGATAAGTGTGTTCATTACACACTAATTAAAAGGTGCAGCAGCAGTGATGGAATGCCTGTGTTCTCAGCATGTCTATTTAAAAATTGTGCATTCGGAACATACTTCTGTACACATTGTTGGGTGGGGGAAAGACCTCAGTGGTCATGTATTCCTACCCTGCTGTGTCATTTTAACAGATTGCTTTCTCAGTCATGTGATCACACTTCGATCTTATGGGGTATTTGCTGTTTTGAGAAAGAAAGGAAAAGTTTTGATGTTCTCACCTGGCAGTTTGTCCCTGTGTCGTTCAGTGCTCCCTGCAGTAAGGGAATCCAAGCTGTGGAACGGCTGCAGCCTCTCAGCCTTTTTTGCTCAGTCCGTGAGCATTACACCCAAAAGTTGTTGGTTTGACTTTCTCATTCTGTCTTGTTTCATCTTACCTGCCTCTTCCTTCCTTCTTCTGCTTCTGAGGATGATGCTGATGGATTGGGAAAGGCAAAACTGAACTTAAAAGTAACATGAGACCGTTAGTACTGCTTGAGAGATACTTGGAACTTGTCAGGATTGGTTCTATACACCTCTGCCCTTGAAAGGAATTACAAGGTAAAGTAATTTTATCTTGGGAAGCTTTTTCTGCTTGACTTTTCGAGTTGATTTCAATGTTAGGAGTGCCCATTTCCACATGCTTCTTAGGAAAAAATTTGCTTTTGTATGGGTCAACTTGTGCTTGCATAGAAACAGGTTTCAATGCTGTGCTTTGAATCGAAGTGTGCCATTCTTTGAGTTCACGATTAACCTCTGCCAGAGCTCTTTGTGTATAGGGACTTCATGTTTTTAGCATCAGAGTGTTATGGTGCTCAGAGACAAGGGGACACTATCATAAACTCTTTTTGAAACGGGGAAAAAAAAGATTGAAAAAGAATGTTCCCTACTTGAGGAGAAATCAGAATGGTTAAGTATAGAGAAAGTTCTTTAAGAGGTGTATGAACTGCCTGGTAACATCGCAGCATCCATAGGTGTCTACACATAAACAGCAGTCAAAGGTTTTCTGTTACTTCTCTATTCTTAAAAGGTCATGCAGTATCAATACTGTTCTCTGAAGAAAACTGTTGACTACTATGAATACTGGCTTTTATAAGCCCGCTTTCATATGGGCCTGCTGGATAATAATTAAATTAAGGTTTCTGACTCTTCCTAAGGGTTGGGCTTATGAATATCTAAAGATCTGATTGATCAGAGAAACTCAGGTTAACCGTAAAATTGATCAAAAAGCGGGCAGAGAATAACGGCTCAGCTGAGCAGTACTGCGGAGTGATAAACCCACTGCTGGAGAATGTGACTGGAATGAGGCTGTAGCAGCCTGTTTTCATTTCAGTGTATTTAGCATGGGGCTGTCACTTAATTGTGTTGACTTTGTTTTCCTCTCACAAAGAGGCCTGAAGACTGACAGGTCACATGTGTTTGTCTGTGTTGCATTTCTCCTCACTTGGTGAGGGAAGGATCTAAAACGTTACCAAAAAGCAGCTGAGTCTTTGTCACTACCTTTGCTGCCTGGTTGGGTTTTGCAGAGCGTCCTGGGCTTTCAAGTGGCCGATGGTGTGACTTTAGTGGGCAGCTCTTGCTCACAGAGTGTCCCTCCAGGAGCCTTTCCTCTGTGGGCCATTCCTGTATCCAGGGAGCCTTTTTTCCGTGGGCTGTTTGTGGCAGGTATTGAGCACAAGCAGCTTCCCTCAAAATCAGTAAACAGAGAGATTTCTTTGACAGAACTGGGATTTTAAGCCCCTGGTGCCTTAACCCGTCCATGTGACTGTGGCTGGCAATAAACCACCACAACAACCCCTTCCTTGGTTATGCAATCCATCCTTTTCCAAAACATGAGCGAGGAGTGATGGCTCCAGCCTCCAGACTGCCCATCTGTCAGGGGAGAAGAGCAGCAGTTGTGTCTTTTGATGCTATTTTCAGGTGCAGGTTCTGTGGCTTTCACAGCGTTATGGTAAAGAAAGAGGTTTGACTGGCTTGGTGTCCTAAACTGAGCACTAAGCTGTGCTCTGACTTAATCCATTTTTCCTACAGGTTTATTTGTGTTCAGGGTGGGGAAAAGGTTTCATCCTTTAAGGCTCAGTGCACTCTGACCTTCACCCAGCAAAGCACTTAGGAAAATGAGCAACTATATGCTTCTTATTAAGCACATCATCAAATCTTTTGCCTGGGTCATTGCAAAAATCAAGCTTGCCTTGAATGAAAAGTAAAAGAAAATATGATATGCTAGTGGGAGTAAGGGGTTTTTCATATTTAGTCTTATTTTTACAGACACCAAGAGTTTAACTGAATTAGTCACAAAGTATTGCTCTAAGTCTTCATTTTGAGGACAGAACTATTTAGGGGTAAGAACAGGGCAGCCTAGGAGTCATTGGTGGTTAAAGGGATTAGTTTCATAAATATTTGTTTTGGTATTTTTGTGTTTACAGTACTGATGCTGGAGATAGGATTATTTTCCTGTAGAGGGCATTTTGAGTTTTTTGGGTGGACGTTTATTGTCGTGAACAGCATTTCTGAGTTCTACCAAGCTTTTCCTATTTTTCCTACCACGGAGGACTTGCATCAGGTCTTAAGTGCCACCTAAGATTTGAGAGACATTGTGGACAGGGTTTACAAAGGGTACATGTTGCCTACCTAAAAATCCAGAAAAAATCAGGTAGAATAACATTAAGAAATTTTTGCTGTTCATTGTCTAGGTGTCATTTGAATGTACACTGGAGAAGGAGCCTCAAATTCCTCGGGAATGTTCTTTTTTTTTTTTTGTGTCCCTCTTTCTTCAGCTCTGTATCCTGCATTTTCTTAGTTTGTCCTGGGGTATTCCCAGGACTGCAAAGCTGAATGTGTATGTAATGTTTTCCCTAAGGGACCGCTCAGGCTCTGCCTTATTCCTTAGAATAGTGAGGAGCACACACCAAATCTCTTTCAAAAATTTGGGAAAGAAGAATTTTTTTGTGGGGCAATGAGGCTTCTACCCCTGGGATAACACCGAATACAGAACTGTGTTTCTTTATGAGACTGTGGATTATCATAATTCCATTGGACTTTTGTCTACTGGGACAAAAAGTGCCAAGCCTTACTTGGAAAGTTCAGGCAAGTAAATATCCCTTCTTTGTGATTTTTGTGTAAATTGCAAATTAGCTGGACTGCTCAGAGTAAGTGCGAGAGTCTTCAAAATAGGAACCCAATGAATATTTAGAAAAATCCTTATTTGCTGTTTCAAGCTCTTAAGTAAATCTTACCTTGAGAATTTTATATTGCTGGTTATGTAAATTCCTCACACTGTACTGGGAGCTAATTCAGAGCCTCCTGTCCTGCCTATTGAATCCACTCCTGTCGCACATTGAGGGACAGCACCATCCCATTGTGGTGAAGATTCCCTCCCTTTGTTCTGCAGATTAACAGGCCGAGTTCGAACCTTTATTTTGTCAGAATGATGGCAATGGCTGTATTTATACATGCTGTCTTTACTGAGTCTGAATATGCACAAAACTAACTTCAGGATGTGTCCCTTGCTCTCACTGCATTCTAACAGAAAAATAAACTGCTGGAACATGCATTTTTTCCCTGTGACTATAGAAGAAACGTTGAGATAGCGAAGCATTTGTCAGAACTGGTCCTTTGTGTTGCCTCATGCAACCATGTTGTCTTAAAAGGATATTTATACAGTACAGGGCTGATGTATAATACCTGGTATAATTCTCTGTGCAATGCCAAAAGTGGGGGGTGCTGTGCTTTTGAGTTTTAAAAATGTCAGAATGGAAGTCCAGGTTGTTTGACACTGCATTAATTTGCTGAGACATGTTGGAATGTGTAGCCCTTTCCGTAATTTTGCATAACAGTTCAGGCTGTAATACTGCAATAATTACCTAGTGAAGTCATAATTGAAAGGTAAAAATTGAATTTAGGGTCTACATAATTTAAACAGAACCAGATTTTGCCAAGCATGACACCTTTATGGTGTCTGCTATATTCCTTATAAAACATACTAAATTTTAAGCCGATAACTCAAATGGTTCCTGTGGTATAAACTTGTGAAAAGTCACAATTTTGCATTGTGCTGCAAAGCCACCTTACAATATAGTGACTACCATGGCTCTTTAATATCCAGCAGAGTTCTCCTGCTGTGCTTTGTCAGTCGGTAGCAACATCCAAGTCTTCTTGTAAAAGTAATTCACACTTTTTTCACAACACTGTTGCTTTAATTACCACTGAACTCTGCTGTTGCTCAGACAGGCCTAGCAGGACCAAGAGAGGGTCAGCGCTGCAGTCACTGCAAAAGAAGCAAATGGCTTTTTTTCTTACTTTATTATTAACAAACCATCTTTGATTGAAATGCTCCAAGCTTCTGAGACCCAGCCTTGTCTCTGTGCTCTCTTGGGGTATTCATTATCAAAGTAGACCACGGATATCAATCTGAGAAAACATCAGAAATAATACCTAAAATCCTAATCAGAAAATGTCAAGTAAAGGCAAGATTCACATATATCTCTTACATGCAAACAGCTGATGAGATTTTTCATATGTGCACATTGAATTTCTGATAGAAACTGACTAATTCATCAACTTACTGTACGTTTTTTTATGTGTAAAACCGATTTTTACCCATTTGTTTGTGATTTTCTGTTTTCTTCATGTTTATTTCATTTGTTATATCTCGTTAGAGTCAAAGGCATTCACAGGAAGAAGTGAAAGATGCTGAAAGACAAAAGAGATTGTATTTAAAATTACAAAATACAGCTTCTAGACCTTTGTCTCATGAAATGTTCAATATTTATGTATCTTCCACACTAAAAAGCTGTAAGATAACCCGTTTAGTAGCACAAACATAATTTTCAGACCTAGGCTTGAGTGGGTTTGTCTCGCTGCTTACCTTCGAAGGTCAGGTTTGAAAACAGTCCTGTCCCTCCTGTCTCTGGGGGGGGGTGCTTAAACTCACCTGGAGAGAAATGCAGCACTTCCACCATGGCAGTGTCCTCCACAGACTGCAGCATTCCAGCATTTTTAGTGCTGGGTGTGATCTTTTCTACATGCAAGGGAAATGGCAAAGTAGGTTTTGGAGATGCAACTGATTTAGTCAACATTAAATCCTGCCAGCCTTAACACCTACTAGAATATACCTATGATCCATGAACAGGATTAGAGCTCAGCCCCGTGTTTCATATCTCACCTCAAAGGTGATTCTGCAAACTGATACCACACCACTTAACGCCACAGCAGTGCAGGGTTCCTGCCTGGCTTGGGAAAAGGGGGACACCTGTGGGATTAATATTGATTTAATTAAACAGCCATATCAACTATGGAAATACACTGGGTTTTGCAAAGATTTCTCATAGCTCAAGAATCAGAATATTCTTAATTTCTGGCTGTAGCAAGGTGAAAGCTGATGGGGTAAGGTGTTGTCTGTGGGGTGCTCAGTAATGCCATGTTGTGATCAGGGATAATAACCTGGAGCTACCATTAGGGAGATAAAGAGCCGACAGAAAACACCAGAAGAATTAATTTTGAAAATATTTGCCCCAAGTTACTCTCAATATTTTCTCATTGTGTGGTGTGTGGAATAAGGAAGGATAGAAATTAGAGGTCAGGAAAAAAAAAAAACACCCACAACCTGCATAATAGAAATAAGGTTTCAACATGGATTTTGGCAAGGAGGAGAAAGACTTGGAGCAGCAGAGAAAGACTTGGAGCAGCAGAGTAACACTTGGACTTGCAGACCTTCACACAGGAATTCAGGCAGATTAAGAAGCCTGTGATGGGTGAGATTCACTTCTCCTCTGCAGCTCTTCAGCCAGTGGTAGATTTTTCTAGGTCCTCATTCCCAATAGTGGGACATGCCTGCTAGGAAGGAGTACTTTGACTTTTCCTGGTGAAAACTGCACAGTATGACAGAGCGCAGAAAGCAGCTAAAATGATGATTATTTGACATACAGACCTGCACTCAACCTGTGGTTGTGTGTATCGAGGACAGAGACAAAAGGAGGGAGGGAGTTTCTCCTTCCTCACCTGCTCCTGGCATATTCAGACAGAGGGACCGCTCTCACTTCCCCATCTCCTTCTCTGCACCGAGCTGCAGAGCGTTTGTTCTGCAAAAAGGCGCTTGCAGGAGGTATCACTTCCTACCAATTTTTTATTTTGCATTGACTAAATAAAAGTCTCCAGTCTTGTAGTGATTTATGCAGTACTAAAACCAGCACTGATCATATGCAACAGCCTGTGTGGTTCTTTCAGGAAGCAGCATTCCTGCCCCGGTGTGGATAAATGGTTCCTTGAACCTGAATATAGCAGTGCTGATATTTGCTGCTCTCTGGCCTGAAAGTACCTGTAAATTCACAGGCAGGAGATGCAGCTGAAGCTGTGGCTGCTTTTATCATGAATCCAGTAATATTTCCTGTTCCTTTTCCCCAGGTGCTTAGATGCTGCATATCTTTCCTCCCCCCAAATATTTGTATCCTGAAAAAAATGCTTGCAGATGCCAGTGCATCTTGGAGGTGGAGGAGGGAGGCGGCAGAGACAGAAATTTAAGATTCAATATTTGAAAAATTAGAAAAGAACAGAAAAGAAGACCATATGATTTTCTACCATTTGGAATCCAGCCTTTTTTTTTTTATTGGTACACCCTAGAATTGTGCAGCTTATGCCACATTTGTGATGCCTTTGTCAACCTCAGAACATTACAAAAAGAAATAAGTAAACATCTAAATACCTATTTTAATCAATGAAAGAATTTGGGGTTTGAATATCAATGTTTCCCTAAGAGTTTCTGGGGTTCCTGTGTGTTCAGCACCCAGGGAAGCAGTCAGTGGCTGCTGTTCCCTGTGGAAGGAACTAACAAGTGGAGAATTCAGACCAGCTATAATATATTGGTCAGAAACATGGCTTGGTCTGTGCCAGGTGGTTTGAGTATAAAACAAATCTGAGTTTACAGCCTCTTTTTCTTTGAGATTAATCAAATCTGAGGCAGCATGAAACTACTGGATCTGAGAAAACAGATTGTAAAAACTGATATTGCTGGTTTTCATGGTAAAATTTAATGCATACAGAAATAGTGCATACTTAGAGAAGACTAAATGCACCCCTTTGGGTTTAAAGAAAAAATAATTGTCGGCAAACTATTTTAAACTAATGTTCTGAAAGACAGAAAAGAGCTAAAAGAAGATGGTAACAACATCTCTCTAAACCTGGTAACACTTTAGGTGCCCTGCTGAGAATGAGAAGTAGAGGGTTTAGCAACCTGTTGTAGCACAGGCAGGGAATACAATTGCATCCCCCAAAAAATCTCTAGGCTTCATCCTGACCACGTGACCTTGTTGTGTGACAACTGCTCTTGCCAGCCATACCAAACAAACAGAGCAACACCATACCCTTTTCAAATTTAAGATATTATTACAGCTTGTGAATAAGATTCCTGGTATGTGGACCTGACAACTATGAAAAACTGTAATTTAGGACGTAGAGTATTCTCTTTCTGCTTTTATGTGGAATTTCACTTTAATGCGATGTAAATGACAGTAAGAAATACATTCATAGAATGTTAAAGCCTTCCCATTAAAAATTCTGTCTGCATTTTATATTCTAATTCATGTACAGTCAAAAACCCTGATAAAATCATAGTACTGATTTGACTGCTGCACTTATCGTATTAATGAGGATACTTTATGCCTTTTGAAAATTGGGATATAGTCCATTATGTGATTGTGAGTGATGTGATTATATCACACCAATTTGTTATTCAATCCCACCCCTCCCTTCAGTCAACTTTGTATATAGGAAAAGCCATTGGTGAGCACGTGTGGAGGCCAGAAAACATTTAAATTACTATTGTCTTCTTTAATCCTTTACCTGTTAAACAGATTATACATATTTTTTCCAAAGCCTGAAATTCACTCAAACTCCGGAGAGGAATTCGCAGAGGTATCCAAAATGCCCAGAGGAGCACCAGCAAAGGCTGGCTGAAGGAGAGACTTGCCTAAGCTAGCTCTCCATCCTTATAGATACGTGTGTCATGTGGGATTCGCCTCCCACATACCATGTTCTAGACTAATCTTCATGGCTCTGCCCTCCTCAGGGTGATTCCCTTTGCTCTCTGCCTGTCCCCCTCCACAGCCTCCATTCTAATTTCCATCTTTTAGACAGGGAGAGTTAGATGAGAAAACAGAGTTTGCTATGGCTGCATCTTAAAAATCCTTTCTGACCCCTCCACAATGGCTGGAGGTTGGGGACCGAAAAACGGCATTTCTGTTGTTGGCAACATGTTTATATGCTGGAAGTGCTTGGATAGTTTTAAATATGTTCCTGTCTTCTCTTAGCTGGTCCTGATGTGTTCTGGCTTTAGGAACACTGTTCGTCCATGTGGTTTTCTCTCCTGGTTTTAAGTCCATGGAAAATATTTCATCTTGATGAAAATAAACCCCACTTGTTTTCCCCATGTGTAGCTCCTGTGAGTGTTTCCAGACTGAGTACAACTCCTTTTCTCCTGTGATGAAGAGCTATATGTTTTCCAAAACACAGTAGCTGATGTATAGTAGTCCTACCTCAGAGACATCTTGAAAGCAGCATTATAACCAGAGAATTAAAGCTGCATTCTTGTGCCTTTCCCTCAGTCTATCCATTAAATATTTAATTCTATCTGTAACGATGGTCTCTGTCATTAACTTGTTGTGAATGCTGTATTTTTCTGATGCTGCCATCTTCACTCAATGTCCTGTTGAAGCCTGTCATTTTCTGGTTTTTTGAATATTATTCTTGGTTTTACTGCCCAGTCCATTTTTGTGTTTCCTATAAAAAGGTCTTACTGCTGACTGAAACTTCTCTGAGGTGGAGCTGCCACGTGCTACAATGCCCAACCCGCTAGGTTGGTTGTGAGAGATTTGAAACAAAAAATAGCAAGTTTCTGCCATGCTGTCTCATATTTGGAATTTCTGCCCTTGTTGATGCAGGAACATGGCTCAAAAGGTTTCTCCAAGTGTTTGTCCTCATAATTTTGGCTGCCACTGTCAATCAGTTTGTCCATTATGGCTGTGACAGTGCCATTGTGACAGTGCAGAGGAATAGAAGAGGCTGTGCACATGTGTGCACATGGACACACATGTTCAGGAGGTATAAAACAGTGCAGGGTAAACACAATGTGCTTTAAAGTGTCCTTTTTTGGGGGTGGAGGCAAGAGATATTTAAAGGTCAAAGGGAAACATTAATAGTGTTAGATAAATTTTACCCTATTTAAATTCAAAACCAATAAGAACTTTATACAATCTTTTGGACAAAGCCTGCAACATTCTAATCTCTGCAAATCCACTCTGTACTGTTCACTGCTCTTCTTATTAATCAGTTCTACAGAGCTGTACTCTCAGTGCTGTTACACACACTGCATTTTTATTCTCCAGCTTGGCCTTTTCTGTATTTTTACTTGGTCGTACATTCAATTACCCACAGCCTGGTTTGCAGAACTGGGGACCATTGGGGGCTGCATTTAAGCTACAGCCCATTATGTCATCTTGCTTCGTATATTTTACTCTGATCTTTCTTAGGATGAAACTCATTTAGGAATCTTTCTGTGAAGATACTGTGTGCCTTCTTCTGCAGGATCTGAAATTTGCCCTCTCAGTGCCTCTGTTATTAAAAGAACAAGTGAACACCCAACTTATTTACATCTTGGATCCTGGTACTTACACCTATTGTTGCAGTTTCCAGAATACCAAGGTGTTCTAATTATTGTTGATCTATTTAAAGCTTTCATGATAGCATTTAGTGTTCCAAATCCAATGTCTGCTTTCTGAGGAAGCCTTTTGTGTTCTGTGGGATATATACTTTCAAATTCATTTGAGAAGTCCTTTCCCTTCCATACCTCTGAGCTTGACAAGCATTCCTGGAACTGGAAGCTGTTTGCCCAGTGAGAGTTCTCTTTGAAAAAATCCGCAGCTCAGAGCTTATGACATTTGATGAAAGTCTTGGTCACTCTTTAGGGATGGTGCCTGGGATTGAATTTTAGAGCTGCTCAGAACTGTCTTGCTTTTCATGTCATTTTCACAATTGCATTCGAATTAATGTTTCTGGTCAAGATGTGTTAGCACCAGGATAAATTTCTAGTATTTTATATGCAGTCATAAATATATATACTAAAAATACGTGTGTATGACACACTAATTATTTATATTTATCTGTAGGTATTAATAACACACAATCATCTACCTAATTTTGTTGCAACAATAGGAGTCATGGTCCAACAAACAAGTTTTTTTCCCAGGCCTTTTTGTCCACAAATTCCATCTATAACAAAATTCCTTTGGAAAACTGCTGGCGCTATTTCCTTTTAATATCAAATTAGATTTCTTCTTATTGTCTCCTGATCCCAAGGTTTTGTTGAGATGTGTCTGCTGGGATTTTTCTCCCACGATTCTTACTTCATCTTCTGCTTGGCAAACTGGAGGTGTTTGCCATGTTTTGGTTTGGTGACGGAGGCACGTGTTGGTGGTCATTTAATCAAATTCACACCTACAGGTATTTAATGCTTAGAATTCCAGTTACAGTGGGATCAAAACCAGCCTAATCCATACAATTGGCCAGCTTCTGGATTTAGGGTGAGAGTGTAATAATTTTTATCTTCAGTATAGTTTCTGTACTGTCTCATACTGAGCTATACACAGACATACAGATTTTAGAATTAAGAGCTGCATTAGGTACTAATAAAGAAGGAAAAAGTCCCAGCCATGATACATTAGAAACCTCGTGCTGGAATTACAGAAGGATTTCACAGATATAGGAGCCAAGCAAATCCTTAGCTTTTAATAGTATAAAACATAGTAAAAGCTGAAAGTTCATGCCAGTCCTTCAAAATAATTGTCTTTAATATTATTATTGATCATGTAGTAGGAGACACAGCCTGAGTGCTACAAGGATTTCAAGGGAATGCTTTACAGCTTAATTATGTTTCCCTGGGAGATTTAACATAATTCAATTTATTTTCCCTCGTGTTTCATCAATCATTATATGAATAGAAAGGATATCTGAGCTTCATTTCTAAGTGAATTCCTGTAGATTCAAGAACTTTTGACAATATCCATATCAGAGAGAGGAATGCAGCACACCTTCTGTGGGGGAATGAACCTGCAAAGCCTCTAAACAGCAATGGTGAACTTGCTCTTTATTGTTGGTGAGTTTTCTGAGGATAAACTGTTGATCCTTGGGGCCTCTATAAACCCAGCTGGGCAACAAGAAGCCCGCTAAAGTTGGGCCAGTTAATTGTTTTTAGCCATCTATTTCTGAAGAGATTTGATTGGGCTTAGAAGATGCACATGCATGTTCTTTTTGCCTCACAAAGGGTACTGATGAATTTAGTTCATTTTCTGTACAGTAGCCTCTTACCCAGTAAGTTATAGGTGGGTTGGATCTCGCCATTGCTTGGTACCCAGCAGCCTTTTCATCTCGGTTTTGGAAGCTGCCAGATTATTCAGGATATTCATCACATGCTTCCAAAGCACCCATTGAAATGAAATGGAGATTATTTTTTAGGGTGAAGTGGGAATCACCTGAGATGCCCTTTCTATGCAGTGATAATCCTAGATGTGTTTTATGCAAGGGAAGTCCTGTTTTAAGACAGTCCACATGTTTTGCTGATACTGATATGGTACAAATCACTGCAGTGGTTCTGTTGTACCTGTTGGGACCCCTCAGCAGCCGGTGAATTCTGGGGGGTTGTGGGCAGCTGGGGGGGTGGGAGCTGTGCCAAACCAGCCAGGGAAGCATGGGCTGAGCAACCACAGCAATGACACAGGGAGGGAGAGGAGCTCCAGTTCCCTCCTTGGCTCACCTGCTGCAGTCTGGGTAGCAATGGCAGGAGATCATCTATTGCTGGGGGGTTGGATGAAGGAGCTTTAAAAAAATATCAAATAAGTCCAGATCTGAGTCAGTGGCTTTTAAAATGAAAGGTCTGCTCTATTACTGTTAATGGGCAGGCTTTCATAATTCTTTGCTATTGGAGTACTAACTCCCTCTTTTCAAAGCCTTCCTGAACCTCTCATTGTCCAGCATTTGTATCCCTCACTTTAATGAGCGCTAAATAAGAATTATATAAGTATTTCAATAATTCTCACTGGACAGTTAATTAAGCATCACTGACTCTAAGGAGCAGTCAGCTATTACCTCCTTTTACAGACAAGTGCTTCCACAGACACAAAGGGAAGAGGTCAATTTAAAAAAAAATGATGTGTGGATTAGTAATCTTTCTCCGTAATAAATGATCTGGCTAACAAGCTGAAACAGTGAAATAAAAACTCGCCTTTTTTTTTTCCTTTTTTTTTTGTTCCCTCATTTTTTCGATCTAATCTCTTGTGTTCCTTCAGCCTTCTTTTATGCAGGGAATGAATTCCCATTAACTTTTTAGGGCCTGAATATTTTGAACTAAAGCTCTCCAAATTTGCTTCCCTCAGAAGATGGTGTGGGGCACGGCCCTGCCCAGTTCTTCATTGCACATTCTGTAACAGCTTCTGTGTTTTCTCCTATTTGATAGATCCTACCACAAACTTCAACTAGAGTGAGTGCAAAGGACCATAATACCAGTCTTACACACAGGGTATTTTATTAAGTCCAGCAGTTAAAAATGTACAAAGTTCCTTGTAATAATCCATTCATTCTGTTCTCGCCTGATTCTTGGAGTAAGCCTGCACAATTATTCAAATCCCAGCTTTTAGCTACAGCATACACCTCGCCATGGGGCTATGCCTCTGTAATCTTGCTTTGGTCTTGCATGTCAAATGGAATTAACTCCCATAAGAAATGTATGCGAAGACAACCCAAAGTGTCTAATCCTACTGCTGTCTTAAATTTCTGAAACTCAGACCTGTCATCTTTTTCTATAGCTTTGTTGAAGTTCTCACTTATGCTTCAGTCCATCCAAAGATGAAGTTTAAGGAAATTTGCATTTTTATGTATTTTTCAGTGGTGCACTCCTGTGGCCTTTTCACGTGTTCCCTTTGTGGAATTATTTTTTCCCCGAACTCGAGTCCTGTTTCACACCCTGTGGAGCGCCTGGTGGAGGTGGATCTGGTTGCTTTTAGCTGCCAGTGTACAAGTTTAAACACACAGGGCATTATGATGCTCACGCGTGGAAATAATGATATCATTATGAATACACCTCAGCAGCTCAGCCCTGCTAATCACAAAACCCAATTCTGCCTCGATTCAATCTCCAGTCGTGGCTTTCTTCCCTATTAAAGCTGGAATTAGCTGTGCTCTGTGTAACCAGGCTGTTTGTGTGTTGCAGTCAGAGCAGCTCAACTTTCCCAGCAGCATTCCCAAGCCTGGCTGCTGATGTTCTCTAGGGGGCACGCTTTCAGATTGCAGCCCCAAAATGCCTACATTATACATAATGAAAGGGAAGCAAAAGCACAGCATTATCAGAGAGAAACTTAATTTTCCACTTATTCAATCAAATATCAACCAGATCTGATTAGGGGTGGCCAATTTTAGATGAACCAGGCAAAATACATTTACATAGGGGGTCCAGTTTCAACATAATTTCAGTAAAAAGCAATTACAAAATTACAGTCAGATGGAAAGCTGGTTCTTCTGGGTGTCTTGGCTAAGTGAGGTTGGAAGGGTAAAACTGTAACTTATTGTAGTGGATATTTAATAAGTGGTAAAGCCACAGCACTCTCCACTTGAAAGTTAATTAAGGCCGTGGAATGACCATACTTGTACAGCAAATATGTTAATGGGTTGGCCATGGTAACTGTCACAACAAAGCCCAGCGAAAACTAATGGCTTTATGCATCGTTTTTGCTGATTGTTACATCTTTTAAAAAATGCTCTTATATTTTGTTTGGTTTTGCTATTTTGAGGAATAGTGTAGCAGCAATTAATTTAGGAACTGCTTAAAGTGATTATTGGAAACTAAGACAATGCAGATAAAGGTTAAAATGTTTGCTTATGTACTGGCACTATATAAATGTCAATAAGTAGTGTATGTGAGGAAGACTTTCTCTTTAGTTTTTTTAGGCAGGCTGTGGTGTTATTAGAGAGTCCAATTCTGTTCAGAAAGCTTGAGCTAATCCTTGGTATATAGTATTTCATTTATGAGTGTAATTGCTGCATTATTTTGCCATTGGATAAGTAAATGCAGTGGCATACAGACTATCAATTGACTGATGTACTTTAAGTGGATTAAATCTTAATTTTCTTCTAAGAAGTCTCCTCATTCAGAGTATGGTCAGTTCTGGCCTTTTGCATGCTCAGTGCCCAGGAATTTTGAACTTCTTTAACAGCCCATGTGAGGATGGAGCAGGGGAGCACTGTTTTCCCCCTTAATTCAGGAAGCCTGGGTGCGGCTTAACAAAATGTTGCAGAGTTAAGAGAAATCTTACTCTGCCATACCCAGAGAAATGTGATCAAGTGGGCACATGATGGTACCTGCAAGTGGGAT
Source organism: Lanius collurio (assembly GCA_020086605.1). Lineage (NCBI taxonomy): Eukaryota > Metazoa > Chordata > Aves > Passeriformes > Laniidae > Lanius > Lanius collurio. Next base: position 2,575,535 of record JACBWW010000042.1, read on the forward strand.
GGCCTGTTAGGGGTAACTAAGAAACCTGGCAAAGAGGGAAGGATCTTAAGGCAATATGTGATTATGGAGGATGCATGAGGTAGAAGAAAAAAAGAAGCCTGCTTGGAGAGTAAGAAATGATGGCACGACAGAACAGGAAAATGCAGTGAATGTTTGCAGCAGCTGAAGGAAAAACAGAAAAAGAAGGGAAAGGAAAGGTGGGAATAGTCCCAGGTCATCCTGTCAATGCAGGGGAGTCAGATGATGTTCAGCTGTTGTGTTCCAGTAAGGCAGGCTGGTGTCAGCTTTGCTCTGTTAATGAGTGATGCTGCGTGAAATCAGGAGCTGGACTCGAGTCACAGCACACACACTCTACAGTGCAGGGTGAGAGATGAACAGCAGTTGTGTGTGCTGAATTCCTGGCCAGCCAAGAGCAGTAGTAAAAATGTGGAAAACTTATTTGAAGTGGGAGAGCAATGGCTTTTAACAGTTACTTTGGTTTGGGCATTCCCAGTCGACACCTGGGAACTGTTGTAGTGTGTGATGGCCCTTGCTGTTTGTCCAACCCCCAGTTATCCAGTTAACAGTTAAAAATTGTTTCAGACAATCTCTGAAGTTCTTCCCTCATCACCCTTTGCAAGGTTTTGTCACGTACTTTAAAGAGGCTCAGATAAACTGCTCTCTCTATCAGGTAAGGATGCCATGGGGTTCTTCCCATGCATGTGCCTCTTATTTGAGTAAAAGGTCTTTGGGGAAGGTGATATCTCTTAATCCATGTTCCATGACGAGTGTCCCACTTTTGCCTGAGATCTTGAGATGCCAGTGAAATACAAGTAATGATTGCAGACACGCATGAGTGATTCAGTTCTGATTTTCTGAAAAAGTGTTCCATTTTACTATCTCATTCAAGAGCATGAAAGCAAAAATAGGCCATTTTGAGCAAATGATGCATAATTGTGGACCTTAAACACCTTAGCACTGAGCTCATCACTGAGGGAGGTTGGAATATGCTCAGTACTTTCTCAAGAGATATCCAAGTTGGTGTCAGATGACTTGTGAATTCTTCTAGAAGTTACAGAAATGTGTGATGCGACTGTGTTTTGTTAACCCAAATATTTTTGCATATAACTACTGATTGAGTGATTTCACTTTGTTTTAAGCTGGAATATGTAAGGCCAGAGTGACTCACTGGAAAACTTTAAAATATACTCAGTCTTCCTGAAGAGTCATTTTAAAATAATCCATTGTCTTATTTTCAAAGAATTCACATGGCAGGACTGGCTTCAGGTTGTTCTGAAGGACAAAATACATCCTGAGTAACAGCTTGAATGAGAGCTCCAAAACAATTTCCCCAGGGCTGATAATTTAGACAATTGAATTCTATTCTCCATAAATACCTCAAATGTCCTAGACAAGTGCTAATGCCTCTGTTGTCTTCTTTTTGCTGACTGCCTCCCTCCTGGTCTGTTCAGAAAGACTTCTGAACAATGTGGTTGGGGAATGGAAAGGTGCAGGGAGCTCAGGCAATAATATTTTTGCAGTGCTATTCACCAAAAGAGGAAAATGTCTTTGCAACTACCCTGCTCTCGTGCACTCTCTGCCTTCACTCCTGGCTGACAGTTTCTTAGATCAGTTTTTGTGGTGTTTTCTTGTGTGGTGAAACTCTTTCAGCAGTGTTAAGTCACCTTATTTTTCATATTTTGCCATGTCCTCCCCTGTTCCTTTCTTTCCTGTGTCAGCTCCAAAGCTGCAGATTTATTCTGCCCATAATCAGTTTCTGAGTCAGTTTGGGTGACCTTGACTCTGGCTGTATTTCTGTGACTTCTGTCTTTTCTCACCCTCTCTCTGCTCTGCGTGTTGAAGACTGTCTCTACCTCTGCACAGAATTTTTCCATATAGGATATAGCCTGGGGTATTGTTGTTAAATATTCTAATAAATGTCTGCACAAGTGTGAGTATGTCTGCAGTACTAGAAATACCCAAAAAGCTTTCTAGGCCTGTGAGAAATCAGTCCTTTGTTTGAAACTCCTTAGTCTTGGAAAGTTTGTTCCTGTAATGTGCTCAGTCTTGGTTGTGGCTGGAGAGCTCCAACCACTCGTATGAGTTTCTCTGCCAGTGTAGCAAATGTGTTGGTTTAGTTTTGGGGAAGAAAACACCAAATCCCAGCAAAACAAAACCACCATCCCCAAACTTTAGTGCATATATGGGGTGTTGTTTTAGTCTTTCAGAGTTGCCTGTTTATTTTCTTTTTATTTAGCTTGTTTGTTTAAAAACCACACTCTCAAACTTTGGTTCCGAGTTGACTCTCCAAGGCTTGCCTTCTGTCCTGTATGGTTTTCTTGATTGCTTGCATTCTCCCTGCTCCAGTATCTAAATGTATGAGCCTGGTCTTAAGATGATGGTCTCACTTTCAAATGGGAGTATCAAAAACACTTAGCAATGTGCTTGCAAAGGCTCACAAAGTGATTTTAAATCCTCTGATAGAAGCTATCTATTATAATTGCACCAAGTACTGTTATTAATGTCTCCAGCCTCTCCATTCTGTTTTTGCTCAAGCCATGCCCAAGAACAATTAGCTGTTTGTTTGACCCGCATTATAACATCAGCTCTCCATTATGATAACAGTGGAGTGACTAAGAACAACACATAATCTTCAGATTTAATGGGGCAGAAGACTGCCAAGGGCCAAACCCGTCTTGATGAAATGCCCTCAAGTCAGCAACTTTATGCAGAGGTGGACGTGGCACAATGTGATTTCTGTGGCTCTGTCTGGTTGTTACACAGAAATCCAGGATTGATACCAAAGACGTTGCAGCGATTAGTCAGAAACTGCTGCTGAATGTAGAAAATACTGGGGGGATCTCAGCATCTCAATCTTCTCTGTCTTTAGGGGAGCCAAAATTATCTTATCCTGTTTGTTGGTGTGCATGCAAATGAGAAACATTCCCTCTTCCTAAAATTCCATGTGTGTGCATGGACTGTTCACTGTTAATGTTATCAGTGCAGGGGCTGTTGCTTTGATAAGGTGGGTGGGAGCTGACCGCTATTGAGGCACATCAGTGGATGGACACAACACTGAGGATGTCACAATGCAGAATTTTCTGAGTAAAACTGTTGGTAAATGAAACTGCCTCTTGCCTTATATAAACCGTATTTGTAGACAATAACCTGCAAGTACATTGCATTCTGAGAGCCTAAGTCTAAAAATGCATATATTGGTCCAATAAATAGCATCACGTTATCAGCTTTATTTTTCTGCTTCTATTGAATGCAGAACACATGCTGCTAAGAAACAAAAAGGACATTTATTTATTTTCAGGCATAGGACTTTGCAACCACTTGGGAAGAATATTCTTGATTGAGAACCAAAACATTCCATGATGCTTAACAAACCTGCAAATTGAAAAATCAACATCTGCCCTGTGTAGCAACATAGCAGAAGAAAGACCTGTAGCCTGAAAAATTCAAAATACTCCTTAAATTATGTTTCAGTGCATTTATAAAATTACTCTTCTCTGAATTAAGGCTCAAGCTGGTTTTATATGGCAGTATCTATTCCATGGATGAACAAAATCTCCTCCTGCACTTGCCCATGGCTGTGGAATGGGATGGACGGTCCCAGGAACACGGAGCTGTGTCTCCCTGCACGCTGCCACAATGATATCTTAAAACAAATGAGATGCATCATTAAATCCCTGAGGATGACCTCAGTTGTCCCAACGCCCCAACTCCTGCACTCCCAGTTCCCCTTCCTGATGGAATGTTGGAGTTTTCTCCGAGCAGCCAATGGAGGCGAGCGGAGCACGGTCCACACGGTCCTCGTTCACACAGAGGAAGGCACTGCTCTAAAGGAAACACAGAAACCTGTCATTATGCACTTACTGCAGTGCTGCCTGCTTGCTACACGTTGAGGAGTTTTTTTGCTGTTTCCCTTATTTACATATCACAGACATGTCTTTATAAAGTTACTTTAATAATTTATTAGATTGATCTTTTCAGAAAGCTGTCCAGGCTAGGTGTCATTTGGAAAAGTTATTTCAACTTATTTAAAGGTTTGTGCCCGAGTAGGGCATTTACCTGCCTCACTGCTGATATTCTAAAAATACCTCCATGTCCATACTATTATCCATTCTTCACGTCCAATTGCTCTGTTATGGTAATAGTCAGAAGCACACCATGTAGTAATTACTTACAGCTGACTTAAGAAAAGAATATTCAACTCCCCCACTGTTCCACTAGAAGGTCTTTATGCACTATTAACTCATTCCTGTTTATTAATACTCTACTGGTAATTCTAGCTGCTGCTTTTTAGGTTTGTAATAGGAGGACTATTAAACAGCAATTATTGACCATATGGGTTAGTGAATATTTGTGGTGGTTGTTGGGTGGTTGTTTTGTTGTGGGATTTTTTTTGTTTTGTTTTGGTTTTGTTTGGTTTGTTGGTTTGGGGGTTTTTTTTATGCTTTTAGGTTGTTTTTAAGGAGCCACATCACAATATAGTGGTGCAACTTTACATCTGCCTGGGATTAACAACTTTGGCAGCGTTCCCCACCTAGAAAATGCAAATTCCATATTTCAGAAATATCTGAAGCTGTGAAAATACAGAGCAATTTAAAAAACATTAAAACACTGTGCCAGACAAAGTGAAAATATTTTTTTTTCTTTTCTCCAGCAGTGGGGATGGGGTTTGATTTCTTTTCTTTGGTTTGTTTCTTTCTTTGACTTTTTTTCCTTTATTTTTTCTTTTCTTTCTTTTTATTTTTATTTTTTAGTTCTTGTCCTAGAATTTTGTAATGGTGAAGTGTAAATTTCAAACTAATCAAACTTCTTCTAGAAAAGTGTGAATTATAGCACTTTTAAGAACTAGAAATCTGCCTTCCTCGGTAAGCTTGCCTAGTGAGAAGATTGAGGAGAGACAAAATTACAGCAATTATCTCTCAAATAGCTGGGCTGAAAAAATGGTGTCTTCCCCCCTTTTCCTCTCCTGCCTTTTTTTTTTTTTTTCCTTTTTTTTTTTCTTTTTTAAAGCATTTTAAAATCCAGCTGCAGTTCCTGCCTTTGCCAGCAGCAATAGCTGTCAGTCACTGCAGTGGATGATTCCTTTTCCCACTGCTCTGCACTGGGAAGGCCAAACCAGCCACAGTTTTGGCACCCACTCTCATTGTGGGGAGAAAATAAAAGACTTCAGCAGGGAAAAAAATATGGGAAAAGGTAAACACGAGTGCGAGATGTGGTGTGGGAGAAAAGGGATTTGGGAGGTGAGCTGATCTTTAAGCAAAAGTACTGGGCCACAAGCAAATACTTTGCAGAATGTATTCTCATTTCTGAATTCTCTTTGGGGTTGTTCCTAACACCATTGAAGAAGAGTCAAACTTGGAAAACCAATTACTTGTGTTTGCCACTGACACTGCTTTTTTCTAGCATTTTCTTAATCCCTTAATACTCTCCTTACACTTTCTTAGTGCTCCTACTTGTGTGTGTTTGACTTGGATTATGAGTCTCAGCTGTGTCAGTGGGGTCCTCTGAGCAGCTGACCAGTAACAGCTCCATTTAGACATAATTGTGGGCACTGTTGTTTCTGGGGATTGTTGCATAGTTGAAAAATCTCTGCAACACTAAACTAAGTCGAAAATAGTAAGTCAGTAATAATAAAGTCAAAATGATGTAAAAAAAAATTAATTTGGAATTTGAAATCTATTGCTTTATCACTGACTAAACACTGCTTCTATTTTTTTCTTCTTTTATTCCTTTTTTTCCCCTTCCTTTTGAAGTTGAAGTTCTTTCTTTGACTAACAAAATAAATTCCTGTGTGATGTGCAACACCAAAACTCATTCCATCCTCCAACAATTATTTCTTAGAAGGCATATATTTTTTCACAACAGCTGATGCACTCCTGTGCTTTCAGGTCCTGAATGTTGTAGTGACGCTTGTTTCACAGGTGGCAAAGCTGAGAGAGGAAAACTGAAGGGATGTGGTCAGTAGAGAAGGATGGGACTGGTGGAGGGTGGGAAGTCCTTGCTCATGGCCTTTACCCCTGCCTTGCCTGGAATAGGTCCACAGCACTGGCAGGAATCTGCTGAGGGACATTAGACAAGGGGGCTGAAGGTATAAAAAGGTGACATTGATTTTATTGCTCAGAAATATGAGCCAGTTAATTTTCTTTATGTGCCTGGCATCTTGGCCATGGTGAGGGTTTTGGGTTGGTTTTTTTTTTTTTTTTTGCCTGGTGTAGTTTGTTATTTAAAATTGTTGTTTAGTTGGAGGTGTCATTTCAAGTTTGGAGTAAAGGATAACTGGAAATCCTGAGTGAGGTGGCCCTTGGTGCCCAGCAGAGCTGCAGTGGCTTGACTCTCTCTCTCATCTCCAATTCAAACCTGCCCTGAAATTATCAATTATACCCTAATAAGAGAATGCTCCAAAATTTTATTCTTATGCTGTAAAATGGCAGGTGAAAACTCTGCTGCTGCTGTGTAGCTTAGCCAGGCTGCTAAATGAGTAGAGCATGATAATTCCTTGAGAAACTGGAGTGGAGGGGCAACCCCTGAACATGCTCATAGAAAAATGCTGTGTGAGTGATTGAGCTCTTCTCGCTCTTGCAGGGGAGAGATTAGAGGTGCACACTTTGTCAGGTCATCTCCTTAACTCAGCGTATATTATTTATTACAAGGATTTGGTTTCCTAAGCCTGTCGTCTTCTTTTCTCTTAAGATACTACTGACTATTTGATCTTGAGAGTTTAATTGTTAGGATGATGGTGATGATTGTTATTATTATGTACAGGTGTGTGAGGAGGGAAGGATTTTGAGCAACAGCAAAACCCAAGCTTTTAAACATATGGACTGTTAGTGGTTTTGTCTTGTTTTGGCACTTTTTGCACCTCATGCTAATGGTGTGATTGTGGTTGTTCAAGTACATCTGGGGTCCCCTGTAGCCTCCATTCCAGGGGCTTTCTAACTCTGCTGTAATTCTGTGCATGGAAGCCCTTAACTGGCTTAGACACCTTGAATTCATTTGCAGGATTTGAATGATAAAAGGAAAAAAAAAAACAACTTCTCACCCATCAGCCACATTTAATTTAAAAAAAAAATAAAATTTGTGATAACCTGGGTTTCTTTTTTATATATTTGTTTTTGTTTTTATGGCAGCCCACTTTCAAAACCTATAAAATAATGAAAATGTTAACATTTAACCTCATTCAAGCCAGCCAGAGTATTTTCACAGAGCCAGGTGCATTCTTGGCATAGCTGGTGTTACAGGGTGGATTCTTCTATTTGTCAAACGTTCAGAAAAAGCCTTTCATGTAAAAGGAAGCGAAGTCTTGTAGAAAAAATTATTTGTATGTGCTTAAATAAAATAATAAACTAGGCAGGAATAAACTTGATTGTGAGGTTGGCAAACTGAGAACAAAACTGTTAGGACTGTGTTTGGTTGCTAGAAGGATGATCTGAGAATGTTTGATTAAAGAACTGGGTTGTCTCCTCACTTGAGCCAGACATAAAAAGTTAAAAAGAATATTAAAGGAAGGTGTAGCAATGTGACACATCCCTGTTTTTCTCTCTCCTTGCCCCTCTCTCCAGGCAGCTGATGAGAACAGAGAAAGGAGGAGCTGATGGCACCAAATCCTGCCCCGGAGCTGAGCAGGGCTCAAAGAGCAGCCCCGTGTGGAGAAGCAGATGGAGCTCTGCAAAGTGTAAGTGCTTGTTCTGGTGCATTCCTCCACAAACAAACCCCCATATCTGTCTCAACTGCATTTTTGGGCAAATTCCTTCCTAAATGTTGTTTTGAGATCAGAGAGAAATACCTGCTTTGTAACTGGCTTTGGTCATTTGAGATCTACCCTTCCTCCCCTGTCTGCCGTTCCACCCTTTTGTCCTTCCCCGCACTGACTGAAACATTTTGGGTTCATTCTTTATACGTTCGGATAAATCTTTTGTAATGGATTTTTGGGTTTTGCAGCTTAACGATATCAAATCCTTCCTAAGATTTATTGTCAGTCTCACTTGACCTGAGGATCAGAACTTAGAACGTTTGATGGAATTTGTTGCAGAATCAGGGAATGTTGTGAAAGTTGCTATTTTTGGTTTCTGTTTTGCTGTGTCTGTAGACTATAGATTTAAAAAAATGAAATGATAAATAATGTTTTCTTGGGTGTTCAAAACATGATGAGTGTGTGTGTTTCATGAACTTTGGCTTTTGGACAAGCTGATTTGTACTATTCCTGATAAAGAGATGCAAGACATCCAAGGTTTTTAGCTTTTAGAATTCCTTAAAAAAAACCTGCCACCACCTCCCAGTGAAGGTTATAGACTGCCAGAGCGAGAATTTCAGCTCCTGGTAATCAGTTTGTTTTTCACAGACCCTGTAGAAGGGTTCACAACCCCTTCCAGCCTTGCTGGAGACCCTTCTCAGTACAAAGGAGAGAATTGCTGCGTTGAAGCTGGTGTGGACCAAATATTTACAGGAGATAGGACTGGTGTTGGGCCAGGTCTTCTTTGTAGAATACAGAGTGGTTTTATTGCCTTCCTTCTGCAAAGTTTTGAGGCTGTCCCACCACTCCAGCTGAGTGGAAGAGATGGCCCCATGGCAGTGGGAGGAGGAGGAGCGGTCTCACAAACGGCATTTCATCCAAAGGGGGCCCAAAAGAAATTAAGTTTAGCAAAGAAAACAAGTTTGATCAGTTAAGGCAATAAAGCACAGTCCTGGAGCAAGTCAATAATGCTCAATTGACAGCCAGTCAATATTTGTACTGGATTAACTTTTCAGGGAATGTGGAGATTTCGGGGGGTTTTATGTAAACACTGTAAATAGGCTGGGACACTAAAGTACGGTTACAAATACCGCGTGTCACGTTAGATTAGGATCACTTCCCGGGAGCGGGATTTCTTCTGCCACGAAAGAGACGTTTATATCTTGTGAAATGAACACAGATACAAATTTTTTGTTTGTCAAATATATTCTAAAATGCAGCTGGGCAGATCTCATGGCAATGCTGCTCAGAACACTTCAAAGCACGGCCTCTGTCTGTGGCCAGGCTTGCTCACCTTCTGTCAGTTGTGTCGTGCCCAAGCTGTGCCAGGTAGAGCTGCAATTTAGGTGGCATTGTGGCTGCAACTCAATTAACAGGAATGCTGTACAAATTAATTTCAATTTTGAGCTTAATATAATGTGAAGAGCTATTAAGAAATACTCAGTATTTGTCATTCTGCTCGTTGCTGAGGAATGGGGCTGAGATGTGACCAAAATGTGCCAGTTTCTGACATCTGTAACACAAGGCGCTGTCTGCACAAGTCTTGCAGCTTTGCAGTGGCATTCCTGGCACCCACTTCTAAACAATGAGAAATCCTTTCACCTTTTCCAAAGCTGGAAGCAAAGTGGACAAACATTTTGAGAAGCTGTTATTTATTTCTAGCGATCTTGCCCCCATGTTTCCTGACTTGTTTTCTTATTAGGATCTCAAATCATTGCAAGATTCCCAGTTCTCAGGAAATAATTGAGGATGATTTGGCCTGTCTTGCCTGTCCCCCAGGCATGGAAATGAGGGCAGGCAGAAGCTGGCACTGCGCATATGGGCAAAACAGCCCAAGTAAATCTGCTTTTATGTGTATGAAACACATGCATGGCTCTAGTGAAGTCCATGCAGGTAACACATCACTAGGAGTCCCTCTTGCTGGAAAGTAGATTACTGCATTTTATTGTTCTTTTATTTCTTCTGTTCTTTTTTCCCCCTTAGAAAAGGTAATTAGGCCATAAACAGAGGTCTGACAACTAATTTTATCTGCAGCAAAATTAATATCGTAAGCAACAGATAATTTCAGCTGAGCAAAATTAAAAAAGATATATTTTAATGACATTTTAAAACAAGAAAATCTAATTTTTTTCTTTCTGAACTTTTCATACCTGGCTCTTTTGATATGTGTAGAGATGCTCACTCATTTAGTGAACAAATGTTTTGCCTCTGTACAGTCCCTGCTTTACCATCAGGCCTTGCTGGTTTCGGCCTGTGGTACGAAGTTGCTTTTAATTTCCTCTCTCTTGTTCTCTGGTTCCTTTCAAAGCAGAAATGATCTGAGGGAAAAGACATTGCTTTTCTTACCTCTAAATTTTCATTGACATTAATAGGAGGCAGGTGGCCAAATCCCCGCACACAGCTTTGAAAATTTAAGGTTTAACTTTTTTTTTTTTTTTTTACCCTGGGCAGATTCTTACATTGCTGGAGTTGTGAATCCTCAGAAAAGATATTAAATATGCAACCATACCATGTCAGCAGTGCCTAGAGAGTTTATCTACAAAATTATTGCCTACCCTCCAAATCTATAACCTTAAAATATTGATTGGTTAAAAGGTAGTGGATAAAGATTAAGACAGCACAGCAGCAGATTACCCTAATCAAATAAAAAGACTATTAACAGAGCTGCTTACAGTTCTGAAGATGTTGGTTTGAAATACAGATGTCTTAACCAAAGTGCTATGTCTCATTTTCTGAATGCATTTTTGAATGCATTTAAATAAATTACCAAATAGAAAGAAAGCAGAGAAAAACTCCACATGCTCCAGACAGTAAATTTCCATTTATAATAAAATTATTTCATGCCTTTCAGTAAGTAGTTGGAACTTCTAAAGATCTATTCCATTGGATAATACAAAGTCAAGCAGTGGATTCTCAGCTTCATAGGCACATGAACAATTTTAAACCTGTTAGGTTAATTTGGAGCTCTAGGATCCTTTGGAAAACCATCCCTGTTTAAGACCAGCGCGGGTTCAAGTGGCTTTGAATTTGTCACAAACATTTTATTTAGCTTATTAGCGTTCCATAGGAGTAAGCTACCGGGAATACTGCTTGGAAAAGAGTGGCATTTGTCACTAATGCTTTTAGTGTACAGTGGGAATTTTTATCCAGCCAAAGGCTGAGCTGTGGTTTATCCCCTTGGAAGAATTTCCCATTGAGTGACGGCTGAGCAGGGATTGAGCTAATAACCCATGCCCTGGGTTATTGGAGGCACAGAGACAGAAAGAGAAAATAGGGCAGGTAATGTATTAATTTTCATCAGTTATGGACAATACTGTTAAATTACTGACTCTTGTTGAAATAATGTGTCACCGATTAATAATGGCATTTCAGCTTCCCAAACTTTCCTACCTAAAAATTTTAATTCAGAAAGAGAAGATTTAAGAATGCGTGAGAGAGGTTTTGGCACTCTAACTCTTAGGTATGGAGGTCTTTTGTTTTTGTTTGAAATCACACCTAATTTTAAATCGCAGTGTAAATGAGGTTTTAAAAGTTTTTAACAGTGATGTGGATAAATTTGGAATTAAAATTGAGATCTGAAATGTTGTGTTGCTCCACTTTTAAAAATAAGTTCCCTTCTCATTTGCAATTAAAATGCCTAGAATCTGCATAAAATGTGTGAAATTAGAGATAATTGAAATACAGTAGCTATAAATATGTCTACTCCATTTGAAAAATAAATAAAATGTCCACTAAAAGGGTGCGAAAGCCGTACCCTCTTCTCTTGTTTCTCACATTTGGATCTCTGGCGTTTTTCACACTTTTATAGCTAATTTTTATTGCAAAACAATATGTTACATTTGTAGCCGTTGTGGGAATGCAGAATAGCCCCTGGCAGCTCTGTAAAAAATGGAATGTTGGGAACACATTTAGAAGAATATAGCTTTCAATTTCATCCCCAGCATTGGTGTCATGGAATCATATTAAGTGTGATCTAACAAAAACAAAAGGGGAGGAAAAGAGAAAAACAAACGTTACGGAAAATAATTTAAATCAGCTATTATTTAAAGCATGTTCATTTACCCTCTTTGGCTATTTTCATAATGTAAGTTGTTGTGATGCAGTGGGTTTTCTGGGAGGGAGACTCCAAACCCAGGTCAGCGCCATTCCCTGGAATGTTTTGTGCTGCTCCATCCGCAGCTCTGGGGATGAGCAAACACAGCCCAGTGCTGCAGTGGGTCAGTGGGCCCTGGGCAGGGAGCCTGGAGGAGCCTTCTCCATTATCAATTATTCCTTATTAGCCTGTGCTCTCGAGAGTGTCTGCCACTAGAGTGGAGCAGCATCTCACATGCAAATTGTGAAGAGGTTCTCTAACTTCACTCCTGAAGCTCAGAAAAATATTATTCCTAGTGCATCCTTCTTAGTGAAATTGCATTGTGCTGTTGTGTCATTTCCAATGCTGCGCCGTGTTTCTGTTCCTGGGGAACACCAATCAACTCCCAAAGAGCTGCTTTGGTGGGGAAATGGGCAGCTTTTCAACTGTTCTGCATCCAACACAAACACCCACTGCAATTTGCTGTAATTCACACAAAACTGAATTGAAGGGCCTGGGTGAAGGTTACTGCCCCGGCTCCTTGGTGCTCCCCATCCTGGGATATTATTTCTGGAAGCCCTGCTTTCTGGAGGTGTGCCTTGCACAGGGAGTTGTGCTAAAACAAGAGAGTTTCCATGCAGGTATTATCTTGGGGGCAGCAGGAATTCAGCAGGTTTGAATGTTGGTGGCTCCTTCAGTAGTTCTCCCTCTTCCCTGCTGCAGTGAGCGTCACAAGGGATTTCATTGTGCCCTGGCTTCAGAATTCAATATTTTTTGCCCTACCTTCCTCTTTGCCCTACCCCAAGTGTATTTATCAGTAAATCACCATACTGTAGTTTTGACAGAGGTATGGGTGCGTACTGGACTCAGGTGCCTCACTTGAAATCTTACACGATTCCTGATGTGGGGATAAGAATTATGAGGAGGAGGCAGATTTCCAGGATGTATTTGAGGAGTTGCTGAAATGTTAATGCATTAAGACTGAAACAGTGGGATTTAAATCGCTACACTGAGCAGCACATAGTACAGAGGGATTGATCCCAGAAAAGTACCAGAGAGGTTGTGTCTCATACAGGCCTAACCACTATGGAGTCATTCTTCAGAGACAGACCAAGCGACAGAAGAACCACAGCCTTACCTGCAAGGTGCCTTTTCATACGTGCTTTTTTCTCTCCTTTTAAGTTGTCCTCAAGGAAAAATAAGAGCAAAAAGTCCCTGTGCTTCTCAGTGCACATCTACAGCACTTCATAAATAATAGTGGCTGTTTTAAAAGCAGGGGACAGGCAGAGGGTTACAATGGATGAAAGCTAGTTAGTGAGTTAGCCAGATAAATGCTTAAAAGAACAGCAGCAAAGATAATCCTGCATTTATTTCTGAGGGATTCACCAGATTGACCCTTTTCTGTCTTTCCTGATCTGTGTTTCTTGAGTCAAAGGGCTGAGCAGAAACCTGAAAAACAAACCTCTGCAAACTTGGGGTATTTCTGTGATTTGTGATCATCCCCCCTTTGGCTCCTCAGTTCCATTTCGGAGCATCTTAGTTAAACCTCGTGTCCAGCACGGGGTGTCTTTGGAGGGAGCTGTGGCAGAGACTCCCTGGCACACACACAGGCACTGGTTCTCTCTCAACTTTGAGTGACATGTGCAAAATTGATCACTTCAAGAGCCTTTTGTATAACACAAAACTTCAAGCAGAGAACCCAAGGCATTTCCTTTCATCAACCTGGTTCTAATTTGATCAAAGCACGAAAAAATTCAACCCGCCTTATTTCCTGTCCAGTTCTTTTACACTTTACAGCACATTATATATCAGTCTCATATCCCTGAATTTTAAGAAGCAACCAGTTATATAATTGGATCAACAGTTGCCAATCACTCCAGCACAGCACTGCATTATTACTAAGCTGACTATAATTTGGAAGCTCTTTTTTTATTATGCGTATGACTATATTATCACTGTATACATATTAGGACAGCTGAATGAGCCCCTCAAGGAAAATAAGGGTTCAAATAACATTGAGAGGGGAGAGAGATGAACAGAATTGAGGATTCACCCCTGTTACAACTGTGGTGCCTCATGGCACAGTTCCAGGAGAAAGGAAAAGAACAGTAGCCCTGTGCTGTCTGCAAATTCTGCCCACAAATCAGAAAATTGCAATGCTGCTGAAGTGGGCCATCTTGCATGCTTAAGCAAATTAAAAATCAAATGTGTTTTTTGCTCTCAAATGTGATGGATCGCAGAGGAGTTTTGCTATATGCAGGTCTTTAAATCCAGTTCCTTCACTCTCAAAGCTCCCTCCCCACAGACACCTGCGCACACAAGTTCAGAATAAAGCCACTCTGACTCTGCACTGCTCCTTCCTGAAGAGCTGGGTGGTTGTCATTTGCATGTGACAAAAGGAGGCACTGCTTCATGCCAGTAATCTACACAATTATATAAGAGAGTTTTAAACATCAGGTAAATAATAGTATTTCCACCCAAAGCCCAGGAAGTCAGAGTTCTTTGGAAGACCTTGAACCTTGTTTCAGTAGTGTCTCCTTAAATAAAAGTGAGTGACAGCCTGTTAGAAAACTCCATGTTTTATACCATTAATTTACAGATAAGCATTGTTAGTCAAATAAGCATTTAATTTCCAATAGCGTGGATGTTTCAATACCTTGTAGCAAACGAATACATAGAATGTGCACAATGGCAAACAAATTACAGAAATACTCCATAGAGTTGACATATGAACTCATAACCTCTTAGGTAAAGGTGAATGACTATTAATGTAATTTTTTTATTGTAAGGACCTCCCTCCTTTTTTGTTGTCTTATGCAATTCATTTGTATGCATTAGCTTGAAAGAATTAAACCTGTAAATCATAGCTTAGGCAATAATAATAATATAAAGAAAACAATACGATTCCTTCTGGTTTTGCTGCTCCAAACTCAGACATTTACCTGTTTCTCTTTTGGCTTTTTCTCTCTGAGCATACACACAGAGTCATGAATATTTGTAGATGTTTTTAGATAGAAAGGTGTTTTGAAGGAACATATACATGTGTTTCCAGTATAGACATTTTAAAAGGGCATTAATTTCATACATTTTACATATCTGTGGTACAGGCAGACAAATGCATACATGCAATAAAGATGTAATGTCTCTCCTCAGCAGTCAGATTCTGTGCCCTACAGGATTTCACCAGAAAAAACTCACGGGCAAAATGCAGTTTTAAGCATCCTGCTGTAGTTAAAATTGCCAAGTGATTTTTTGGATAGAGTGATGAAATTCAGGTTTGGGGGAGCCTGAATTTGGAAGTCAGGGGGCATTAAGTAGAAGGTTCTGATTTGTTTGGGTTTTGGGGTTTTTTTTGATGGTGGTCAGTGCTCCTTTCGTGTCATATTTATTAAATCTCAAATCAGAGAAGGTGCCTGGCCCTTCCCACTCCTGCCCCCTTGTCCACAGGCTGACAAAATGAAATCAGTGTCTTATCACTTTTGCAGCCTGTTTTACAGTGTTGTATATTTCCTTTAGCCCTTCCTGCTGTGTTTTTAAGTAATGCAATAAAACCACTTAACCATCTTTGTGTATAAAAGTGGTTGTTGCATGAGGAGCGTGGTCATCTTCGGCTGCTGCCGTGTCCTTTAAAACCCCCCCCAGCCCAGAGACAAAGCCCCGTGCAGTTGCCGTGTGTGTGCAAGTGCGTGCATGCAAACAGAACTCAATCTGTTACAAACACAGAAATTGGATCAGCCGAGAAACAAGCCCTGTGCCCTCGTCCTCCCCCTCTGCCCATCCCTAGGATAATAGGAGAATTGAAATTCCCATTTCCAGACTCACTACAGATTAATATGGTTCAGCATAGATACTTATTTCTCTGATAGTTTCCCATGCATCTTCTCAGTGAAGTTGATAGAAATTACTCCAGCAGAATGCGTAAAGCAGATGTTATCCCATTAATTAGCTCTGGACCTGAGCAGGCTCAAGACTTTTCCATTTTCAGGCCGATAGGAATTGGTCCCAGTGAGCGTGCTCCATATCCACATTTAGTATCATCTCATAAACAGCACTGAAAACACAGCAGGCCCTTGATGAAGATACATTAGCTTATTTCTAATTTAAAGTTATGTTGCTTAACCTTAATGTAATTGGTCACTGGTGACCGACTGTTTGTATAGCGAGTTGATGACCAAAGAGCTGTAATAAATTATCAAACTTACTGCTTAAATAGAGGGAATGACTGTTCTGTTAAAAGCCTTGCTTGTAATAATGGTAAAATAATTACACCTCAAAGGGAAGAGCCTTGGATCTGATAAAGCTACCAAAGTCTTTCAGATGAAGGTGTTTTCATTCTGCTTTAAAGGACATGTAGAAATTTAATTTTTTTTTTTCTTCTCAGTGCAGTATCTTGCATTGGCTGAATAGTCAACTTTCAGTGCTCAACCTAATATTGGTTAAAAATAAATTGGTCAATCAAGATACTTTCTTTTTGAGAGGTTGTGGGGATTAAAGTAATTAACCAATTTCAGTGGCTAACAAGAAACAAAAGAAATTTGCACAAATAATTATATTCTGTACGTGAATTCAAAGTCACTGCTAGACATGTGTCAGAGAAGAGTTGATTAGCTGGTAGAATAACCAGGATAATAATCAACTATGGAAGTAAGTAATTGACACAACTTTAATGTTTAATAATGACTAGCATGCCAGGGGCAAAATTAAGGGAAATGTGCTTTCTGAGACCCAGTTCAGACCTAAATTTTCTTAGGCCAAAGATAGCAATTACTGGAGATTCCTGACCTGCTTCTGCACAAGTAACAGGTGTAGTTAAGTGGCAAGTGCACAAGTGGCTGTATTAAATCTGGTGGTTCCTTGTGCTGCAGTTTAATTTCCAGCCTTTTCCCTGCTGAAGACTTAGAGGTTGATTTTAAAACTGCAGGAAACACTTAAGTCTTCCACGGCTGTTCTTGGTTTCTCCAAGCAGCGTTCTATTAACAACCAGTTCATTAAATCAATAAGAGTCAGGAATAAGTGTATGATTTGCTTGTCTCAGAAGCAATAATTTCTCTCTCTAAATATTTGCATTTAAAATTTGGGCTACCTCCAAATGCCCTAACTTCACAATAGAGAAATCGAGTTTATTCTTTTTAATCCTCGTATTTCATTTCTTACAAGGACCTTCCAATAATTTAAACTATTTACAGTGCCTCAAAGATCATTATTCCCCGTGACTCCTCAGAGAAATATTGGAGGCACTCTATTTATTGCTGACATTAGATTTACCTTTGAAGACTGGTTTACAAAATGGAGACATTAGGATGTGAAAGTGATTATTTTTTGTACATTGCTCAGAATGGTAAGTTTTTTGTGTGTGCTGTATTAGAGTAAACATTGCTGTAGCTGCTCAGTTTGTTATGGAAACTTGAAAAGCAGATGCATTAAGGTATTTTGTTTTTAAAAAACACAGAGTTCTTCATAAGGAAGAATATAAATACTGTTTGGGGACTTGTCACGAAGGTATATTTAAAAATAACACCCCCCAAAGCAATGAATAAAAATGCTTTTTGGCGTTCTAAATGGAGGCAGAGAATTGCTCAGCCAATGGAAAAGCAGGTGGGGTAACACATCCTGATTCTTCTAATTGAGGCTGTAAAGAAAGATGAGAGATACGTGCACTGTTTGTGTCACAGTAGTTGTGATCTGTGAAAATAACTTCAGAGCAGCCTTTCCTAATATTAAAATGTCTCTGTTGCTGTTCAACTAAAAATCAATACAGCTCACAATTTTAATAAGGAACATGAATCTGAAAATGTGTTTAGTATCAGGTTATATAAACACACCCTAATGAGATACTATAAAATCCATCACATTAAAGGCTGGTTCCTACAAGGTATATTAGCTTAAAATGTTCAATATATTAGGTCAGTGTACAACACTACACATAACAAAGCAGGTCTGTCAAGGCAAGATGCATGTTTTGCCCCTTAAAACTGTTATGTTTTGCACATTTTATAAGGTTCTTTGAATACATGAATAAGATAAGTTATTCCCATCTCTTTCTTAAGCAATCTCAGAAATGGCTGTGACCTGAAATTGGAAATCTTGTAAACACCCATCCGAAGAAAATGTGTGCAGTTCTGTCTTAAAGAGATGGTACATGTTTAATTATCCCAACTTCTTCGAGGAGAATACTATTAACATACACATTAGCATCGTCCCATTGGTTCCTCCTGCTGCTCCACCTTAGGGGCAGCAATAGGAGCTAATCTTATTGCTCCCATGCGCATAATAATGAAATTTTGTCTTGTCTCTAAGGCGGTGTTCTTTGGTCTGAAGTACAGCGGGAAACATCCCCCTTTTTTTTAAGAAAATTTCCTGACCAACTCGTTTCAAAAAGATTTGAAAAATTAAAATTCTTCCTGTGTGAATGCCACAGCCCGCAGAACGCGTTGCTCTGACTTGCGAATCAAAATTAAGCAATTGTGCAAATAAATTGCTCTGTATTCACATATGGAATACAGTGTACTGGGGCTGTGGGTGTATTCAGCTCTTTGAAAAACTGGAAGCCGTGGATTTTATGTTATTTTATCCTGCGGTGTCCATATAGGCTATTCTCAAAGAATAACATAAGAACAAACAAAAAGAGATGGGTTTAATATAAAATACCTTTGCCTTTTCCTAGCAGTGTTCTACAGACTATAATGGGGAGAGGAATAAAAAAAAACCACAGGCAAAAAAATACATGTGAATTCAAGGCTACTGAATTAAGGGAGGTTGTACCAACATTTCCCCCACTGTACATTATTTGTATTCAAGGTTTTTGAAATGACATTGTAATCTGATGATGCACCAGCCTATTATATTGTCTAGCAGGACAAATATCCTTGCGTTTTCTCTGTAGAACTAACACAATTTTTCCATGTCAGAGGTGCATAATATCCTGGCGGTCATAAGGAATGATGCTATTAATCCTCTTGGGCAATCTCCAGGTCTGATTATTAGGGAAATAAATTTGCATGCTGCATATGAGCTAGGTGAATCACCGAGAGCACAAATTATATTTCCTGACAGCAAGTTAGAGAATGGAGCCACATCGCTTTTTTATCTTTTTTTTTTTTTTTTTTCTCTGAAAGCTATAGAATTTCAATTCATTACATGAGATTGGTTAGAATTCAAGTCTCTTTTTAAGTTGATATTAAGTTGAGTCTGTTATCTCTGTGAAGGCTAGTAGGTTCCCCTGAGTATCCACCTAATCACTACTTAAAAAAATCGAAACGTATAGTTAGTGTCATGATTTAGGTACCAGAGCCACTTTATTTATCAGTGCAGAGTGAGATAATTTCAATTTGAGGCTCTGTAGCCCTCATGAATTTAACCATTTTGAAAGCTTTTTTTCCTCTCTCTCTCTTTTTCTCTCTCTGCCCCTTCCCCTCCCACCCCCCTCTTTACTGTGCATATTGTAATAATGGTTATTCTGGGCACTGGTTTTGCCGTGCTCTGTGCATTTCTCAGACTGCTTTATCTGTCACATCGTATATATTTCCTGATATGTTTTGAAGATTTTTTTGGTGAAATGTTATTTGGATTTCAGTTAAGAAAATTTGGCTGTGTTCTTTGTACCAGGAGTAGAGCCAGGCATTTCTGCTTTTCATATCGATGATAAATGTATTTTTATTATTTTTACCGTTTGGCATCTGGGCAACCTTTTTGCATTATTAAATCTGAACAGGGAGAATGATAGCAAATGAGAGGAGAATAAATGGCTTTATATCCTGATGTATTAATTAAGCAGACATTTATTATAATCATAGTTTTATAGCTGTTGTAAAAAGGTATTTTTTTATCTATGATATACACCCCTGTATGGTAACTTTAGTGAGCCTTTTTGGAAATTTCCAGGTTTCTTAGATTGGAAAATCAGAATCACTGGTGCTGTACTGTACATGCAGGCAACAAGCACCAACAAGCCCTGGGGTGGTGAGTGTAGATGGATCCAGCTTGGAACTGAGTGAGGAATGTCTCGATTGAAGGTGGGGGGCTATAAATCCATAAGGATCAGGTGCAGCCTGGAGTTTGGGGGCTCTGAAATGCCTCTTGCTCCTCACTGGAGCTGAGCCAAGCTTGGAGACACAGAGAACCCCTGCACTGGTCAGAGCTGGGGGTGTGATTGAAACAACACGAGCCATGGGTCTGATAATGCCAAATCTGAAGTGATCTTAATCATTTACTTATTCATGAAGTGCAAGCAGCAGCACTGGAAGGAAAGGGATATATCTGTGACTCAGATTTCATGTGTTGCCAAATATACAGCAAAGGAAGCACTTTTAATCATCTTACATGAAACCTATTTAGGATTTGTGTATTCTCTCATCCGTTGGGTTTCTTTATGCTTCCTGAGCAGAGCTGGTGCCATTTCTTTCCAGAACAAAGGTCCTTTTGTTTGTTTTCTTTTTGTTTGTTTTATTAATTTTCTGCTCAGCATTTGGGTTGTGCTGCTTCATAGACAGGAAGTATTTCCCACATTTAGGAAAAGGAAATAGCCTTTGGAGAAAATTCAAAGAAAGTCCATTGGGGAGTGACTTGCCTGTCAGAGTGTTATTTCCTATTCCTGAATAGAAACATCAGACTTATTTTTGGCATCAAATAGCAGTGCTGCTATAAACACTAGCTGCTTTAATTCCCATTTTGCAGTGGACATTTATACTGGTAACAGAGAGTGTTTGTGGCTCTCCTGAAATAGGCATGGGTGATAAAAGAAGGAAAATTTTAACAAAACTGCAAAATTGCCTCTCTCCTGTTGTCTGTGACCTAGACAAGGTCTCTCTGATACTGCTGAGCCCCAGCAAGGCAAATGAGGGGCCTATTTAAACACAAGTTGTCTGTGACTTTGGAAGTTGTCAGCCTGGAATCCACCAGATCCATGACAGTTTGCTGTCACAGGGCTGCCTTTCCTCCGTGTGCAGAGGAGGAGGAGGAGGAGAATGATGGGTGTTTTAATGGGCACTCCTTCTGGAGTGGGGCTGGAGCATGAGGCCATCTATGTCTTTATAAATTGTAATAAGTAGATAAGATCAGCTGGTGATAATGCAGAGAGGAGGGAATATAACGATGCCCAGTCATGCTGCTTCTGTCCAGCAGTAAATCCCAAACAGTCCATGGATAACACCTGGCAGAAAGGGCAGGGTGGGCAGTCACAGATGAACTGAAGGATGGCAGCTAGTGAGGCTTTTGTTTCAAACTTTATCTATTACTGCCCCTCATCATCACACAGTGAAAATACTCTCCTGAAAAGAGAACAGATGCATTTTGAACTTGAATAAACAGGAAAAAAAAACTAAACTGAAAATATTGAAACTGGTAGTTTTTCTGGGGGTGGGAAAAAAAAAAGTGTCTCCCCAGTTGTTCCTTTGGATTTCTCCCTCCGTGGTGTGTCAGGATCTCGAACCTTGCATCTGGCAGATCTCTGCCAGCACACGAGGGAAGCCTGCTTAAATCAGTTGTGCCTGTGTGTTGTCACACAGCCGTGTGTGCCAGTGCATTGGGACTTAGCGGGGCAGCTTCCTCTGCTGCCATTTCTAAACCACCACACAATCAGAGTATTTTGCCAACTGGAGCTTTCACCTTCATTATAGATATTGTTTCCTGAAAGTTCATAAGCTTAATGTAAATATGTAAAAAGCGAAGCAGGTACAGTGTTGATCTTGGTTCCTCAGCTCTTAGGAACATGAGCAACTAAGGGAGCTGTACCTGGAAATCAGCTGCTTTGGTTGAGGAAAGCACCTGTACTGACTGAACTCTTGTGTTGCCCCTTAAACTTAGAACTGTCAAGTCTGCAGCTGTGCCAGTATTTTGGGCTTAGTAGGATGAATAAATCAGAGAACACTCTAAAACCCAGAAACAGAGATGCAGCTCCTCTTCTGCTTTCTAGTCATGGGTTTGAATGGATGGGGATTCATGAGGCCTTGAAGGAGCCAGTTCTGGCTGCCACTTCTGGGATGTGAAGAGAAGAGGCTGGCACACACAGCCCTGCATCTGCCTTGCTTGTGCAGGCATCCTAAGGAGAAGAGTGAAAAGGGATGGGAAAGTCCTGAACCAACCCCAAGCATGCCACAAAAGCCCCCGGGCTGGATGTGTCAGGGAAAGGTTTCCTGCAGCCACGTGTGGCTGAGGGCTCTGCCTGGCGTCCTGGGCGACCACTGTGTGCCATCAGCTTCTGTTCAGTGACCTGTCAGAGCAGAGAAGGAATTTCACATGGCCTGAAAAACTGACAGAACAGTTCACCTTTCGGGGAAATGTAATATTTTCTGATAAGGAGCTTATGTTAGTTTTCTTAGCAAATAGCCTGAAAGCATTTCTGTCTGTGGCATTTCTAGATGTGATAAGTTGAAGGAAACATCCTTGACCATGACTTAACAAAACAGGCCATTTGTTTCATGGGGTAGCTGTTTCCAGAAATGTAAATAAATGGCAACTTAAGGATGATATAAAATAAACGATCAGAGAGACAGCCCAGAGCTGCATTGTTTCAGAAAACACAAGGCACTATTTATGGAGCTGTAAACAGAGGAGTGTGTTTATTATTGCACTTGGAATTAAATCAGAAAGCCAGAAAGCTGGAGTTTTGGGAAAGATCAGCCCACATTTAAGAAGCTCTTTGGTGGGGTTACTGCTCATGCTGCGTGTTTGTTTTGAACTGAGCCAACCTGTTTTGTGAGGGCAGCAGGCCTGTCTGGCAGGGCCTAATTCTGCCATTTATTTCGCCACCTGCTTGACATGAGGGAAGCTGAAGGAGAGGTGGTGAGCACAGCTGGGGGCAGAACACATCCAGATTTCATTTTGTGTTCATGTCTCAAATATTTTAAGAGTGTAAATTGAGAGTCAGCAGTGTCTCTGTAGAAGCAGGTCCTGGTCAGAGCCTCACAGCCAAACCATTGTGACCTTCTCTGCAGCTCACGGCCAGAGTCAGAGTATCCTGAGCCAAATCTGGTGGGATGAACAGAATCCAAGCCTGGTTCTGTGGCTGTGGTTATTTTGGGGTGGATTTAGATGCTTTTGTTCTAGGCAGTACCTAGCTCTTTAAGAAAGACCGTCCCCAATTAAATAGCATTATTGGTAATTCTGTGCCATGTGGTTTGAAACTGACACACTGTTATTAATGATCTTGGTAATTATTAGAACTGTATCTTCGCAAGTCTCACCTGTACCATATGTGCCCTTCTCAAGGAAACATACTTGGCTCATCTAATACAGTGTTATAAACTGCCTTACACACCCCTTAAATTGAAAATGCCTTTCCCCCCACTGTTTTACTGGTATTCCTAAACCATTACACCACATTTAAAAATGAATTGTGTGCAATGACATTAGAGAAGGGGGTTAGGCTTTCTGAGCTGCTACCAGTGACATACGACTGTAGTGACAGACAGTCAGCAGTATTCAAACTGAATTAATCTGAAAAAGCAGCAGACTTCAATGTGGAGTTTAGGAGGAGGCTGAGCAGCTACATATTTACAAAAGGGATGTCACTGAACTGTCTTTCTACCCAGGGATAGCCTATGGCTACTTAATACTTTTAAACCAGTAGTGGAAGGATTAAATACACCTGAAGTCAGGTCTTTGAGGCCATTTCCCTCTTGTGCTTTCTTTTCCTTACTTGAGTTGCACCTCAGCAGCTATTTTTTTGAAGCGCTGTGAGAAAGGGTGGGTATTCTGATACCTTTTATTAGAATTGCACAGAAGTAGGAGAATCCTCACAGAGACACAGGCTCCTTTTTCTGTTGCCTTTGAAAAGTTAAGACATGTGAGGTTACACAAGACACAGACACTGCAGTGGAGGAGGAGGGATATGGTAATAAAGGTGATAGTGATACCTTAATTTAACAAATATGCAGTGCTAATTATGTAAACATGTGAGAACTCTAAAATCTTCTCATCATGTGTGTCACACAATTGAAATATTTTACAGCCTAATTCAAGATTATACAGTATTAATGTTATTTTGTATTGGCTAGTTGACAAGCATAGGCCAGGGCTGTCTATCAAACAAAACTGTTGTGCCAGATTGTATCTTGGCGATAAGCACAAAAAAAGAGCAAGTCAAATTCTGTTTACATATTAATGATTGAATCAGATTTAGGTCTGTACCACAGACACTGTCTTAACTGGTAGCTGTAAGGGGAAAGAAACCTGTTTGTACTTGGGTGAGCCATATTTTGAACACAGTAGTTTCTACAGAAAGCTGCTACAGAGCTCCAGCTCCCATTTTGTAAATGTACCTAAGAGTTCAGTTCCATTCAGAGGGGATTTAGGTGGCAAGAGCCTTTCTCTTTTATAATTTTTAAACGTTCCCCCCCCTTTTTGCTCACGGACATGGGGATCGATGCGTCGAAATCTGTTGGGATTCTGACACCTTAGTTGATTACAGAGCTTTATTTGTACTTTTGTGCTAACAGGATGCTCTCATGTACGAACAAAGTAAACGTGGTAAACAAATCAGAAAACCTGGACAGGTGTGGTGGCATAAAGTACAAAACACCCTTTTCCCCACTCTCAAGTGTGCACTACATTTGGTGCTATTTTGCTCTAAGTCTCTCAGTGTTGTATTCAAACTTCTCCTCCCCTTGCCACCATGGCAAACAGCACTGTTCCCAAAATCAAGTCGGAAACCCTGGCCTTGGTAAGGACAGTGGAAGTGCCAGCTTCAGGTCATCACAAAGGGATGTTGCTTGAGATGTGCCTGGTGAGACTGGACTGTCAGTCTATCCAGCCCCAAATGCAGCTTTTAGGAATGCTCAGTCCCAAATTGCTCAAGGGAAGACACAGATATTTTTTATTGCCCAAAGAGGATGTTTCTCTCCAACCTCTATCAGCCTATGGTTCATTTCTGTCACAAAGCATTAGGGGTTTCAGCCTTTCTAAGATACTTATCTTAATCCTAGCTGGGATGTCCTCATTATTCACATAAGCGTCTAAATTAAACTATTTTATATCATATTAAGTCCTTAGCCAGAAGGATATCTTGTGGCAATCAGTTCCATAGGTTAATTATGAACTGTGTAAAATAATGCTTTCTTTATTGGTTTTTAAAGATGTTGTTTTTCAGCATTGTTGCATTAGGAGCAGAGGACTCTAGGACCAGGCAATTGATCTTCTCTCTCTAACTTTCATTAACTCTCTCATGTCCCCTTTTTATTTGTCTTCAATAAACTAAGCAAAGCAGCCCCAATCTTCAGTCCTTTCTTCTGTCACTAATCATTTTTGTTGCCCCTTCCTGTTTCAGCTTTATGGTTTTTCTGGGTGAGTTGATTGTAGCTTGGTACAGCATTTCAGATACGCTGTCCAGTTATTCAGTGATGTGGTAATTGAGTATTAACTCCTGTCCTGTTCTTTATGCAGCCCAACAACATATTTACTTTTTTTGACTGCTGCTCCCAATTCTTCAGCTTTCTCATTCAGTTGTCCAGAGTGGCGCATGTTTTCTTCTTCCTCTCTTTTTCCCAAGTGGTTGGTTAATTTACAACCTAGCCTTGTGCATGAGTTTTGAAAATTATTCATTCAAATATGCATTACCTTGCATTTATGAACAGTGGATTTCATCTGTCTTCATGCTGCGCATCTGTCTAGCTTTTCTAATCTTTTGTAATCACGAGTAACCTAAATATTTTTGCGCCCTGTGCAAATTTTGTCACCTTCCCCTCTCTTTGCCAGAACGCTAATGAATATATTAAACATCCCCAGTCCTAATACTGACTGCTGAAGCACTTCATGGTGAGCCTTTTAGCAAGCTAGCAATCAACAATTTATTTCTACCCTTTTGTTTCCGTCTCTGGCTGTCTTTGTTTAACATACAGATTTATTTTCAAAGCCTTGCTGTTTCCAAGTGTTCTGCTGAGAGCCCTCCCACAGGGTGTGGGAACAAATGCCTGACTCTGACCTCAGATGTCCAGTGACACCCAGCACTGGTGCTCTAACACAGCCTCCACAGGTCTGTTAAGGTTGTGTCAGCTGTGGTGCAGAGGAGTGGACTTGATTAGGAAATAGAGGTGCAGGTACTGGTGAGTTTGGCAGCCTTGTTCACATCTCCCCAAAATAAAAGGAGAGGAGAGACGGATTTATGCAGCTCACTGAAAAGAGACTTTCTTCCCTCACCGTCCCCAATTTAAAGTTTTCAAAACAGAGCTGCTGGCTAGCCAGGGTAAGTGGATATATAGCATGAGGCTCCTTGCAGTAAGACTGATGGTTTGCACTGAGGTTCCAGGAGCAAAAGGAAAAGCCAGTCCTGCTCCCAGAACTGTTACTTGAGTTCCCTTTCAGCCACTTGGTCACCACCTTTCACAAGAGGCATGGGGCTGCCTGCAGCTAGTTGCAAAGTGTTGGGTGCTGCGAGGTACATCATATGGTGATTGGTATCCTCATCATCATCACCACCTTGGGTTCAGATCTGGAACATGGAAAACAATGGTCAGCCCCTGCTTTGTTCTTCTCACAGGGTGTTAATGGCCTGGCTTTGGTTTTGTCATTATACAGCACTTACTGTAACTTTAATGGCCTGTAGTTTGTTCACTTATTGAAATTAATTCTCTTATGGCTCCTCTGTCAAACAGGCGAGTTCAGTTTGCGGGTAGGGAATTGGGGCAGGGAGAGGCTTTGGCAGCTCGCAGCAAAGGCTTGTGGCAGGCAGAGCAGCAGCTGGAATCCCTCTCTCCCAAGTTCTAAGGAGGACCTGCTTTTTAGTTTTGGTTTTCTCGGCAGGAATTCCAAGATTATCATGCCGGGCAAGCATGTGTCAGTTTTCATCGCTCCCATAGTTCCCGCGTCCCTGGCCATCAGCCCCTCTCCCTGCTCTCCCTTCCCTGTGTGGGCTCTGCTTTCTACCCTCACTCCACTGTGTACTTGAGTGGTGGCTCATACCTTAAAGCTGTTATTTTCGAGTTTTAATAATATTTTGCAACTCATTTCCTGTTTCTTAGCTGACAGCCATTCCAAAAGTAATCTTTGGCAGGTACTAATTTGGGTGATGACCACTTGATCTACATTTTTGTGGTAATTACTGAGTCAGAAGTGAGCAAATTTGATATCCCCTGACAGTCAGTGAGGCAGGCATTTTTACTACCCACTCATTAGAGATTCACTGGTAGTGAAATGCCCTGAATTTTGTTAGTTCTCCCAGACACAGGAAAAATCTGTCGGTTAAGTACCAGCAGTTAGTACTTATGTTTATTTTGTCACACTTCCGTGGTCCAAAATACATTGGCACTTTGTACAACAGCTTCTTTTAAGGCAAGGTGCTTTGGTAGAGTGAAACCACCACGGGATCAAAATTCCTATGGCTTCTGAAGCTGGGCACAGTCCCGTGTCCTACGGCAAATCTCCTCCACAGAGATTTGTGTTGTTTCACAGCGATAAGTGAATCTCGGAAGATTTGGAGCCCTGATTTGGAAAGTTCACAAACTGATGCCGAGTCTCTCCAAACTGCAGGAGCCAGATTCCCTGGTTTGCTCTGGCAGCTTTGCCTCACTCTGGTGATACAAAGCAGCTGCAAATCCCCTTGTGCTGCCCAGCTCATCGAGGTTTGTGATGCCTCGTGTTGCCAGAGCACACCAGTGAGCCTTGCCCTCCGAATTGCCTGTGTACATGGAATTGGGCTGCATGTCTCCTGGGAAAAGGGGGCCAGTCTGAGATTATCAGCACAGCTTGCTTCCTTGCATTACTTTGGCACCAGGCTCTGCTTCCCTTAAGACCTTGTGCAAAAGCGAGCAAAAAGAAAACATAATGTGGGAAGAAATAGCCAGACTTCTTTTCAAATGTCAGAGAGATTCAGATTTATTTTGAGTTCTAGAAGAAATGTGGGAAAGGGATATTTGCCAGATTCTTGGCCTCCCCATCTGGCTTCTATGAACTACCTTTTTATTCCTTCTTTCCCCGTAAGTTTTCCCAAATCACGGAGCTCAAGTCCCCACAGCAACTCCCCCGAGAACCAGCTTAAGTAGACTGAGAATCTAAATAAAACCTGATCGTTGTTTTTGAACCAAGAAGCAGCTGGTACAGTGCCTAGTTTTCCCATTTTGCTTCCAAAATATCTAAAGATATCCAAGTTATTTTGAACGTGACAAGGTACCTGAACCAATACTTTTCCTGGAACACTCAATAAAGCCTTCTCTGCTTTCTCCGTCCTTCACATCTCATTCCACAGTGAGCCCCTCTGTGTTTGTAGATCATAGTTCTCTTGGACTTTTTCCTGACTCCTTGTTCATACTCAGCTCTTCATCCCTTTTGGTTATCCCTTGGCACGTCAGCCTCCCTCAGCTGTGCTTATAGGATCATTGTTTTGGTGGCAGCACTGAGGGTGGGTTTGTTGGTGTTTAGTATGTGGCTCTTCAGGTTTCTTTTGAGCAATATTGATTAAATACATTTAGTCTCTTAATGTGGTTTAAATACGTAGGGTGTGTTGTGCAGTCCCTCCATAGAGAGGACAGAAAACCAGTCCCCAAGAACTCCATCAGAATTCATTAGGGTTTTGATGAATTGCAACTGCTAAGAAATTGTCTCCCAGGACCTGGAAATTAGTCAGTACTGAACAGTACAGATGTCAAATCACCCAAAGAGAGTAAACCTGAAAAATACTGTCTGAGAGAATTGTCTGCACCACAAGTCTGCAGAAATGGTTTAAAAAGGAAAAGAGAAGGGAAAAGAAAATCCCTTCAAGAAGGGATTGAGCATCCCAGAGATGTGGCTTTACTTTCTTGTTCTTCTGAAGTGCTTTCCAAGGAGGGTGTGTGCATACAAAATTAGCGGGGAGAATATCGATTTTAGTCTCTGAATTTGATTTCAAGGTTTGGATTGATTCAGTCTAAATACATTGAGTTTGAAAGAGATCCAGCCATTTATTTCTAAGTGGCATTTAAAATAAATATTGCTCTATATTAATCTAGTGAATAGTATTGTAAGTGCCACAGTTTATGCTTATTACACTTATTGAACAGGCTCCAGTATCTCCTATAGAATAAATGGCAGAAATAGGAAAAAATTCTTTTGGTTCTTCAAAACTGTATCAATCACTTCCTGCACTGAGCATCAGGTCAATATTGGAGGAAAACCATGCACAAATCTATACCATTGGCAACATGATTATCTTTTCAGTTGTGAAAATTATATGTGTATCCTTTGTTTTCTGATGGAAACAAGTATCTAGGCATCCTCCTGTGTGGAGTAGGGCAGAGAAGGTGTTTGGAAAGCCCAGTTCTGGAGATTGCTGGAGCAAGTGGTGCTTAAAGGTGCTTGAGCTGGTGGGACTAGGCATGGATAACAGCCATTTAAAGACTTTAGCAGCAGCCTGGTGTGTTTTTTGGTGTTAGTCTATTACTCTGAAGCTTTGAGGGTGTTTGGATTGGAGATTTTGCTTTGATTTCTTCCCCCCACCCCCGGCAGGAGCCACTGCCTGTTTGCATTTGGGATTTTGTAAAATTGGATTTTGACCCCCAAATTCAAGCTTTGATTTAGAACGCTGATGTTGCCAATCACAGAAATAATTGCCAAAGCAAAACTGATCCAGAATTAATTTTGGGTCCTGACCACTGTAGAATTCCACAGGTTCTTTCATCTGCTTCAGATACATTGGGAAACTGCTCTTGATACTATAGGGGTTTTTGTTAGGAAAAAAAGAGAGGAATGAGAAATAAAAGTGTGTAAAAGGAAAAAACAAAGGGAAAAGAATGTATGGAATAACAACAACATCTGGGTGTTTTGTGTGGACTGGCAGATTTGTTTCCCCATTCATACTTGGGAGAGAGGAGTTGTTCTGGGATTAGGGAGAATCTCCCATCAGGAAAACCTCTGCTAAACTCATCCTTTTTGCAGTTTGGGAAGTGGTGTTTTCTCACTGTATCCTCCCATGCTTCAGCACCTCCTGGTTTTGGGAGAGGACCACTCAAGTAATGTGGTGTTTCTGACCCTGCCAGAGTAAGAAAGTCCTGAAGAACTCCCTCCTGAAAGGTTATGTGAAAGGAATTTAGCCTTTTTTGGGGTTCATCCAACTTGCTGGAATATTTAAATCTGATTAATGGTGCATCTCATAGTGGTGCACAGAAGAACTTAATCTCTTGTTGTGTCCATAAACAATGCAAAGGGAGAAGGAATCCTAAAAAGCAAGGAAATATCACATATCACTCTTCTACCTTTATTTGCTGTGATTTTAATTTAATTTATTTACTAAACAAAAGAGATGAAAAGGTTTCTTAAACGATACTTTCATATAACCCAATCTCTTAAGTTGTACTGTGAAATTTCCATGTTTGTATTTAGCTTTCTGACATTTATCTTTACTAGAATAACTCCAAACCATTCCACCCTAAAAGCTATAATTTCATTATGTTGTCCTTTCCCCCTTCCCTTCATTGTTCCCTTGTGTGGTTATCCAGTGTTCAGGAAAGCATTTAAACACTCAGGTGATTCCTCGAAGTCAGTGAGACTCAAACACGTGCTTTAGTTCCTGCTGAATTAGGGCCCTGATTTACATCACAAATCTGTCACCCTCGCTGAGGCCCATCAATGGCAGCTTCACAAATTTTGTCACTCACCCTCTGCTGCCTGCAGAACCTGGAGAGGTTCCTCCCTCCTGCTGTCCCACCCTCAGGGGAGGACCCCAGCCGGGTCCTACAGCTATTCCCACATTCCAGCAAGTTCCAGCAAGATGATTGTAAGCACTCAGCTGGGTTCATAACTCATAAAAATACATATGATTTACAAATATTTAACAAGGAAAAAACTAATTATGAGGCTCCTGTCACAATGGGGGCAGGCTCGGAAATGGTATAATCAGTATGGGAGTGTTAGCTGTAATGCAGTCTGTCAGTTTTTTAACCAACCAGAAAACTCCAGTGAGTTTATAAACAGGATTGGCCCTCTCTGTGCTGAATCCTGGCCGTGCCAGCAATATTTTCCTCTCATTATGTTTTATATTAGCAGTTGTCTGTCATGGGGTCTTTTGAACACTCTGACAAAAGAAGCATCTATCCTGCAAGTGAGTGAGCTTATCTCCAAGTACCATAGCTAGGAAGGAACTAACAAAACCAGAATTTTGGCCAATTCACTGAAAGCCAGATTCCATTTTAGACCCCAGGTGAGTCTTAAGAGATTCATGGGGACCTGACATGTGCTCCTATGGCTATGAGAAATCACCCAAGTTAAGGTGAAGGATATGTTTGATGTTTTGTTAGACAAGGCTTGTGTTTCACCTTTGCCACTACTGCTGCCTGCTAGCTAGGATTATTTGGGCTATATATTTATATCACTACCTGTTTATATGTAATACATATATTCTGTTTTGGGCTAATCATCTCTGGAAGGGAGTAGATTTCCCTCAAAAGGGTCTGCCAGCACCAGCCTGGTCGTGTTGGGTGCCGTGGCTCCTGGGTGCACAGAAGATGGAGGTTTGAACCCTTTCTGCCTGACAGAAACTACTGAAATCTGACTACACCACATAGTGCAGGAAATTGTTTTCTTATGAGGTGCATATGTTTTAAAAGAAGCAACATTGCCATGTATTTTACATGGGTTATTAAATAACTGTATAAATTTAATGATTCAGATGTTTTGCATTATAACCTGGCATCTCAGGAGGCATGAAAATAGCACAGTAGGAAAATGTCATTGCATACTTCATAGGCATAGCTGTTAACAAATGGAAATCCTTTTATAACTATAGAAGAGATCCATCTTTAGTCCCCTGCCTGTCTCAACCTTCCACTGGTCTTCTGATGTGAATAAACTGTGACTAACGTGCAATGGTAACGAGGCTCTTGGAACTGGCAGAAATCTTTACTTACTTAGAAAAAGAAAATATCTCTAGTTTGCAGTTATTATCAGTGCATGAAAATGGCAAGAACCCTGTTTTGGCATTCACCTCAGGGAGTAGAGGGAGCAGATCACCATCCTCAGATCTCTTGAAAAATGGATACTTTCTAACCTGGGAAGTTTAAGCACAGATCATCAATATTTCTGTACATAAAGTGCTGGGTGGGTATTGCTCCCCTTGATTTGTTGTTTGTTAGACTAGTTTTGGTTGGTTACAGCATTATACATTGTAGGAACTTTATTTATTGCCACTGTCACAACAAAGCAAAGCTGCTATTATGTTATAACAAACTAAAGCTACATTCTAAAGCACTGATTCTACCCAAACTACAGCGCTGTAACACCTAATTTACAGTTTATTCCAATCGCATGGACACTGGAAACGTAAAATAATAATAAAGAAAAGGTTTCATTGGCTCATCCCAGCAGAAGTCCTTTCTGGTGTGGCTGTTCATCATGCAGGAAGGCAAGAAAAATACATTGTGTGAGGTGTTTTTGTAGGGTAAGTGCACAAAGGCACAAATATTGGTGCTGTCAAATGCCTTGCAAGCCCCTGGCCAGCCAGTGGCTCACCAGGGTGTGCTGGGATGGAAAGAACTGCAGGTGAACACAGCTCCATGTGCCAAAACATGCAGGGACAGGGCCTGTGGAAGGATGAACCCTAGGAAAACACTGTGGAGGGATGAAATGAGTGCTGAGAGTGCATCTGGAGGTACTGTCCACTCTGGTCTTCTTTTCTAATGCTAAAGCACAGCATCCCAGCAGCAAACTGGTGGCAGCTGGATGTGTTGAGTAGGTTGTTTCATTGGGATGTTACTGGTGAATCCTGGTCCCGGGTGCAGCTGCCTCTGTCCCATTTTTACCATGGTGATTTTCCTGCACTTTGGGTTGATCTTGTAGCATTCACAAGCATTTGAAAGGGAGCTCCTGGACAATGTGTTTTGGTGTGGTAAAATGTTGGTCTGTGTCTCGAAGAGTTGGCAAGAGGAGCTTGATAAATAATTTGCAGGTAATAGCTTACTTGATGTTTTTTTTCCCCTTTTACTTTTTGGCAGATAGTTCTGCAGACTCATAAATTTGCTGTAAATAACTCCTAAGAGCAGGAAGCACTACAGCAGTTCTTGAAAAAGTCAGAGTAGCAAAAGAATGTGACAAATTCAGTAGCTGAGCCATCAGGATACAGAGAGCAGGTATCAAGCTGTGCCATATGTACAGTCACGGTTGGCTTGGAAAGTCTCCTCTCGTAAAACCAAATTGTTCCACTAGGAAGTGAAGCCAGGAGCCTTTTGCCTACAAAATTAAATTGTTCTTTTTTTTTCCCCCAAACCAATTGCGCTTTTTTTTTGTTTTGTTTAATGAAACACCAGGCAGAATCTCATTTTTCTCCTCCAGCTCTACCTGTCTTTTTTCCCCTTATTTCACCCCTCCCCTGCCCACCTTCCACCTCAGGGCAAATGGAAAATCTCATCTTCTTTTTAGGCTATTTATCTTCTCCTCCCAAAACAGTTTGCTCCAACCCTCACTGTCTCCTGCCAATATGAAGTTGGACAAGTAAAGAGAAATGGCCGGGGGACCTGGAGGGAGGCCGAGGACTGGAACAGTAACCAGGTTGTTCCCTGACTGACAGAGTTGAGTCCAGCTGAACCTCACTCTGGGAGAGACAGCTCAGGCAGGGAAAGATGAGATCCTGCCTTTCCCCGAGCTTATGCATTCATATTGATGACTAAACTAAGGAGATGGGCCTGCTTATTGTAAAGCAGCAGAAATTGAGGAGTCACCCATATATAAAACTCCCTCCCTATAAATCTGAACCTCTCAGAGCCTGAAGGTGGCTCATATATTTGGACATTTCTCCCTTCAACATCATTCTCCTGGGCACTGGAGTCTCCAGGTCTGTGGAAAGCAGTCTTGATAGTGAGGAATTGGTGGCTTTGCTTGGTCTTAATGCACAGTTTGGATCGCTCAAAAGTGGTGAGGATCCTATCACCTGCTACTGTAGAAGTGTTTTTGCTAATGGCAAAATCTCAGACCCAACCCTGTAAGGCTCCTGCTGTGCAAGTGTCCCTCAGAAGGAATTAAACAATCCCACCAGATTCAAGGATAACAAGACAAGATCTTTCTGTTGTTTTCTGCACAATTATGGTTGAACAGTGTAATATAGTCTCATAATGTCCCTTACAATGAGAGTGTCTTCCCTGGCATGCACTTTGTTTGGAAGACTGTAAGTGAAGTGAGTTTGGTTTGGGTGAGTTTAGGTGTGTTGCTCTTGAACGTGCATTCAGCAGCTTCAATCCTGAGAATTTGGACTGTCAAGCATATAAACCAGAGAGATCTGGCCTTAGAGTCAGACACAAGCTCAGTGCAGAATAAGGATCTGTAAAAAAACCAACCCAGCTCTTATTTCCTATCCTTAATAGAAGGAAAAATCACCCAAGGCAATGTGTGCCACATGTCCTCTGGGGCATATTCCCTGTACACCTGGTGGTACTGGAGCTCCAGGGGTTTGACCAGGTAATGAAATCCTTCTGGAAATCAGGAGGGAATCTCTGGCTTTGATGTTTCCTTTGTCTGATTAGCTCAGTTTGTTAGAGCAGGTTCTTGTAATGCCAAGGTTGCACGTTCTGGGAAGTCTGGGCTGTTTGCTTAAGAGCTGGACTTGAGGATCCTGTGGCCCCCTCCCAGCTCAGGATATTCTGGGATTCTCTCAGGTGACTGCAAACACTCCACATTCATTCTGGTGCCACGCTGGCTGCACTGGAGAGCATACTCAAGGGGGCAGCCCTTCTTCACACAAATGGGCCATGTGGGGACTGTTCTAGGGCAGCTGCAGGTTAGGGAAGGGGAAGCTGGCAGAGGTCAAAGTGGAAGGTTGTTTTCTCAGTGGAAGTTGCTTAACATGGAGAAGTGAGAATTAGGGCCACACAAACACGCAATAATAGTCTAAGCAAGTGTGAACCAAGGTTTGTAGGTAGTTTGGTGGAAGTTGAGGTTGGTCTGCTCTGACCATGTGAAGGTGCAGGCTGGAATGCCTTTTTCCACTCTCCAACATATTTAATGGTGCAGGGAACCAAAAGTGAATCCCATGCAGAGGCAGAACCCAGTAAGGAATGTGTCCACTTTGTGTAGCCTGCCATGAAGGAGTTCTGGCATCCTGACCTGTGCATTAACTGCATTCCTGCCTGTGGGTGCACTGTCAGTGAGCAGCCTGTCTGGTACTTGGCCTTACCCTGTCCCTCACGTGTGGTCACTCAGATCAGTGACCAGCAGCCTCCAGGCATGCTGCAGTGAGTTCTCTATCTACTCACTGTGTCTTGGAGCAGGCAGAGAAAAAAAGCAGAAATATTCCTAATTGCCAAAAGCCATCAAGGAAAATAGATAAGTGGAAGCAGCATCATTTTTAACTTAAACTGATAGCCACAACCCCTCAGATTATTGTGGTCTTTGGGTGATGCAAGGAGAGAAAACACAGTGGTGCTGCAATGGGGTCTGTGCCCCCAGAGGACCTGGCAGGCAGGAGAAGAGCGTGCTGCTGTCCATCTCTCCAGCCTGGCAGCTTCCTTTGTTACTGCCATGGGAATGCTGCTTTTCATGGAGTGTTGGCTCATCTGTGTTTTCACCACGCAAATCAAAGGAAAGCCATTTCCCTCTGCCTTGCTCAGGAAACTCTTTAACATCTCGTATTTAATAATCAGCATAAACACACGAAGATAAAATGTATGAGATGCTCGGGGTATGTGGCTGCCACTTAACAAGTGTCACGTATTTGGGAGTGTGTGTACGGCAGAAAGACAGCATATGTATTTCGAGCTTCTGCGTTGGCTCTGCTGGTTTTGTGTCACCTCTTACATAAAGTAATAACAAAGTGAACACAACACAGATTATGTTCGTCTGGATCCCTGAACGAGCTGAAAAGAATTATTTATTTCTTTTTCTCTGCGTGTGTGGTCACAACAAAATGAATAACACCGCATAGGGAATATGGAGTGTCTCGCAAAAAAAAAAAGGGAAAGAGAGTTAATATATCTCTGAGAAAAAATGTAAAATTAGGGAAAAAAATAAAAAAGACTGTAGGCAGGAAATAGACATCAATTTCTTGTGACTGCCACAATGGAAGCTAACGCCTGGAATGCCATCTCTTGTTAAGAGGCATCAAATTGTTATGTAATTTAACAGCCTGATTGGCAGGGCAAATTTGAGCTAAAGTAAGGTGTGTGTACGGTTTGTCAGATTCCAGGGATGATCATTTGAAGCTAATCCTTTTACTTTTCACACAGTCGTCTTTACAGAAGTCTTTCCCTTCATGTTTGCATTATCTCAAATTGTTGGGCAGCTACATGTGTATTTTTTGCATGTATGTGATAAATTTGATTTATAATTAATTTCCAGATTAAGACATCTAGGCAGGCAGAGGAATCTTCAGATGTTGTTAATTGTTTTCTGTGGGATGTGTTTCTTTTAAAGTTTTAATAATCAGCAATGGAAGCTGAAGAGCTTTTTTTGACAGGATTGTTTTTGCAAGCTTACAAGTCCAAGGAAACAGATGAGCTTTTCAAATATTTTAGTGGTGAAAAGCACAGCCATGCCAGTACACCACTTCTCAGGAGGCTGTGTTAAAAGGTGGAATCTTTGTGTAAAAAGATTTGGAATCTATAGAGTGATGGGTGTGCTTGTTGTTATTTCAGATGTGTAGGACAGGTTTATTAGCAGAGCTCCTCTCTGAAGCCCTCATGCTTTTTTAGGTGCTGAGATGGGAGCTGAGCTCCTTCTTTAAAACCTAGAGAATACTGAGCACTTGAAAATGTGTCTGTGATCCCATTTGGAAGGTGAGTCCATGATCGGAAAGCAATGCACCAGCGTTAATGTGGCACTTAATTAAAAACTATTGAGTATAAAGGGTTAGGAATTTTGATCCTTGCTAGAAAAATGTGCTTTTTATTATGGGACATCCACACATCAGCAGAGCTCTTGGAAAAAAAATGGCTACTTCCAAAGTAAACGACTGCTTAGCACAAGTGAAATGAGTACCAGCT
Organism: Lanius collurio; assembly: GCA_020086605.1. NCBI lineage: Eukaryota > Metazoa > Chordata > Aves > Passeriformes > Laniidae > Lanius > Lanius collurio. The sequence goes on from JACBWW010000042.1 coordinate 2,612,196, forward strand.
AACCCAGCAATGCTACAGCACAGTATTTAATATTACTTCATTTGAAAATGCAAAGCAGTTGTTCCAGCCTGGAATTTCTGTTCCCAAGGATCCAATGAATGCTTTGGGTTTTTTTAACTCCTTAGATTAGAGGATCTGCTTCTAACCCAACTCTTCTCTCTGATGAGCTCTTGCATATTGCACCGAGGTTGAAGTAAGTTGGAGACTGAGAGCACAGTGATTTATCAAATGTGATCTGTTTTCCACTTGCAACTTTATTGGAAGTAATGGTGGGGTTTTTCATGCATTTCTTCTGTGAAACAGCTACTGTTGCTAAAATGTTTTGCACAGGGCAATAAAAAACAATTTATTTCTTAATTAGCACCAGTGTCAATGCTCCATGTTTCACTCAGACACAACAGCCCGTATCCAGTGTGACTCACGGAGCAGATATTCCTTGGGAGAGCTCCCTGCCCTCTGTGCTGGGGGTGGAGGTGCCATCTGCATTGCAAGGGAACTCTGTGTCGGTATTTCTGTGTGCTTCTTGCTCTGCAGTCAGTCTTTGAAGGGAAAACACGTGTTATTAAGTAATATCAAGATTATTAATATTGTCTGTTTGAGCCACATTAGCGTCTGCTCAGTAATCTCTAAATGCTGTTACTTTTCAGCGGGGTGTTGTAACAAATTAAAGTGCAACTTAAATTTATACTTCCAAGGTTCCCAATTCAGGAGGGGATTTCATTCCTATTTTCATCACAGCTCAGTGCATACCTTGCTGAAATGTATTATCATCCCCATTAGACAAATGCAGTTGGAATTGTTGGAGTTCTGTTCCACAAATCAACACCTGCTTGTTTCATTTCTTATTAAAAATGAATATGCACTGAAATCTGGTCACATCTGAGAGGATAAAAACAGGCATGAGAAGCAAATCAAGGATTTTGTAGCAGAACTGGAGCACACCTACCTCCTCCAGCAGCTCTGTACGAGCTGGACCCTGGCATGTGTTTTCCACTGAAGATTCTTAGCATGTTGAGGCTGCTTTCTGTGACCTAATGGTGATTTTAAATGGATAGATTTAACTAGAGAGGTTTTCTTGCACATGACCTTTAAAAGGGAAAAAGAACAATGTTAGCATTCTACCCAAACCCTGTAGTCTGTCACTTTGTGTACCATATCATTACTGGCAAAATTTAAAGGAAAACTGCCCCCATTTCACTCAGCCCGGCAATAGGAAAGTTCACAGGCTAAGAAGCACTTGTCACCGTTTTTTAAATTACAATTGGCATTCCTGAGGAAGCGGCCATTGTACTGAAATGTGATCTCTCTATTCTCTCTGTCTCTCTGCTGGCCAGCTGCTGTGGGTGGGAGTGGCTGCCACACACCCAGTGAGGAGGTGCTACCTGAGTTACCAAAACGCACCACCCAAACATGATGTTCCCGCTCCATGGAGGGCGGCACAGGACGTGGATGGAAGCGCCCCTTTCCAGCAGGAAGGAACAGAGTTGTTCCAGGATGGATTTGGGCTAGCTCAGGAGCAGTTTGGTGTGCAGGGCATTTCTTGTGACTGTGCTGTTTGTGAATGTCCCCTTCAGTTAAATCCAGACACTCCCCAAGCTGTGTGGTTCAGAAAGCAGGTTTTCAGCCAGAGAGGAATGGTGACCCAGCACAGAGGTATTTATGTGACTGTGAATGTGGCCTGAGACAGCAACTTGTGAGCAGTCAGGTGCCCCACTTTGTCTCAGTGGCCTGCTGGCTTGAAGCCATAAAGCTTTAAAGACATCTCTTCTGCTTCCTATCTCCTACTTTTTTCACTTGTGTTGCGATATCATCATGGGATGGCCTTGGGTGGAAGGGGCCATTCTCATCCAGTTGCACCTCCTGCCTGGGCAGGGACACCTTCCACTGTCCCAGGTTGCTCCAAGCCCTGTCCAACTTGGCCTTGGATGCTTGGGGCAAATATTTGTGGACTCTAAACAGCTCAGGGTGCTGTGTTGTTAAATACCACAAATGCAAAATAAAAGTCTGACCCTGCAGAACTTGCAGATTGTAAACAGAGGAGCACAGTGTATGTTATTAAATGAGCAGCAGTCGGTTTAAAGGCAGGGAGATAATTGGCAGGCAGATGAAAGAACACTGGGCTGCAGGAGTTGCCCAGCCCTGATGTGCTGCTCATGCCCTTTGTCTGGAGAATACCAGGGTGCTCCCCACTGACCCAGGAGTTTGTTGTAGCTCATCTTTAGTCCTGGATTCAGCAAATGCTGACAAGGGGTGAGTACACAGCTCACCTTTACCAGGGCCATTCCTGCTGGACAGAGGGGTGGCCTCTGGAACAGCTGACATGGAAGGAAGAGTATCAGGCTGCAGACACTATTTGGAAACCCAGAAACAGCACCAATTTGGCATAAATCCAAATAAGCCAGAGATGGAATTGGGCACTTCTGATATAAAGTGGCCTCATAAAAATGTAGGTCAGTGTATGCAACTGTGTATTGGTTCAGACTTCTTTAAGGGCTCTCAGGATTTCCACTTCTGGCTGAACCATGATTCAGCCAAGTGATGTATTATCAAGCTGGGTATTGAGGCCCTGATTATTGGGTTTGATATCATTTGTGGTTCTGGCATTGAGGAAGCTTAGCCTAGAGCACAGAGTGTACGAGTACATTACTTGTTAAAATTGTTTTAAAGATCCATACAGATTATGTGCAATTAGCCAGGACTTCATCTGCCCTGAGCTGCACAAACTCTTCTAGAGACAGTGAACACTGCTGATTTTTGCTGCTGAGGTTCTTGTCTTGGTGTGTTTCCACTGCATCATCCCAAAGCTCTCTGGGCACCGGCTTCTGTCTTTGATCTAATTGCAGGTGTTTTCAAAAGTGCTCTGCTGTCACTTGACCCAAGATCTTGATTATAATTAGAAATGGTGAATAGTACATTGAACTAAGATTCTCAGGCTGCTTTCTCTACAAACTTTTATATTGTTGACCTGAGAAAAACTGGCATCGTTTTTCTTTAAAGAAAATATTTTTCTCATGAAAAACGTGAATTCTTTGGAATAATAGGTAAACTGTCTTTGTTGTTCATAAACATCTTATTTATGCATCTTCACTGTTGTGATAAATTAACTGGGTTTGTTTTATATTTCCCTACAGTTTACTTTAAATAATCCTTCACAGTCTTTCACCACAAGACCACATAAGCTTCCTTTTTTAATACCCAGAATGCTGAAATAGCATTTTGAGCACAGACTGTAATGCATAACAAGTGTATAATTTCTTATTGGGAATGCTGTGCAGAAACTTGTTTTCCTATCAGCCAGTCTAAATTTTTTGCTTAATTCACTAGAACCCCTGTGTGTCTACAGGGGTAATTTATAATTAGAGCTGCAGCAGGCAGGATGCTGGAGAGGCATACGTTTATGGACAAGCCTGTTAGGCTCTGCTCCAGATCTGAGCCCCTACACGCCTCCATTTGGCCAACAGCCTTCAAGCTGGGCTTACAGTTTAAAGAGGAACTTTTTGTGACTAATTTGGAAAAAAAAAAAGAAAAAGAGCAAGCTCCCAAAGCTCTGGAGCCCTTTGCACAGGAGCCAGGAGTGGGGTGTGCCTGCCTCTGTGTGTGTGTTTGAAATTATCCATCTGCATTACGCAGGGCTCTGCGCAGTTTGGTGCAGGAGGGATGTCTTGTATTCTGCTAAGCATCATGCACGTTTATGGCACTATATAAATAATAGTAATACAGCAATAATCTAAGTCATTCCATCAGGGTCTCACACTCCAAGGATTACCCACATGATTCTGATTTTTAAGAGCGTCACATTGAGGAGAAGAGAAAAGGGAGAGAATAAGAAGCCACATCTTGCACTTGTGGCTGATTCAGCAGTTGAGGGTGAGCGTGGCTTTGCAGAGTACCAAAACTTCTGCAGGCTCCCCAAAGAGCCTCCTGATGGTACTTGTTATTTTTCTCATACATGTTTCTACCACAAAACCACAGAAAAGGAAGAGTGGCAGGGAGGAGAGAGAGAAACTAAAGCAGTGAGGCACGTGAATTGCATCCTTTTGTTACTGCAAAAAAAGGGGATGTTTTTATTTATGTTCTAAGTACCACAATCTGCTGGAACTGGTGGGCAGCTTTTCAGTGCTTTGGGGTCAGGCTGGTGTCATCAGGCACTGCCACATCACTTCCCCCTGGCTATTTCCAAAGCAGATGTTGCCACTGTTGTTGCTGTTGGTTTAAAACTAAGACCCACCCTGGTGATATTTCCAGGCATCTTTTTTTTTCTTTTTCTTTTTTTTCCATTTTTCTGCTCTCTCCCTCCCCAAGTCTCTGGCCTACAGATGTGTGCCTGAGATTTCTCCATTAACATCCATTTAACTTTGGCTCATTAGCTTTACAGGCTTTCACAAGGAGAAGAAAATCTTTGCTGTTGGAATAGCTGTTTTCCTAACTCACCTTCTCTTCCTCATGTCCTTAATTTATCCTGGAGTTTCAAACACCCTTTATGCTTTTCAGTAGGTATTGAATCATCTCTATTCTCTATTGCATTTGTCTACTTCTTCAAAACATCCAATTATTGGCAGGTTAATCTCTTAAATGAGAACTAAATATGCTTATGTAAATGCCTTACAGAACTGTAGCATCTTGAATATCAGAATTGTTGTCGTCTTTTCAATGTGTGGTTTATGTTTGACTCAATACATAGGCTTGATTAAAAGATTGTGCATGTGCTGAAGAGGAAAGTCTTGGATCTTCCACAATTCTTAATGTGGTCCAATTTTGATTCAGGAGACTCAAGCTGTATCCTCTCAATGCTCTTTATTCACCATCAAAAGTAATTCTTCGATTTGCAAGTGGCAACAAGGAAAAAGAAAGTTAGATTCAAAATAATTGGGTGAGGTGCTTTTCAGGAGAATTAATGTAACAAGAGCTGCTAAACTTATTGCACTTAAAAACACAAATAAGAGTGTTGGACAGAAGTTGTCAGTAGGTGGTCTCTTAATATCTCACCAGTTTTGAAGTTATGAAAAGGAGGAAGACTTTTTGAAATCTAGAAAAGAAAGAAAGAAAAGCTAGAAACCGAGTGAAAGAGCAGAGTCGCAGCACCGGTGACCCGAGAAACCTCATTGCTCCACTTATACTGGCACAATGTCATGTTCTCAGCCACTCCATCACCAGCAAGGGGAAAAAAAAAAGCTTTTCCTTTCCTTTTAGTCAAAGGCAGTGGGTAAGCAGAGCACGCGGTTCAGAGGGTCATTAAAAAGCATCAAAGGAGGCAGCCTCATGATGGTAATAAGACGGCTGCAAGGAAATAAAGTGGGCATTGATCTGCACTATCGAGTGTGACATTTTAACCGAAGCTAAAAGCCAAGAGCAGATCTAGCCCTCTTATTCATCTGCCTGCCTGTTTTAGTAAATTGTCTTTTTTTCCTCCAACCAGTGGCCTCAGAGGTCACTTCATATTAGCTGGCTTGTTAATACCAAGGCAATCAATACTTAATCAACAAGTAATGGGATTTTGCAGTCATCCTGTATGATCTTTCAATAAAGCCCCGAATCTATCTCAGCCCATTCAGAGCCTGACTAAAGGTGCACGATTGCTGCAGAGCAGGGATTTGATGGTCTGATGCTCTTAGGCTGATCTGCATCTGATTAAGACACCATGCAGCCACTGTCCTTCACCCTTTTGTTCCTTTATCCCCGTATAATGTAGCATGGCACAGAAATTCGTCATCTTAGCTTTTAGATGCAACAGCAAAGGAATTAATATTTCCTTCGTGCATGATGATCCAGCCTCCTGGTCATGATATGCAACCAAAAAAATAAAAAACAACCCAGCCAAGGGGGAGGGAAATGACAGGAGAGACAGTGACAGGTTTCATGTATTGCCTTAGAAAACACAGTTATAACGAATGGGTCCAAAACGGCCTTTTCATCTCTACCCTCTCTGTCCTCTCCAAGAAAGATGTGCTAATGCAGCACTCACTGGACGTGGCTGTGTGAGAGCAGGTATTGCAGAGGATTCACGGGGTCAGGGAAAAGGAACAAAAGCCAAAATGACAGTTTCTGGAAACATCCCTCTCTCCTCAGACCTTCAAGCCCATTGTTGAAAATGCTTGAGGGTAGCACTGTTTCAGCACTGAGGCTGATTGTTTTACCCACCCTGATGAAACTTCTCTCCTTCTGCCATTGTTCCCAGGAACTCTGTGCTAATACTGTCCAACAAGAAATCCTGGACAGATTCAGCTAAAAAAAACCCCGAACCCACAATTTCTGCTGTCCAAAACTAACAGCAAGTGCAAGGAGAAAGAACAACAGTGTGCCTACATGTTAGGGACCTGTGGCAAACCTCACAGGCTGTTTCCTGCTTGCTTGGACTTAGAACGAACATTAGTTGAGGAAGGATTTGGCTTTAGAAAGCTGCTATAAAGGCCATGGAATGCCTGCCATGGAGTGCTTGCCATGCTGAAACAGAAGAATTTTTTTTTTTTTTTTCAAATGTGGCCTGTGCACAGGTGTATGTGCCTGTGTCATCTCCCTACTTAAACATCTGTCCCACATGGAGTGATTTTTATACATGGCAAAAAGTATCAGTGGGTCTGTTCAAAGAAAAGGCTGTGGTGTTCTCAGCTGGCTTCTGGGTCTGTAGAGAGTGGGAGATGTAGCACTCCTTTGAAATCTGGCTGCTCTGATTAAGACCATGCTTGGCTGCATCATGTTAACACCTTGTTCCTTGAGGGGACATGTGAGGGGGATTAAGAGTTAGTGGGGAAAAAGAAAAGCAAAATATAATTACGTGAACAAAGACAAGAGAACAAGTGGATAAAATAGCAGTATGAGAGAATGAAATAAGGATTATTACTGACAATAAACATGGAGTTTAATGCACTTTCAAGGGGGCACCTGCTCCTTCAGGGCAGGAGTGACATGCGGCTGCTGGCGGCCAGGGCTGTGGCAGGCAGGATTGCACAATTCCACATTGTCCATGGAATACAGACCTGGTGTTTGTACTGTTCTGTCACTGCTGTTACTGGCAGCAGGGTAGTGCACAGTGTGCCTGTGTATGAAAACACACTCTTCTGAGTCACTTTGTGGTTTATTTTTGTGGATAGGAATTTCTGGAAACCGAGCCCGAGTTTCCCTTTTTCTGCTCTCCTTGGGGGCTCAGGATTTCCCACAGCTCCAAGCAAAGGCCTTTCTGTCAATCCTGAGCTGCCATTTTCTCCCATCCTGTTGAATTTGTTTCACCTCCACTCCCTGCCCACACAGTGTGCCTGCTGGGGATGTGTCCTGCCTGTCCCATTGAACAAACACAGGAGGGAGCTGCCTCAGATGTGAGCTGTCCCAGGCATCTTTGTGGCAGGCTGCAAATGCCACCCTTGGAGCTTAGGAAGTGCATGCTGGTTGCATCCCAGGTGGCCACCGCAGAGAGGCGAGAAACAGCAGCTCAGGCACAGCCTGCTCCTGTTGCACACACCAAGGAGATATTTTTAAATTACCTCTGGAGTATTTTGGTTGGCACTGCAAGTGAAAGGAGCTCACAGGTTCACAGCCTTTCCTCTAATACTGATGGCAGAAGAGGACTCTGTTATTTTGGTGTGGAGGCAGATAGGGTATGGCCATGACAGCTTTGTTTTCTGTGGGTTCCCTTGGGTGTTGCTCATGTTGGGGCCCGTGGGGAGGCAGGAAGGGTGGGAAGAGCCCGCTGCTCCAGCAGGATCAGCTGTGGGACTGCTGGGATGGGCAGTGGGTGTGCAGGGAGCACCTTCACCCAGCAGGTTCATTTTTCTGCAGACGCTGTGTGCTCCCTGTGTTCCCAGTCCCCTTTGGACAGACCATTTTCCCTGTGGGTCCATGCCATAAAGGATGTGTCCATGCCCCATGGCTGAGTGCTGCAGGCATTGCCATCGCAGGGAGCACTGAAAACAGGAGGAGAGTGGTTTTATGACCACACAAAAGCCAGGATCAACTTGGGCCAGTGAGTGAACAGTGATTGAGTGGTGTTGGGCAAAAATCAGGATTGGCTCACAAACCAGTTGAATCCTTTAATCAAAGTGAATTGAACTCAAATCTACTTGTTGGCAATGAACAAATAGGCAGTGTGGGATACGGATGATGTTCTGTTTCATGGATATTTGTGTTTGTGCAGAGTATGGGGGCGCAACTTAAAATTAGAGCTGTGTGAGCCCTGTAGGGTTCCATTCATGATGAGGTTTTCAAACTAATCCATGTAGCTTGATTTGCAGGGGCTGGGAACAACCCAAACCTCACAGATTTGTTTGAAGAGTTTTGTGTGATGTGGGGATAGGAGCTTCATCTGCCCTTGCTCACTTGCATTTTCCCTGAGCTAACCTTCTCAAAATAAGGCAGGGGGATCTTAGGGGTTTGTGATGAATGGGAGCAGGGAAAGGAGAAAACACTTTTGACTTCACTGGTTGTCCCAACAAATGCTGTGTTACATGAGATGTATTTCCTTTTCAAAAAGGTGGTCTTTCATCTCCTCGTTTTTCTCCAGTGTAGCATTGCTTGTCTTCCACAGCTGCTTCCTGGGTAGATCTTAGGTCCCATATTCATTCTCACCTCCTTAAAACATCACCAGAGAGACCCTAAGAATCTGCTTAATCCTTCTGATCCCTGTGGCAGGACTGTGGAGACAACTGGTATACTGCTTCTCCTGAAACTTCTTTCTGTTTTATAGCTTTTATGTTAATTGGAGGTAATTTTCACTTTGAAAGGGACACTGGGACATGACTCACCTTGATGACAGAACAGGGAACCACTTTGTAATGGCTTATACAGCAGTGGAAGAGATAGGCAAGGAAGAACCAACTGAACCATCAAATATAACCTACCAGCAATGCAGGATGATTTGTTACATACATTGAGAACTGTGGCATTTTGTCTGCTTTATGTACAGCTCCTGAAATCACTCCTTATCTTGCCCAGAAAGATTAACCTGGTAGCTCTTAAACACTTATGATAAAGCCAAGAATGTCTTCATTTGGCTAAACTTCAATCCCATGCCGTGCCATGTGGTCAGTAACTGCTGTGGGCCAGGTTTGGAGAGAGAGGCAGGCGCATTTCTCTGGAAGCTGGAGACTTTTCTCTTTGTAGAGCATCTGCTCAGGATTTGCAGCAGTAGCTGAACAGTCTTCAGTGTCTCCCTCTGTAGCAGATGGCAATCAGCAAACCCTTGCACATCTCTCTCCTGGGCTGTAGCTCTGCGCTGCCAGAATCCATAGGAGCTGTAATGACCAAGCAAATTCCACGTTGGCATGGCCAAGGCAGCACTGTCCTGCTGCAGTCCTGATTTCCAGGTTACTCCAGGTAGTCCTGAGCTGAGGGAACCCACACTCTGCTCCACCAGCTGGACCTGTACTGCTCTGGTGTTGTTAAGGGTTGATGCCATGGGGTTTAACCTCTCTGATACTTATGGCTGTGGGAGGAAGCTGAAGGTGTTGCTAATATTTTGCAGTGGTGGGTCCTTAAAGCAAAAAGAGGAATAAAGTTGCAGGTTTTTCTAGTTGTCCTGGCTCACCAGTTCTGCATCATGGGTGAGTTTTGAGCTGAATCTCTCCTTGCTGTTGGGCAGGCAGCTTAAGTGGCCATCCTTGAATGCTGCAGGTTTCACTGGGAGGATTAGTAATTGCTCTGGACAGTGTTGCTGTTACCAGGGGGGTTTGAACTCAGAGTGGGAAAGATCAACAAAGTGTCTCCTGTGCTTTTTGTAAGCGATGACAGACTACAGCGAGTTACCAGGAGGCTATATTAGGGAGAAATCTTCCATGGAGCTTGGAATGGGATAAGGGAAAAGTGGAGATAGGCAAGAATATGTGACTATTTTTGTCCATTAGCCAGATACCTATTGGTCAGTTTGTTGAAGAGGTTGCCTGGAAAGGTCAGGAGCTCAGTGAGCAGTGCTGCAAAACATGCCTGGGCTGAAGCAAAACATTCATTCCTGTGTAAGCCAGGCAATCTCACAACTATTAGCTGTGAGCTGCAGCGTGGACAAGGACTGTCCTGTCCCTGTGTTAGGGACATGTCACTACTAGTCAGCTATGACACCTTTCATCAGTTCCACAAAACCGCCGTGTTTTCTGCAGCATCTCGTTCCTTTTCCGATGGGTTTTTCCAGGGAGTGCTTTGGGCTGAGCTGTGCTCCTTGCACATAAAGCAGCCTCCAGAGTCTGACCCCTCTGCACTGAGACAGGACAATGGCAGTGCGACCTGCATTACTCAAATTCCAGCCTTCACAGAGCTGTCATCAGCGTGCCTGGAAAATTAATGTCATTACGCTGTCGCTCGAGGCTTGGCACGGCTGCTTCCCTGCCTGGGAGTGGGAGCCTCGGCGGGAAGTGAATATCCTGGCTCACTGCTGCAAGGCAGGCACAGGCACTGTCCACAGCTGATGTGGTATTTGTCTTCATGAATTTTGCACGTGTGTAGTAGCGTGAGCTTTTGTGTGTTTGCAGCATTGTCTTGCAGTGGTTCCTGGGCTCTGTGCTAACCAGGGACTGATTTGGCCACTGTAATTCCGTGTAGTGGTGTGACAATTTCCAATTTCCACTGGGCATTATCTTCAACAAGAAGGGTGAGGGTGCAGCAGTTTTTCTTCCCTCTTGATTTAAATGCATTTCTCCCACTGTCCTTCCTTTCCTTTCAACCTTTTTATTTTTTTAAGGCTTCTTGACATGAGACAAACTCATACTGTTAAAGCCAGTGAATGGAGTGATGAATGTATTTCTTGTTCCTGACAGCAGTGGCACTCAGTAAACTGAATAACAGTTTAACTATGCAAGGGTGCTGAGCATCCTCACATCAGCCTTTTGAGTAACTTTGGGAGAATGGTTTTGTTTGCAGGTAGTTGGAATAGCTTCCAAGCTTCTCTTCTGAAGTGCTGAGAGAACAGTGTGTGGCTTTCACAGCAAGCCTCATCCTACAAATCAGCAAGTCATAGAAATCTTGCCTGACACAGGGAGCTTTCAGGGCAAGGACAAGCATCCAGTAATGAACAAAACTTCAAAACGGCACAATCTCCCAGCCAGGCACCTACTGCGTGATGCAGCAGCTCAGAAGTCTATACAAACTCTGTAATGCATTGATGAGTATCAGCGCACAATAACTGAGTACATGACATTAGCCAACGAGCACCCTCTCTGGGTGTTACTTGTTCATTTGCATTACAAATATCCAGATCAATAAGACCAGATTCCTAACTCTTCATCTTCCTTTTGAGTATCAATAGATAAAGTCCTGTTCTATATAAATACAAAAATAGCATGAACTAAATAAAGAGCAGAGACTGAGATGCACTGAAAAACACACACAAGGCAGTTTTGCTCTGGTACTTCTGGCACACACCCACAGCTCTGCTCTGTAAACTCTCACTGCCCAGTGACTTGTTCCTCAAAAGGTAACAAAAGAGCTGGAACAGGGCACAGACCTCTCTTCAACAGCTGCTTATCTGAGTGTTTCTGCTAATGTCCACTAAGTCACAAGTACACAGAGCTCTCTCCTTTTATTTGCTTTTTATATATGTTTTAATTGCTGGCCTTCCAGCACTCACCAAAAGCAGGTATGGAATAAACTGCACAAGGAACCAGTGTTAGAGCAGAAGGCTCTGCAGGGGGAGTGGCTGGGGTGCTGTTTGGAGCAAATCAGGTGTGTTCTCTGAATGGCCCAGGGCTCTCCCAGCAGAATAGGAAAAGACAGCGTTCCGTGCCAGGAGCAGGGCTGGCCTGGCAGCGCTGCAGAGCTGTCCAGCTCTGGAAGCTCAGGTGTCTCCAAGCACACACATGGCAGCTCCTGTTATCTCTCAGCAGTGACATCCTGTGCCTTTCACACTGCATTTTTACTCTCAGAAAAACCCTGCTTCAATATTCAGAGTAAAACAATGCTGTCTTATAAGTGAGTCTGATAAAATAATGCTTTCTTTACGTGCTGCGCCATCTCATTGAGGGAATAGTATAGAATATCTTTAACTTTGATATGTTATGATATGATATGATATGATGAGCACTTTGTGGTGCCCTTTCTTACGGACCTTTTTTATTTTCAGTAACTTGCGCTTGGGCATCTCTTTGTCATAATGTCTGTGGGAGCACTCCATGTTTGCATAGGAAGTTCTTCACTCACAGGGAATTTTTGATCAATGGCACATTGGGAGCTACTGTTCCTGGTCTGGGATAGCTGAGAAATGTGGAGAAGGCTGAGCTGAGTGTCTGTGTTTATGTTGCAGGGAAGAGGCCCATCTGGACTTGCTCTACTTTGTGCTTTGCTTTTTAGAGGTCCTTTTGCAAAGTGACAACTTTCTCTCACAATGACAATTCTCCTGCCCCATGCAGCCATGCTTAGCAGCCGCTGCCTGATTGCCAATATTTACCTTGCTTTATTACATTACTGTAAACTTTGGTTGGCTATCAGAGCCAGTTGATGACTCTGACAATTTGGAATCTGAAGGGCTCTTATGAAATTAAACACCGCCTTTGCGTGCCATCCAAGCCTCTGGATGGGCAAGTGAAAATAAACGTTCGAAAGGTTGTACTTTATATAGCCACAGACTTGACCTCTGAGTGCCTTAAAAGGGCTCACATACTTAAAGGTGCATTACCAGGCCTTACACTAATTCACTGTGATAGCTAAAGTGCTCTGTGGATACCACAGGAGACCAGAAGCCCTTGAGGATCCTTTAGAGCAGAGCATGTGGGCAGTTAACATTATTCAGCTTGAATTTTGTATTTGCAGCCAGTCATGAGTGAAAGTAGGGGTAGACTATTTGCATATTGTCTTGGTATAAAGCTAGAAAAATGCTTCCATATGTGTGAGTCATGTAACTTCGTCCTGTGTGTTTCTTAGATGCCTGGAAAACCCTAAATAGGATGAGGCCCTTTCTTTTACTTTCCCTGTTTTTTCTTTTCTTTTCTCCACTGAGAATTTCTTGGGAGCGTTCATCCCTCTCTCTCTTTAAGTTTGCTGGTCTAAGCAGGAATACTTGAGACTGATTTTAATTCTTAACTAGATGGACATGATTTATTAATTCACATTTGAAATAACAATTGCAGTCAGAAGGACTCAGCTGAAAGCCTTAATTACATTGGAAAATATGCTTCAGTGTAGCATGGCCCCATCCAGCTTTCAGAATGCATAATTATAATAATTTTTTAATTTTTATATATGAAAAATTGTGATTGAGATCAGACTCTGCTGGCTACTCTGACTGCTTCAAAGTAATGTCTAAATCAGAAGTGAGTCTTTAAATAGATCATTTTCTTACTTGCTTGTTAGTGCCCAACCACATATGTGGACTTATTGTGCACGGTTTGGCCTCGGTGTTTTGAGTATTATTTTTACATCTGAGCCAACTAGCAGTTGCTGTGCCCAATTCCAAGGAAAAAAAAGATGTTAAACTGTGAATGTGCACTGGCATATGAGCTGAGATTAGGTAATTTGGGATCACTCCATAGAAATCACATATGGGCTTTGGAGACTGGGAATTCATTCCTGTTCAAACAGTGACCGAATGGGGAATTGGGAAAGCAAGATCAAGGTATTTAAAAAAAAAAGAAAATAAAAACAAAAATTAAGCCACTGAACCTCCTGAATAGAAAAAAGACACCACAAAATGAAAATGAGAAAACAAAACCTTCCTTGCCTTAGTCTTGAAAAAATATGACAGTTGAGGGAGATACTGGCTCACTTGACCCAGATGAGGTAACACCATGAGCACTTGCAGCTCCGACTGCAATCCCTGTCACCATTCTGACTCTTAAAAGACTTCTGAGTGTTTCCCTTTGTTCTGTGCTTGGCTTTCTTCCCTCCATGTTTGTTGTTTCCTGACCATTTTTCCCTTCCCCATGACCCTCTGCCCCCATTCTGTTATCTGGGTTAGCTGTTCATTAAGTTCCCTATAAAACTGGTCCTAGTTCAGGAAAGCACTGTGAAGTCAGTCCAGGAGAGATGAGCACTTTGTGGTGCCCTGACATGCTGGAGGAAAACCTCTCCAAGGGCTGCGGAGCAGGAGTGGAGGCACGGAGCAAAATGTCCTGGCTGGGCATGTGGGATGCTGCAGAGGTGGATGGAGGGGCCTGAAGTGGAAGGAGAAGCAGCTGAAGGAGCTCATAGTTCAGCCAATAGGGAGACAAACCTAATCCAAAACCTCGTGTTAATTAGGTGGGAGAAGGCAAGAGGATGGTGAGACTTGTCTGTTTAGGCCAGAGCAGCAGCTGGGGACTGGTGTGTGCTGGAAACCAAAAGAGCCACAGGGTTGTTTTCTTGTTCTAAACAAACGTTCAAGCAGCCCTCTCAGGTGCTGGAAAATGCTAAAAGTCTTCTCTGGCAAGAGGATGCTGGCTGAAGTGTCCTAAGGAAAGCAAAACTTCCTGGAGGGAAGGCTGCCCATCCCAGAGGCAGCTCCACAGACCACGCAGGCTCTGATTGTCAGTGTGGGAGCAGAAATAACTTCATTTGCATTGTATTTACCAAGCTCCAGATAAGGAGCACACTTTGCTTTATGAACTACCAGGAAATAGATTCACAAATGTTGAAAATACATAATTCTTCCTCAGCAAAGGGCTCTTCCCAGGGTTTTCCTGAAATAGAGTAGTCTGAAATGATGTACAGGAGCTCGTGAGTAATTGGTTAAAACAGGGGGAAGGAAATATCACTTTAACCACTCTGTGTCCTAGACTAGTGTTAAAAGCTTTTACCTTTTCTCTCTCCAAACTTGATGAAACTTCTTACATTGGTACACGTGCAGAAATGTACTTGTGAAGTAAAACATGGTAAGTGCTCTTCAGAAGTCATTGTTAAAATAGAGAGGAGGGTCCCTCTTTTGTTCTCAGTCCTTCCTTCAGATGTGAACAAGTCTTCAAATATTTTTACAGAGAATCAGTGTGATGGAAAGCTTTTTGTGGTTATGACTTACGTGAAGAAATAATTCCACTTGTTCTCGTGCCTAAAAGATGGAAATGGTGCTGTTTATCTCTACTCTTTCTTAGCAGTTTTTGCCCAGGGTAGCATTGAGGGTATTGAAGTCCAAACCTACTCAAGACACCTGTGGGGCATCTCCTTAGCTCTTCAGATCTTCCACAAAACTTGTCACTTTTGCTGCTGTCCTCCCTGGGCCCACTGAGGGCCACCACCCATTGGCTGGCTGCTGAGCCCATGTACAGCATGGCTTTTTTTGTGTGGGGCTCACTCAGACCTCAAGGGGTGCCTTACAGAGCTGGGAGTTACCTCAGAATGTCCCCGACAGGCTCCTGGCCCGTCTGGGGCTGGGAAGTGGCCCTCTCTTAAAGGAAGTTTGTGGATGTTTGTAGGAAAAGGCAAGGAGGGAGCTAAAGCTGTACCTGGTAAATTCATCTCTTGTGTCCCTTCCGTGCCTGAGCAGCGATAAGTAAGGAAATGTGAGGCTGTACTTGGAAATATCAGAGCAGAAGGACAATCTTTCCTCCTCTTGGCTTGGCTTCTGCAGTGTTTGCTGCCTGCCAGCCCTGTGTGAGTTACACACCCGGGGTCGTGGATACCTGTGTGCAGCCAGGGAGGGCAACAAAACCCTACAAACAGTCTGTCTGTCACTGAGCCAGGGGGGTACCCCAGCCTCTGACACATCCTGCCTGCTGTTTAGAAAGGACTGAAGTGATGTCCCAGCTGTTTGCCCACCCTCTCCCGGCCTTACATGTGGACACGTGCCATATATGTGTGTTTATAGATGTTCCCATGTACAAATGAATACATCACCCCACAGACACCAGTGCCATGCCATTGTACCTGCCCAGCTTGGGAACAGCAGGGCTCACTGAAGGTCCCGGAAAGGCAATCAAGAGGGATTTTTGAAGGGGCAGACAGTTTGAGCAAGCTCAGCCTCTTTGGAAAGGGAGAATTTCTGGGAGCAGAAAACATTGTTGCTTTAGGATCTGATTTTATTCTGAATGTTGGAGTACTTAATGAAGGGTAACACCACAACAAGAGCAAAGTAAGAGTTGCTGGTGCAAAACTCATATCCTTATCTGACCCCCAGCATTGAGATGTGTGAGCACCAAGCACCTCTGCTTTTATCCTCTTTGCTCCTTGGCTGTGAAAGAAGTTTATTTTTATTCCCGTTTTAATGATAGGAAACTGAGAATCAGGGAGGCGATAATTCGGCCTTTTAAAGCCCTGTTTAAATACCTGGGTATAAAAAGAGGGCAGCGTGCCAGGAAAAGAAGGTCTTCTGAAAACATTTCTGCAAACATCAAGAGGGAGCCAAATGCTTTCTGCAATGCTGGCCCTCCTGGGAAGGACGTTTTCTGCAAACCTGGCCTTAATTGGTGCTGAGCACTGGAAAATTCTGGTCCTCGATCCAGCATTTATGGCATTATGGGTCAGCCTGGTGTATCTGTTGCATTAGACCATCCAACCTCTGAGTCAATCTTTGCCCTGGCTGTACATGCCCAATTTATTTCATTTTCTTTCTGAAGAGGAAATTCAGGAGGCAAAAAAAAAAAATTACACTTTTTTTTCCCTCTTTCTCCTTGTTGGTTTTTTTTTGGTGTTTTTTTTTTCTTTTTTTTTTTTTTTTGTCCTTCTCATCTTTCAGCTTGGGATTTACAGTAGCATGGCCCATCCTACCCCCTTCCAAAATGCACTGGAAAAGAGCCATCTGTGGGTTCCCTCTGTTGATATATTTCCAAAAGACCTTGCAAAGTGACATTAATTGTTTTGACGGCGTGCACCTATTTGTTATTACACACCGCTGCCAACTCTCTTGCCTTGTTTTTTTGGTTTTTTTTCTTTTTTTTTTCTTTCTTTGAATAATATTCTTGCAATTCACCCAAATGTTTGTGTAGAATGAGCTCAGAGGGAGTCAGGAGCTGCCACAAAGGCAGACATGCTCCGGAGTCGTTCCAGTGTAGGGAGCACATTTCAGACTTAGCCATGCTCAGGTGGGACCCACCCGTGCCCCCTTATGGGAATCTCTGGATTCTTCTCCCTGGGTTGGCTGCACAAGGGTTGAGCACATCCCCTCCACGTCCCCCTGGCAGAGCTGGGAGCTGAGGGCTCCATGCTGAGGGCTCCATGCAGAGCTTCTCTCTCCAGCAAAGCCAGGAAGATCTGCTGGACTTCCCGGGCAATATTAAACCCCAAGCAGAAGCTTTATAAAAGCTACTTCAGAACACTACCAAATTATTAGTATTCTTCCTCCTAATACAGATGAGGTCTCATTTTATTGAAAGAAAGGGAGAGGAAGAAGGTTTTTTTCCAGCCCTCTTGGGACCCATCTTATTGCAAATATCAAAACTGGGAAGATTTCTCCAGTGCCAGGGGTCAGAATCTTTGACTAGTTTGTTGTAAAGTGAACATATAAAAATTCACTCAGTGCTCGTTCTCTGCCTCTTATTTAATGCACATTCCAGGTAGTTCCACTTTGATTCTTTACATTACTGTCCCTCGCACTGACATTTGCCTTGAGTGTTTTAAATGTCTTTCATGAATTCTGAAGAAGGGAAAACTTCAGGAAAATTGCCATTGGCTTAATATGTATTGAAGCGCTATTACCAGTAGAACGAATTTTGGTTATTCCAACTGACACTGAATAAACAAGTACTTTATATTTCTTCTGGGAAGCTCTAACTTGAAATATTCTTTGCTGTAATATCGCCACTTAAAAATAGCATTTTCTTACCAGTTCCCTGTGAATCATGTCTGCATACCTTAATCATTAAGTGTTTAATATTTTAATTTCTATTAGTACGGAATAGTAAATGTTGCTGGAAGTCAGCTGAAGTGAGAACTATGACAAGCAGCTAAGTTACATCTCTCCCTGTGCATCATTGTCATCGTCACCAAGTACTGGCAATATAAGGACCAGCCAGCTCATAATTTCAAAGGAACTGGGTTTTTCAGTGATTGCTAAGGGCAGGGTTGTCATGCAGACCCTTTATTGTGACAATGATTCATGAGAAGAAAAGAAATCAGCTTGATTCTCTCAGCACCAGTGCCATTTTATTTGGACTGGCAGATAAATTTTTTTTAAATTTTTTTTTTTCTTATAAATAGGTCTCTTAAGTCAGGTGAAGGGAACCCCTGTGGATATATAGATATGCGTGCTGCTCATCCTTTAGCATAAACCTGGGCTGTAAAGTGAGATCTCTAAACACAACCTTGTTGTGTCAACTTTTTTTCCCCTTTTCCTATAAAAGGAGGCAAGTTCACATGAGCTGTGTGTTTAAATCCCGTCAAGGTTTGCATCCAGCTCTGAATTAGGCAGTGTCTCTGATGGCGAGTGATAATCCTGGTTTGGAACAACTCTGCTGGATGAAAGCTGGCTCTTCTGCAAGTTGGCATTGCTTGGTTTCGGCTGTGTTGGCCAGTGTTAAAATGCCTTTAAATTCCCCCAGAATGACAGCTAAGGGAAGTATTGTGTTGGTGTTTTGAGGCAGATCTTAAAAGAAGGGTGGCTTTTGTCTGAGATCATTCCCAGCATCAGGCACAAGTGCTTCCAGGGGGTTCTGAGGGCTCCATCCATGCAGCTGGGAATGCAGGAATATTGCTGGTGCAGAGAGGAACCTGTCTGGCAGGGCTGCAGTGTGCACCTCCGTTACGTAAGATGAGGAAAACATTCCATCAGGGTGCCTTTGATTGCTTTAACCTTTCTGTCCTCCACACTGAGGCAGTGTCTGGAGCCGCTCCCTTGCCTTCAGCCAGGATTCCAGGCTCTTCCCAAAACTTCCATTTTAAGTAAGCTGGTGGGTGCAGTCTTCCAGAGTCCAGTGACATCTTACCTCAGGCATGGTTTAAACCACAATAAAACAAAGGGAAAAAGCCCAGGAGAAAACCTGTGTGAGCTCCGGCCAGTGCTTGTGTCTCTGCTTCCGACTGCGCAGTCCACATCCTGTGAATAAATTCATTTCTGCGTGTTTAATCTGACACCTTTAGCGAGCAATACACTCACTCAAAACACCAGCAATGAATAAACACTACCAGCCTCTTGTAGATCTTTGATTGGGTAGCTAATTCACAAATGATTGACTACCCAAGTAGTGGGAGCATATGGAGGCTCTGTGAGCGACTGTCAACACGGGGAAAGTAGTCAGGGAAGCCAATTGTTAAGAGCTGAAAACAATAGCGAACAAGAAAGTCCTTGAAGGAATGTGGCACTGGGTCTGCTCAAAGCCTGAATTTATGAAAACGCGTGGCCAAAACAAAAGAAGATGGCAGCATCATTTCCTATATGTGCTTCTTGTTGTTGGTTATTATTATTCCAATTTTTGACACTTGAATGAAATGTGGTATAATTGGGCTTCATAGCTGCTGCTTCAGGCGACATCAATTGCCTTTTTTAAAAATGATGATGGCGTTGAGGGAGACTCTTTTTTTCCTTTTATATTTTGAAGCTGCTGTACTCTCAGTGCCACTCGTACAATACACGAAAGGGGCATTGTACTCCTGGGAGGGTCTGCAGGGTTGGGACTGATCCCAGGAAGAAATACGAGATGGAGAAGCAAAGTAAACATAGTGTGAGATGTTATGCTAAAGCTAATCCCAAGATATCCCTTGTTCTTTTTCCTCTCTGGGTTTTCCTTCCCGACAGCTCGTGCTTTCCACTTCCTTCCCCATAGCCCCCGGAGTGTGTAACATTACAGGTGTGTACACGAGGAAAACTCCATTCCCTGCCCTCCTTTGCTTTGACTCAGTAATCAATTCTGTCAAGTTTGAAGGACCTTAAGCTGTCATGAAAGGAAAATCATTCCTTAAACTGTGTTTATTTCTGCTACAAAACAACCCCATCTCTGCATCTTTTGTTTGTATTGATAGGTGTATACAGCAGGATTTGGTTGGCTTATTTTGACTTGAGGAGGAAATCAGATGCGAAGCATTGTGTTTTCCTAAGTTGTATTCAGCAGGGAAGGGGGAGATGTATTCATCATTCTGCTTTTGCATTGAGAAGCAATTCTTTAGGAGACAGAACAAATCTTTAAAAAATAATGCTGGAAATAGTCTAATGCCTTAAAAGTCTGAATGAACCTATTGTGGCTGAATCCTTTGCTTGGGATGGGTCCTACCAGGATATTTTAAATATCCTGCCCTTCATTTCTTCTCCCCCTCCAATGGAGGAGCCCCAGTGTAGGGCACATTTCATCTGAGTGTTCCCAAGGGAACTTCAGCCCCCGAGGCTGCTGGGCTGTCCTGCCCTTGGAGCCTGGATGTCCCAGCATCAGGGTTTTGATGGGGATGTACAGCTGAAAGCAGAGGATTTTTGGCTTTCAAAGCTTTTGCACTGCCTGAACGAGAGAACTGGAAGGGAAGTAAGTTGAGCCATGTCCATGTAGCTTTAAACCCAAAATATTTACCTGTACTGATGGCAGCTTCCCCTCAGACAGACCCATCTGAAGGGTCTGCATCCAAACACCCCCAAATGAAGGACCATCTGTACTGCAGCTCTGTTGTAGCTGCTTCCCAGAAAACCTGCCAAAGGATGTGCAGGATGTGCCCCTTCTGCCAGGTGCTGTCAGCAGCAGCGGATGCTGCTCGGGAGGTTCCTCCTAAAATTAACACACAAGTATTGTGCAAGTCCCCAGGTGAGCAAAGTGTCTCCCCTTGGTGCTCCCAGACAGCAAACTTCCCTCTTTTTCCTAGGTTTGTGCATTAAAAAAGGGACATAAAGGAGCAATCATAGCCACAGTAACAGAAATGTCAGTTTGTAATGTACAGCTTGTAAACAAGACATGTGTAAAATCCCCCTCAGTGCACACACACACGTGGGTGTGCACTGTGTTTTGGGCAGCAACCCCTGTCATAGAGTCATAAAATAGCTTGAGTTTGGAGGGACCTTGAAGATCATCCAGTTCCGCCCCCTGCCATGGACAGGGACGCCTTACACCAGAACAGGTTGCTCAGAGCTCCATCCAGCTCGGCCTTGAACACTTCCAGGGATGGGGCAGCCACAGCTTCCCTTGGGCAACCTGTGCCAAGGTCTCACCACTCTCACAGGGAGGAGCTCTTATCTAATATCTAATTTAAGCCCACTCCCCCATGCTCTCACTCCAGGCCCTTGTAAATAGTCTTGCCTGTTGTCCCTTTAACTTTTCTTTTTTTGCTCTGCTACTGCTGGGGTCCTGGCATGGAGCTGGGAATTGCCTGTGCTGAGCTGGAGCAATCAAGGGTGCTCAGATTGGCAGGTAACTCCTGGAGCTTCGTTTCCTGAAGACACAAACTTCACAACAGTTCTTAGGTGTGGGCATTTAACTACTAATGATTTAGGATCTTAAACAATTCTAAAATATTCTTTTTAATGAAATCTTTGCCATTAACCTTTAACTGCTTCCAGTTCACAGAATGCTTTACAAGAAAGGGCAGGAAATCAATAGCTCTAAAAAGCAAAGCAGCAGTCCCAGTGCATCAGCCTGTGCAGATCATACTGGTGTGCCAGCAGCAGCCACTGGCCAGGGTGAGCAGGGACTGACACAAGAGCTGTCCCCCTGCCTGCCTCACTTCTGCATTTTTATCTGGCTCAGAAGGAATCGTGTAATGAAAAGGGAGGATGAAGGCTGGGTTCATCACCAAACCCTTATCAGGAACCTGGGGCAAGTTATGTTTGTCCACACAGGAATCCCCAAATCCACTGATTTTGGAGAGCTTGTTAGTGTGGGTGTGATAGGCAAGATTTTGATTTGGGTTTGGCATTGTGCTGGTGATTCTGCTACAAGTACTATAAAACATGCAAAGGCTTAAAAATAAGGTATCTACTTCTCAATCTCAAAATGTATCTCTATGCAAACAAACAAAAACCACAGACCCCCTGTTCAGGGAGCTTTCCTGCTTTTCCATGCCTTTGTCTTAGAAGGTTGGACACAAGGTCACTCACAAGCCATTTCATGTGGATACAGCAAGTCAGTTCAGGTCTTCTCCCCCTCCCCTAATTCATCTGAAATCTCTGTGGTAATGGGGCTGAAAACACAGTCCTGTGGTACAAAATAAAAATGCTGCTGTTCACAGGAAGGGATGTCCCAGATGAGTATCTGTGCAACTCAGAATGGGCTGTTTGGATGTCACATACCGCTTTAGCAGTAGAGTACTATGAGTTTGCACCCTTTTAAGCAGAAGCTGGGAAGGGGTTTGAATTCTGTCATCAGTAATTACAGGAACTTCTGTTCAGCCTTTGCTGCTCCTTGAGGCCTGGGACATGCTCCTTCTGGACCACAGGGAAGGGCAGCTCAGGGAGGATATTATTCACAGGTGTCACAAACCCCAAACGTGTGTCACTTGCCGATAACAATTATTGTGGTGACAAGGCTCTGCCCAAATGTTGCCATGGATATGGGCTGTGATCTCCTCTGAGTTGTTCTTCCCAGTTTCTGGAACTGACTTCTCTGTGTCTTAAACAATTACTGAAATCTGTATGCTCACTTTCCTTGTGTGTAAAAATGGGCTGACTTCCTTCACTAGTGTGTTTGGAGAACAAATTAATAATGTCAGGCACTCAAGAAGAAAAGTTTTTCAATGTACATTTGCTCTGCAAAACTGCTCAATATTGTTATTATTTATTATTCTATGGACTCATCACTCTCCGCTCCCTTCTGCCAGAAGCTGCTTTGAAAGATGGATAAGTTGCGCAAAAATTATTTCCCCTCAGTTTTCTTTGTGAGGAGGTTTTAAATGTGGTGTGGGGAGGGGTGGTTTTCTGAGGGAGGGAAAAAGAAGCCAAGCTGCTGTGATTAAATGAGTTTGAAAAGGTGCAACCAAGGAAAAATAACTTTGACCTAAAATTCAGACTGCTCTATCGCCGAATTTCTACTCAGCAAACAGACACAAATACATGAGTATAAACAATCCCTTTACTACCTGCAGATACATTTATAACACTTTGGTTTTCTCTCAGTGCTGTCTCTCCCTCCTCACTGGTACAGCAGAAGTGAAGGCAGGGATAGATGTGAATAGCCCTAATTACTGTTTGTGAATTCTATGTTTGATGTAGCCCAGAGATACCAGCACTGCTCCTGTCTCACTCCCCACTTCCAGAGACTTTCCATCTGCTGCAGCTCGTGCTGTTCGCTCCCTCAGGTTCATGTGAAACCTCCTGTGAAAGCACAGTCATTGATTTTTGTAAGTTTAGTGCCAGAGCAATTTTAGGTGGCACAAGGCTGATTTCCTTGACTTTCGCTTTCCTGCTCTTGATACTTCTGTGTCAAACTCAACACCTTTCCCAACACTATCCTCCTCCTCATTATAACAAAGTACTCAGCACCTCCTCCTCCTCACTAGCGCTGTCAGCAGGAGCTGGGGAAGGGTGCTACAGGCGACTGTGTTTGTTTTGACAGTGCCAACTTTCAAAAGAATCTGCTGAGTTAGTGGGAGGTCTCTGTGTGTTTGTGTTTCTAAACATAATTGTTTAATTTGGGGACATTTCACTGCTGTCCATCTCTCGGGCAATGGGAGTGGGCAAGGTGCAGCCTGGAGTTCAGGTCCTGCTGCAGAGAGCTGTTGTGGTGAGGAATTTGATGTGCTGCAGCGCTCTCTTGTCTGGGAGACAGCTCATGATGTGGAGGGACTTTTCCAGGTCTTCCCATTAGTCGGTGATAATGGAATAAGTAGTGGGGAGATGATTTTCCCGTGTTACTGTAAAAAGTCTGCTGAAGGCTCCATTCTGATGTTATATAGGTGACAAACGTCCCTGTAATGTGCATGGCCAAGCCGGTGGGATCAGGATCAGAGCCCGGAGCAGGGAGCCAGCCCCAAACACACCAAAAGTGCTTCTGCCTGAGCTAAAGGATGTCGGTACAGACAGATTCTCACATTTTGTCTTTCAAGTGTCAGTGACAGAAGGTGCCATAATTTATGACGTGGCACTGGAATCCCTGATTAATTGTCTTGCACTGCTGATGTGCAGCAGATGACGTGCAAACTGTTTTTCCCAAGCATTTTATGAAATGGAGCAGGCTCTGAGGCTGCAGTTCCGAGGCTGGGGCTGCCTGCTCACAGAAAGTGTGTTAAATCATCGCTTTAGTCCTCTCTCATCTCACTTAGGGGGCTTATCCCTCTCCTCTGGCTGCACAAGGAGATCAGAGTCCAAGCCCTGCTCCTCGGAATGGTGTCAGTTCTGTGCACAGAGCAAAAGCCTTCAGCAAAATCTCTGTGACACAGAGACCATTTACATCGAGCAAGTGAGGCTGTTTAGGCAGGTGCCAACCCAAAATCTCCTTATTTCTGAGCTCCTTCAGGACTCAGACCTTGCAGGATACCAAATATAAGTGGATAAATGGCTTTTGCTTGGGTAAGTCCAGTGGCCCCTTCACACAGGTGATACAAGCAGTTGGAAAAAATGGAGACTCTGCCCAAAGTCTTTTGAAATAAAATCCTGTGTTTTAATCAGTGAATTTTCTGCATTTCCCTACATACTATTGTTTCTTTTCGTTTTGCAGCATGCCTGCTCAATTCATGAGACATTTTTGTTTCATTTCCAAAATCTGGAATAGGCAGGGAACTCAGCTTTGGAGATATAAGCCTTTTTTCTTCCCCACCTAAAAAGAATCCCACCTGCTCTCTCTTTATATATTACCACCCTGCCTACAGCTGAGATAGGGATGTAGGGAGACAGAGAGTGTATCTGAGAGTGCGTTGCTCATGCTTATATTCCAAATGAACATGACATTATCTTTGAACTTAAAACCACTTCTTTGAATAAGTCCATTTTTTACACGCCACAGCAGCGCGCCGCAGTTTATAACGAAAATACATCTGCAGAGGGAACTGGAGCTGAGCCTGCGGGGACTGGAGCCGCCTGTTTATCAGTTTGTGCATACAGGGATGAACCCTGCACTGGGCCTGCCCAAAAATAAAACCCTGGCATTTGCTGCTCTGGGAATTGTGGGCAGCTCCATGTGCGAAGGGATTAAGGAGGGCAGGACTTGCAAAGGGAAGGGCCACAGCTCCAAACTTTGTGGTGCAGAGGGGTGTGAGGTCAGAGGTTCCCTGAGCCTTCCTCTGGAAGTTCTGTGATGATTGAGCCTGTCCTGCTTTTGAGCCGGGACTGTTCTCCCTCCTGCCATCCCCACTCCTGAGCATCTGACAGTCCGTGCTGTGATGATCTGTGTGAGCTCCTTGGAGACAGCCATCCACATGGAGCCACAGGACATCCATCTTTTGCTCCCCTTCTGTGCACTGAAAGGATATTGTTTTGAAAGTCACACTCTGCAACAGACATTGCAGAGGGTGACCCTCAGCTCCTCTGCAAACAGAGCTTTGCACCTGATTTAATATAAAACAAGGTTATTTCTTTAATTAAATTATTTAATCCCATTTTTTTGAGGGAAAAGTCTGTTTTATGAGTTTAGTAACAAGGCAAAATTCTGAGGTTTCGGTTTTCTCAGTCTTAACTTTCTTCACTCTCCTTGTATTTCTCCTTTTTCTTCTCTGTGTTTATATTTCTGAGGAAAGGGGGATGGTGTTTATTTGTCTCTATAAGGGATTGGGTATGAGATGTAGTCTTACTTATAAAACACTCTGTGCACTGCTAGCTGTAAGAATGAAGTGTAAGCCCCAAATATCTGTGTATTATTAATTTTGGCATTAGCGAGGCATCTATTTTTTACAGCTGAAGTTGGCTTCTCCTTTTTAATAGTAGTCTTTCCCGTTTCACAAGGTGAGCTGTGTTCCCACTCTCTGAGGAAAATGGCCTGGAATTCACAAACCAAATTTGAATGGCAAAAAAAAAAAGGGACAGTGAAATTAGGAAGAATGGCCAAGTAAGCCAGGCATGTGCCCTGCATTTTTCTTTCAGCCATGAGTCACACAGTGGTCTTCCTTTCCAGAGGAGCTGACTGAGGCACAAAGAAGTAACTGGGATCCCATAATAAGCTGGAAGTTGAACAGGAATCCAATTAGCTCCTTTGTTTTAACGTTAAACTGCGTTGCCTTGACCCCAGCCCCCAGGTAGTGTTCCCGTCCATGGCTATTGTCAGGCAGTTGTATGAATGTGTTACCAAATTAAATAATGTGGCATTGTGCTGCATGACTAGCACTTACACACTAAATTATCACAGCTCTCCCTGACCTTGGCAGCATCATAGGGTTCATATTTTCAGAAAGATGAATTGTTCTCAGAACAGTTTCTTCAATGTTTTAAACACGCACACTTTTCTTCAACCTTACGGACACGCAGTTTTTACCTCCTTGTGCTGCTCTGATTTTTAAAACACCAGTCCTGAATACAGCGCCAACTGAAGTCAATAAAAGGGCTCTTGCTGTCTTCTGCTTTGGTACTTTATACTCAAATTAAACTCTAGGATTGGAGCCTAAAATGGGAGAAAAAGATGAAGTGTACAACTTTATGGAGTTCAAAAGAAAATCTTGTAGCTGTGTTTTCAAATCTTGGCTGCTCTTTTCTTGGGTCTAAGAGCAGCAGGGCAGGACACAGTGATTCTCTTTCAAGGCTCATCATCCCCTGGCTAACTTGCACTGTTTGTGTAATCGTCTCCAGATTTGCTGACAGTTGTAGTTCAGATCAGGAATAAAGGACATGTTTGCATATTTTTTAATGTGACTATTAAGGCCACGTTTCACTTTGGGGCAGTTACGGCTCAGCTCCGCTGTAGAATGTACAAAATGGTTTTATTTTAGTCTGTTCTGATGAATTCCATTGTCCACACTCAAAGTTGCTTTGTACTAGACCTCTATCATGTTCTGAGAGAAAATCAACTCCTTTAAACAAGTTATTAATTTAATATTAAAAACAAAGGAGAGGAGTGGAAAATATATGCTTGCAACCTTTTCTTAGAGATACACTGCACTGGGAAACTAACATAAACAGATTAACTGCAGTGTTTATTCAGTGTGAAAAAGCAGTTCCAAGAGCCCCAGGTGCTTGCCAAGTCCATAATTGTACCTCCTTAAATACTTTCATTACTTGGAACTACAATAAGAGAAGCAGAGACACATGCTTTCTATTTTCTTGTCAACAAAACACCTCCAACAAATTAAACTCTGTTTTGTCCAGAAATTTTCAGCAATATTTTTTTTTCCCATCCCATCTTGAAGAGGAAGGGGCATCCAGGGATCTCTGGGTTCAGGGTCTTCACAAGGACCCTCCTGCTACAGGGACCAGGGCTTGTTACAAAATTTCACCCAGTAGCTGCAGTATTGAACCCAGAACCCTGTGTTTGTCAGGAGCATGATTTCTTCTGGAGTTGGGTAGGTTTTATCACTGCAGTTTTCAGGGATAGTTTCCTCCTATGGCTGATGACTGCCCAGCTCTTTAAAATACAGATTCTCTGGCCAGTCTGGCTGTTTGGCCTGTAAGTGATACTCGGCATCATTAAATGCCCCCATGTGTTTGCAGATGAGCCTTGGTGTAATTTCATTCTCCTGTCCTATCCCAGGCCTTGTTGTTCAAAGGATATGGGCAGGAGTTTTGTTTTGAGGGCTTTATGTTTTAAGGAATGCCTCAAACAGAACCGTGCTGTTTCTGAGCTTCTCCCTCCTGAATGCCAACCATATGTAGGCAAACCCAGCTCTTTGGGGAAAGGCGTGTGGAGGGTGAGATTTCTGCTTCATACCAGGCAAAAAAAAAAAAGAAACAAAAAAAAGTCAAGTTCTGCTTCCAAAATTGCATCTGAACACAAGTGTAACGAGAATTGCTCATCTCACAGTGAGAACACTTACCCCAAATTTGGTCTTGAGAAAAGCAGCCTGAATATTTTATTTATTCCTCTCATATCCCTTTATGTCTCAAGCCTTGATTACATATGTAAAAAGAAATTCCCTCATCTTTTTTAAGGGGGTAGTCATGTGCCTTTTCTCTCTCCAACAAGTTCCACCCTGCACTAACCTGAGGTGATGAAAGCGCCGCTCTCCCGGTGCTCAGTGGTAGGTGAAGGGATGTGTCCATCCCACGGACCTGGGGAGATTCATTTGTAGCATTACAAGATGCGGAGCAATGAGCACTGGAAGTCTTTAAATCTCCTTTCTCACTGAATGGGGGGTTTCTCATGGTGCAGAAGTAGGATGGCCAAGACAGTGAGATTCCCAGAGCCTCTTTGGAAGGAAACGTTTCCCTTCCCCGGCACCCACGGAGCCTGGCAGTGCCCTGGGAATACAAAGTGTGACAAGACACTTGCTGATTTTATTTCCCTCAATCCAACAGCCGTTTTTAAAGGCAGAAGAATGTCTGCATTTCCACCTCACTGTAATAGTTTGCCTATAGATCCCATCCCTTCCTATCACAAAGAAATCATTGTGTCCTGCTGTGTAATTAATACACATGGACGGTGTGGCAAACATTTTCCTGTAGACTGCTTATTTTGCCTGTAAATTACAGGAAATCCTATACAATACACCTGGGAGCCCTGCAGCCTGAAATTAGAATACAAACCATCTCCACCTCCTCTTGCTTGGCCAGCTTACCAGTCAAGTTTCAAAACTCTTTTTGTGTTTGGATGTGTAATAGATTCTGACAATGATGGACTTGCTCACTTCTACTTAAAATTAATACAGGTTTTAATTCTGAAACGAAAGCAGTTTATAGCTCACAATTACTACAAAGGGATGAAACTGCACAGAGGTTCCCAGTTGTGGATTTTGTTCTGTCACACATACAACATACAAATTTGTAACAAAATCCCCACAGTTTAAGGTATATTGGCAGTAAAATCGATGGCCAAGCCTTAGTTCTGTGTGATGTCACATCTGTATGAGCCCTGAGATCATATTAAAACAGCCACAGCTGTTACCTGTTGAAGGCACAGAGACTTTTTGAAGGGAGGCTCCGTGTTTTCCCTTTCTCTGTGAATCCCGGTGACAGAAGAGCTCTTCAGAAAATGGTAGTGCCAGAGCATAGAGACTACCAGTCCTCGTTAGCTTGGTGTGGGCTAATTACAGTGCATTACCTTCATTCCATGTTCTTTTGGGGGATGTGGATGCAGAAAATAGTGCAGCCTCTGGATGGTTTGTGCCCTCTGTGCTGGAAAATGCACAGCTTTGTCTCTGGCTGTCCCGTGACTGCTCCAGTTCAGGAAGGGCACAGGAGTGTAGGGAAAAGATGACTCCAGCTCTGCACTATGGTGAAAGCTGCTTCTCCAGAGCATCATCACATCCCTCCAGGTGAGAGAGGCAGTTCAGCCTCTTTGGAGCTCTTGACTGGCTCTGCTTCCTTCCCTGTTAAACTGGGAGTGGCAGTTGCATCTGTTTGTTAGCAAGCATCAGAGACCAGCAAATTCCCAGCTCTAAGAAGATCTATTCAAAACAGAAGCAGGCCAAATCCTGCTCTTGCTTTCAGCAGGGTAAATGTACTCAAAATCAGGGCTCACACCAAATAGCTGCCTTAAAGTTTGACAACGCAGTTCAAAAAACCATGTTCTCCTGAAAGTGCAGTAAGAGGAGGTTTGGATGCAGCTTCCCTGGAGGAGCAGTCCCGGCAGGAATTCCTTCTGGGTGTCACTGGTTGAGGAAGTGGGGAGTAGAGGCAAAATTAAGTCTACCTGGATGAACCCAACTTTGCATTTTTTACTGTTTTGTTCTTAACTTCCCTCCATCCAAGGTACTCTCCTGGCCCTGGGCACTTTAGCAAGGTGTTACAGGATTTGAATAGGAGTGTGTTAACACACACAAAATGGGCTGAGCAGGAAAATCTGCTCAGGCCCAGACTTGATCAATATCTTGGAAAATCAGGAGCACTGAATGCATTTGCTTTGTAAGGCTTCTGATGCACTGGTGTCATTGGAAGCTGTTACTTCAAAGCCATGATGTCACTGTGGAGAAATATGATGTCAGGGCTGTAAAAGAAGGAAATAAAAACTTGCTAAAATTCCAGTTCACATTTGGAAGTTTCCATTTTCCACTGAACAGAAAATACTCTGTTCTCTTTCCTGCGACCTTCACCTTCTTTATAAGTACCCCTGCCAAGAGCACTAAGGGTACACAGGAACCACCATTCCCCTTCTCCCAGTGGGAATATTGCTACCTTTTATTACTAGAACTAGTTCTTTCTTTAATGGTTTTGCAGTAAAAGTTAAAAAAAGAGTGTGAGAGAGAAGAAGAAAGTGGCCTTTTTAACTACTACAAGAGGTATTAAATAGTCAGCCAGCCTCTGGAATCACTTCTCATTTTCCATGAAGCTGGGTAAAGAGTGTTACGGAGTTTTTTTGGGTAAAGTTTATTGGAACTTCACAGTAGGACTACAAAAATGTGGATACTCTGATTGTTTTTGTTTAATAAGACTCAAGACTCCTGGCTCTACCTCACTTTAAAGTCTTACTGCCCCTTAAATTTTCTCCAGAGTTGGAGTCTATGGTTTGAAACAATCATTCACATGATGATCATTTTGCCTTATACTGCAGGGTGCTTGTGCCTTTTGGATGTGAAACTATGCAGGGTTTTCTGATGATCACTTGTCCAAAAACCTGGGAAATCAAAAGAAAGTTTGCATCACCACCAACAGTTATAGACCTGGACTGTGGCTATGTCTCTGCAGGTTTGATTTGAGAAGGGAGGTGCAAAAAGGTAAATTGTGGTTTGGCTTTCAACTGCTTCTTCCTCTCCTGGTAACGATGTAGTCACTAACTCTGCATTTTTGGCCTCTTTCCATCCTCTAACATGACAATGGCCCTCAGCTCTCACCAGGAGTGAGCAAAGCAATTAGGAACAGATGAAATGACTCAAGCTCCCATTAGGCTTAAACCCAGCCTGTTCTTAGGAGTTTGAGTTTGTGGAAACTCAATCTTTTCCTTTCTTTCCTGTCCATGGTTTTTCCCTTTCTGTCTAGCTCTCTCCTAGGAGGTTCTGCCACTGGACGAGGGATGTTTAAACCAGTAAGAAACAGGTACTGCAGACAAGCCACATTTTGTGTGTCTGAGAGTCCCAGATAAATACTGGTATTTTCTGAGCTCATCTGGACGAAATTCAGACCCTTTTGGTATAATCCTTTTCTAGTTATGTTTCCTCGCTAATGCAGAAAATGGACTTATGTTCATTCCTTGGTTACTCCATCCTTGCTTGCTGTGGAACAGTTTCTTTGGGCAGCCCTTCCAACCTTTTCTGAAGCCCCTTGGATTTTGTCAGTGGTGATGGCTGACTTCTGCTCCTTTGTTGTTGTTCTTTCCAGCTGGATATTCCACCACAGTTCCACACTCCATACCTGTCCCACGTGACTGGTGAGGACACATCCTTGTTGCCCTGTCCAAAATTTCACTAGGTGTCAAATCCAGTTCTGATTTAGAGCTGCCACTGGAAAGGGAACAGTCTGGGCTGTGTTTGTCCAAGGAAGAGAAATCATCAATTAATGACAACAAAATCTGAGACGGAGCATTTGTTTAAGAGTGGCTCAGCATTTGGCAAACCTTGTTCTCACACAGGTTTTTGGGGCAGCATTTTAGACAGAGACTTTTTGATGCTGGCTGTCAGATTAAAAGGACAAGTAAAACAAATATTTTTTTTTCCTATGTGTTACTGGTTAGGGTTATCATGTTCAAAGTAATCCTTTTATCATGTGGCTGTTTTTCTAACCAGCCTGGAATTGCCAGAGGCTCAGCAAACTTGGTAGCTCTTGTGGTAGGTGAAAGAATCATGATAGGAGTGGATATTTCCAACCTCACACAACTCTAATTAAGAATAATTCTCAGTAATGGACTTTGGCTGCAGGCTAAATAAATACTGCTCTTGAATATTTTTCTTAAATCATGCATGATTGTGTTAATTGAAACTCCCACATCTTCTAGATTAACCCCAGCTCCATGTTTTCCAATTTCTGCATGTGTTGCTGAAGTGCATCTGCTACCAGCAGTGTAATTAAAGGCATGGCTGTGTCACCTTTCAAATGTTTGTTCCAGGGGTCAGGCTGGCCCCCAAACACGGCCTCTGAGCTGGAACATGGTGTGCAGACTCGCTGCAGTCTCGAGTCCCTTCGAGGTGTCCCTGTAACTGCTTCAGGGTTACAGGCAGAGAATGGGAAGGGGATGGGTTAATATTACTGTGCAGATTTCAGAGGGCTGAATTTGCAGGCCCTTGGATTTTCCTCAGGCAAGCTTCTTTTTGGGGGTTATTTCTCAAGAGAGAGGGAGAGGTAGAATGACTGAAAGCTGGTTTTGACCGAAAGACTTTAGGCTGAGAGGAGAAGGACATGGCGGAGCTCTGTTGGCACCTCTAAAGCTGCTGGTTTTCTTTCCTTCCTCTCTGGAACGGATTGGAACGTCACTGTGCTGCTGCTGAGCATCCATGGGGGACCCCTACTGAATCCACAACTGTTCCCAGAGTGCAGGGAAACACAGGGATGGTGCTGGAGGAGGCCATGAAGGAAAGGCAGCAAGATCAACCTCTGCTTTGCCAAGTTCATGAGTGCACGTGTACAGAAATGGGGCAGCAGAATGGAAGGGAAGAATGACTTGTCTTGCCAAGTGGGAGAGGACAAATCCACCAGGAAATTAGCAACATTCTCATGTTTCTGGGGGTCGCTGCCAATTGCAGAGGGAGAGAAAAAAGCAAAAAGAAAGAAAGGATCTGAGGTGCGCTTAGCACAGGATTTATGTGAAAAAAGAGATTAGGGTCATGTTTTCAAAGGCGGTAGGAAATGCTTTCCCTGCCTCAATTTTGTGCTCACAACACAGTGAAGGTTGGCCACACTAGAACAGCACTGTTCACCATCTTAGTGTCCATAAAAATTCTGGACAAATTCTCCTTAAACCATAACTGCAAAAACTTCCTTGCTTGAGTGAATTCAGGTCAAACATTGAATGGTATTTGATCAGAAGGTGAGCTGTTTTTTTGTATTATTATTATTTTTAATACTGTTTTAATTATACTGAAGTTATATTGGGGGTTCAGTAACCACTGGCTTGAAAATTAACTGAATTATGAAAGCTGAAGTGTTGCTACCAGCATCAGTTAATGACAAGGTCACCACCACTGTCATATTCAAAAGAAATGTTACACTTGAATGAGGCTGAGATGGCTGCACTGTCCCATGGTTCCAGGTAGAGAAAATGAAACAAGGGCTCCTTGGGTACTGTTTTATCCCATGTTTGAATCTAATGCATTCTTTTTTCAGCTCATTTTGGTTCTGCTGTGTTCCCTCAACATATGGAGTCCCTAGATATTAAGCTGTAACATGGAAACTTTGGGGGCTGGGAATTGCAGATCATGAATAGATTGAAAAGTCCCACTGAATGCTCCCTTGGGTTGTTTGTGTAAAGATTAATTTTTGTTGTTTCTGCCTTTTACAAAAATCAAGGAAGGCTACAATTATTTTTGTCTTCCAGGCTATAATAGGGATCAGACTTTTAGCATGCCCTGTACACCAGCACACAAGCACAGAGATGCATCTCAGGAACTGACTCAGAAAGGTGGTGTTAATTGAAAAGGGGAAGTGTAAGAGATCTTGTTGGAGATAGGGGGAAAATTAACTGTTAAGTTCTTGAGGTTTGCACACTATTTAATTCAAAGCCCTGATTTTATAATTCAGTGTAAATCAAACCAGGAGATAATGATATTGCACTTGACCTTGTGCTGCCAAAGTCAGGGAGAGCAGGATTAGTCCTGGCATTGTTCAGCTGGGGACAGAGTAACTGGGGGGGAATTGCTCAGAGCCTGCTCTCTTGTTGAGCCTGCTGTTTGATCCATGCTGTAAGGCTGAAATACTGAGTTTGTCTGGTGTGCTTGTGATGAAATGGGTTAGTGGCAAGTTTAGGAAAAGAAGAGGCTTTTTGGAACCAAAACCACAGTGTGACCCAAAAAACCTCAGCCATAACTGGGGCACACACCTTGGTGGG
Source organism: Lanius collurio (assembly GCA_020086605.1). Taxonomy (NCBI): domain Eukaryota; kingdom Metazoa; phylum Chordata; class Aves; order Passeriformes; family Laniidae; genus Lanius; species Lanius collurio. The sequence continues at coordinate 2,645,903 of JACBWW010000042.1, forward strand.
AGCAAACAGGAGCAGTCACCCGGCTGGCTGAGTGAGTGAGAGCTCTCTGAGCTCCCTCAGCAGTAAAGGAACAGGATGCCTTCCCTGGCCATTTAAGGTACCAGCTGAGCTGTGGTAACAATCAGCTGGAGGGCCCTAAAATCTGAACCCACAGCAGCTCTTCGCAGAGCTCTGTGTCATGATGCTGAAAGAGGTCACTGCACTCTGCTGTTCTTCCCCATCTCCCCTCACAAAGTTGGATTCCTTTGGAGCCCAGTGTGTCTGACAACCTGTGCTAAACCTCGTGGCTCATCTCCCTGCCCAGCCCTTTTTGGGACACCAGCATGCTGGTAGATGTTACCAGAGCCATCCAAAGGGAACACTGTGGCAGAGGTCTCACTGCAGCTTTGGGGAAGGTTCTGAGAATCTTGGTGTAGACACTGAAGAAGGAGCTGAGAAAATGGTCAGTGAGGATGAAAATTGTAATTAGGGCTAGGGAGAGAGATGAGCAGCAACTTTGGATAGGAGGAGAAACGTGGGAAGGAGAGGGCAATATAATGAAAGAAAACATTGTTTAGGCACAAAGACATAGGAAGAGAATGTTTTGAATTTAAAAAAAAACCAACTCCAAGGCTTGGAGGTAAAATGGTTGCATTTAGAAATGCTGCCCTTTTTTTTCTCTGGTGGTGGATGTTCAGTGTAACTCTAGCTCCACTGGATCTCCACATTGGCCTGCTAAAATCATGGAGATTCTACCCCTAAGACTCTGCTTATTTGCTGATTTACTCATCTCTTTCCCATCACGGTGCCAGGATTAGAGCAGAGAGTAGATGTGCTCAGGCTTCTCCATGGTGTGAAGTATTGGGAGCACTTCAGACACTGATTTATCAGTTTGCTGTGGTTATGCATTTACTGCCACCCTTTTCCATGTCTCCAGTATTTGCAGTGGGAAAGGAGGTGGTCACGGTAATCTTGTGCTATAGAAAAAGAGACAGACAATATAATGGAAGAGAATTTTACCCTGATAATATTAATAACAACTAATTATTTAGCAGAAAAATCCTGTTAATGCTGAGTAGAAGAATTACATTTGCTCTTCATGTAAAGTGCTTGGGATACTGTTTTAACTGTTCTTCAGTGCATCTTAGAAGCAGGAACATTTCAGTCTGCAATGTTAAAACCACCCGTTTGCTTTTTCTAATCATAACTAAACTGTGGATCAGGGTGGGAGTGTTCCCTGTGATTTTAAGAGCCCCAGCATTCCAGGAGTGCTGCCATTTCTTTCAACAGCCAAGTGCATTTAAAACTGTGGCTGTCCTTTCTGTTGCTACCCAGTTCTTCACCAATCTTTGTGAAGAGCTGCAGTTCCAGCTTTATCTAGATTTTCCCTGAGCTTTTGCAAGTAGGAGCTATGGCTGTAAGCTGAGAAGTGCTGGAAGCTGCCCCTTGTAGGATAACAAAGTGCATCTTCAAGTAAAGAATTTGGAAGATTTGGTCTCATAAATTGTTTTTATCTGAACTCTCCAGTCCACACAAACCAATATTTTTTCATGTTCAGTTACTCTCCAGACAGGTATATGGTTGCAGTTCTCAGGCTTATAAAGGAGGCACAGTGCACTGAAAAGGATAAAGCAGAGGGAAACAAATCCAAACCACGTGTAGGGAGATGTGTGTGTGCCTGTGTGCCTGGTGAGATATTTATTTGCTTCTGAACCTGTGTATTTTCACATAGGGATTGAAATTTGGTCTAATCACCATGTGAGATGTGAAGGGCGAGCTTGCCTTCAGCCATAAGCAGGATCTGCATGCCTGGCAATTGCCACATACATCTGAGAGCTTTCTCTGCTCAAAATCAGCTCGCCTCTTCCTAATGGGCAGGGAGCTGGAAATCATGATAAGAACCCTTCTGCTGCTCAGTTTTTATGGGTAGTCTCTCCATGGTTAATAAATGAGTTGGGCTTGATGGGAGCTGGAGCAGTGTTTTGGTTTCCAGGCCGCCGGGGGCCCAGGGCTGCATTCTTGCTGCTCCCTGGGCTCCCCTGGAACTGGCGGGGAGGTGTGGGTGAACAAGATCAGACCCCTCGTCTGCAGGCACTGAAGCCACATGCAGCCTCCAGTGACCTCCCTCGCTTCCCACAAACACGGAATTCATTGCTGGTTTAAGGGGAAAAAAAAGTGAGCACTTCAGCTTCTTTTCAAAATAGAGAGAAACAATAGGGCACACTGTAGTGAGTTCCAAGTCTTTTATCTTTCTACAGATTCAACCACAGTATTGATTCTTTATTGACCTAAACTGTCCTAAGCGTGGCTGTGGTTTTTTCTCATATAGTCTATGGGAGAGTTAAGGCAGCTACTACTTTAATATTGATTTTTGTGAAAAAGGTGCAGGAAAGGGGGCAATTTGTGTCTGCAGTTGCTCTTCACTATAAAAGATACCATTGTTAGGAGCTTATAGCATTATATCAAGGGTCTTAATCTGTAGCAATCTTTTTTTACAACTTAGAAATAGGCTTGGGCAAATGTGTTATTGGTGTTAATGATATTTTGAAGTGAAGAAAATTTGTCAGCCTTTCCAAGTAAAATGCTCAACTTAACCATTTGAGAACTTGACAGGTTTCTAACATCTGTTTGCAGGAATTATGTCTTTTGTTCCCCCGGGGAAAAAAAAAAGAAAAAAAAAAGAGTGTCCGTTTGAATAAACAGTGATAATAATGTTATCTGAATAAATCTTTAATAAATTGAAATTATTACTGCAGGCTTAAATAAGCAGTAAGTTTTGACAAGAAGGGCATTATCATCTAATTATACTTACTTTATGAAAGAGAGGGGCAAGGGCCAACCTGTGAGCCGTCTAAAGCACAGTAATAGAGTGATCCCCTCCGCAGACCAAAGAAGGAGCCATCAGACAACAATAAAACACAGGCAGTGCTCTGGAAATTGCAACTGAACCCCTGATTCTCACAGATTCACCATCTTAATTGTTATGAAAACTAGCAGAGCGGGATGATAAGTGCATGGCAGAGCAGCCTCTGCTAAGTGGATGAGAGAATCCTGTGCCAGATATTTTATGGTATTCCTAAAGGTTTCTTTAATTATCAATTAGTCACTGCTGTACATTAGCTTCCTATTGGCTAAGTGCTTGGTGTGAGGGCCTGGATCAGCATTTGCAAACAGGTGTAAAGATATAACTGATACCTCAATTGCCTCCTTCCTGTGGGCACCTGGTTTGCTAAGAACACTTAAGGAATTCCAAGATGACACCTGCTAGCTGCTTTATTGGTGCATATCTCATATATTCTGCTGTTAGCTGATCCACTGTGTGGAATTGTAAGGAGCTGTGCCGACTGGAACATGCTGCTTTTGTCGTGGAAGCCCTGGGGAAAGCTGAATCTACTCAGGAGAGTAAACCAAAAGTATTCTTGTGCACTCTCCATGTGTTACGTGGGAGTTGCTATGCCTAGTATTCTTCTAATACCCATTATTTAATTTTTTTCCTCACCAATAATCAGTAACCAGAGAATTCATCACCTGCTAATGTCCGGAATCTTTTTGAACATCTGATGTGTTTGGCAAACAAGGTAGACTTGTTCAAAACCTCCCCTGGCTCCCATTTATTTTAAAGAAGGCAAACAATTTGGATCATCATAATCTGCCAGAATTAAGGAAGCAGCTCTTGCTTGTGTTGGGTAATGTGGATCTGGAAGTACCTTCTCCACAGACCAAGTCTCTGGTGTTTGTACACATAGAGGGTTTTGCATATACACATATATCAAAAATACTGTATTTTAAACCTGTTAATCAAGAGCCTCTCCTTCATTGTAGCTCTGTTATATTTTTATTCACATGCACCTGACTGCAATAACTTTTCCCCCATTAGATTCTTGTCTCATTTAGTATTCAGGGTATCTGAAGGATGAATAACTATCCCAAACCTGTTCACCTGTGGCATGTGTTGGGCACGGACATCCTGAGCCCCAGCTCTGAGTCTGGCTGGTGTTGTGAGGGATGGGATAGCACAAAGCCATGGCAGCCTCACCTACTCCCCATCCTTGCTGTGAGATGTCACATCTCACTTTGTCCCACAGGGCTCTCACAAGGCAAAAATAAGAGACAACACTCACGGATGTGTGCTGTGCTTGTGGCTGGGGGTAGCTCCCATTCCTTCCTCTTTTGCCTTTACTCGTGGGCTGGGCCAGCCTTTGGAGCTCATATGAGGATGGTTTGGTGAAAACAGTGAGCAGCGAGGTCCTTTAGAAAAGAGATGTTGAGACATTTTCAGCTGAAGTAATTGGTGATGGCCCACAGTTACTGCACACACAAGGTGTAAATTTGCCCAGGTGTTGCTGCTCTGATGCAGCCTTTCCTGCTTATTTTATCCTTTTCTTTATAATTCCCTATAAAGTGCCAACTCTGTAACTGATATAACTTCAGGTCTTTTTTTCACTCGTGCCAGTGAGCTGAACAAGTGGGATGAGGTTACAGTAAACAAGAAGGAGATTACTGGAGAAAGAGGTTTTAAGAGTACACAAAGCCCAAGAGCAACAGAGGATCTGAGACACAAGAGGCTCTCCTTGAGGAGGCTGCTCGGAGTTATATCCCCCCTCGGCATAAAAACGTACAGACAAAAATGACTCACGATGTGAGTCAGAGAGAGGAGGTTTTATTTACACCACAGAACTTGGAAATAACATTTCTACTGATTCTATTCTGTTGAGCAATTGTGGGTATAAGCAAAAGGCTGTTAACACTTCTGTATGAATCAAATTTTTAAAAATCACTCCGCCCTTCAATCAGAACTGTTTTCTCACTTATGTGAATTAACCTACAGAACTGGCTCATGAAATAATCTGTTTCAGTATCTATTACTGAATATGTCTTGGCCTGGATCCATAAAAGCATTTAGGAGTCTGAGTTGCAATGAAATCACTGAACAGAGGAAAAAAAAAAAGTGTGTTATTCCTGGTTACTACAAGGAGCTGTAGCACGTTGCTCTTTTCTCTGGGCACACTGCAGGCTGGGGCTCCCCAGGCAGGCTTTGTGTCTGTGCTGGGGCTCTTCCAGCCTGCTGAGCAGAGGCAGCTGCCCAGGCACTCCTGAAATGTGGTTCTTGGAGGTCCTTGGATGCTGGACCCTCCGTGGTGACATTCTGTGATTCCATGTGTGCTGTGGTAGGGCAGCAAAGTGGTAGAAAGGAATTGCCATAGGATGTGTCTGTGAGATAACACAGGACAGAACTACCCCAGTATAAAATACACCTGTTTGCTCTGGGAGGCAACTGGAACTGAAATGAATTCATTTTTACAATACAGATACATTTCTAGTAGAAACAAATCATTTTTGGGGAACTCTTTTTCATTTAGTAAAACATCTGCACCGCTGAAAAATATTTTGATTGACATTTGGTTGCCATTGTCATCTGCCTTTGTTTTTCTAAATAAAGTGCACAATTTGGGGCAAACATTTAGGGTCTGGTAAGAGGCCAGGTGTGAGCAATGGGTGGAAAGGTGTGATGTCTCCAAAAGGAACCGGCCTACAACACAGTCCTGGAAAAGGCCAAGGTAAATAAGTCACACTGAAACTGTCATAGCCCCCCACAGTCCTCATGTGTGGGTCTACACAAACCAGCAGAGCCAAGTTAACCTTAATTGTGTCTTGTTTAACTTGCATAAAAATGGCTCACCCTTTCTGGAACTTGGCTCCAGTCATAGATATCTTACCTTTTCATTATTGACCCCTCTTGTCTGAATTGTTTTCTTAATACATATTAAATGGTTTTGATCTGCCTTAATTTCCCAGGACTTTTTTACAGCAGAAAATATTTCGGCTGAGAGAACGACATATTTTAATAGAAAATGTGTTACATTTTCAATGGCCAGACAGGTCAGTGGTTTTTAAAACCTAGTTCTTTTTGAAGGAAGTAGTTCCAGAAAATTTCTAAAATGTAGTGTGCTGGTTTTTCTGTACATTCATTGGCAGAGGGAACAGGAATGCTACTTTGGTGCATTTCTTAAATAGTAAATATATTTAAACTGTAATAGCCAGTCAATAATTCTTCTTATTTCCCTTTCAGCATCATATTTCTTAATAGTGGCTTTAATATGTCAACAGTTTATTACCACGGTCCTGTGAAATTCTGAGAAGATGAAGTGTTTCCCTCCCTGTTCGAAGGCTGCACTTTAAAACTGTGCCCCATTTAATTGCCTTTTCTGATGGTTTTCTCTGTAGTGGAGACATTAGAGCTGCTGGTTAGCAGAGGGTTTTTGTCAGCTCTGCAGGCTGGGGAGCTCAAGGTGTGCTGCTCCCCACGGCAGCTTTGGTACTCACAGCCCTGGGGCTTGGCCCACTTCTTGCAAAATTCAATTGAAGGGCTTCTGTTGACATGGGTGCATCGGCTCTTCCGTGGTGAGAGGGAGGAGTAATTATTTTCTGCACGTGGGGTGTCTCCCCAGGAGCTAAGTCAGTTTGTTTGCGTGGTTAAGTTTGCACCTGAGTTTTCCTTATAACTCTGATTTAGTCTCATGCTTTAAAACCCCCAGAAATGCCAGGCTGGACTACAGGGAGCAAATCTGTCTTTAATCCGGTGAGATACAGGTTAGGTGGTCTTGGAACAGTTCCCACTAAAGCAGGGGACAGCATTACAAGATCTACTACCATTTGTACTAATTAGCAACTTTGCTGACAGCCTCTGGTGAGTAACTCATTACTGTCTATTTGTGAGCTTGGCTTATAAATCCCCGAGCAGCCAGACTGTGGGCACTGCTGTAGCACAATATTGTTGTGGTATAAGACCTTTTTCTCGAGCATTAGCAAGTCTCTCCAAGCAGAGTGCTTCAAGTAGAAGTAGGTCAGTGGCATGGAGACACAGCCCCCAAGTAAGGAGGACTTCCAATATTTCTTCCTCCACCCGCCTCTTTTGGTCCTGAAGTAGAGATGAATAAAATCTGTTCGTTCTGGCACGGCTCTTGCTGATGCTGCTTGTTTCTCGGCGCATTTTAAATTTTCTCTGATTCGACCTTCACCCTTGCTTGTAGGCATGATATCACATATTTTAACATGCTTTTTTTTTTCCTCCCCTCCGTATCTGCGTTAGTCAGGCCCGTTGGAATTTTGAAGTACTTCTGCCACAATTCAACAAGAAGGTTCTTTTTCAATTTCTGTAGGTAGATTCTGCTATTCAGTGGTTTTCCCCCCGTCCTTTATCGTAGGCTAGGTCTTTTCCATATGGTAATGAATCATTCCCCCAGGAGGAGTATCATTTGCTCAATTCAATGGACTCCTCACAATGCAGATACATGCATTTCTTTCACCTATCATTTTGATTTTAGTTTTCCTGCAGTTTATTGGCTTCAGTCTGTATTTTCTTTGTGATCTGTTCTCTTCCCAGCTCTGGTTGGTATCTCCCACTCCATTGTAGTGTGTGCTGCCCTGATGCCACCACCTGCACTTTCTGCCTCGCTCTGGAGCCGTTATCTACATATTTAATTCAGTCATTTCCACCGTTCCCTTTCATGATTCCATTTTGTGTCTGTCCTGACCCTCTAATCTGGTTTGGTTTGGGATTTCTTCAACTTGCCTGTTTAGAGATAGAAGTGTTGACAATATTTATTGCTGTGAAGCTATTGCTGTGTGTTAAATAGCATAAAGAGGACAAGAATGAACAAACATCTCGTCACCAAGTGTGAACTTGGGTGACACTGCAGGAACAGAAAGGAGTCGCAGTTGTACAGGGCAGATTCAGCCTTCGGTTTTTACAGTGATTGGATGAAGGGGATGTGCCAAAATCAAAGTGGGGTGGGGATTTTTATTGTTTTCATTATTTATCTTGTTTAAATGAGGTTTTGCACAAGAGCTGTGAGGGGCTGAGGGCAAAAGCAGCTGATGGCAAGCCAAAAGTCCTGGGCTTTGTCCTTTATTTCTGCCTCATTGCAAGACTGTGAACTGGAATATTCCTTAGCTGTGGTTTCTCTGGCTTCCACAACAAGCTGTGTGTTTTTACCTGTTTTATTCTGTTTTGGGAGATGGATCCAGCGTCATTGCAGCAAGGAGTACTCACTCCTGGCATTTGTAGGAGCAGGTTTTGGAGCACTGTTGATCTCATTTGTCAAAGATCTGTCAATTACTTAAGAGCTCTATGGATGAAAGAGAAATTACTATTAAAAACCCCCAGTTTTGGTACCTTAAAACTATCTCAAGACTGGCACCAGGTTGTTGAAAATAACAAATGGAGATTTTACGTCAGGACGTCCCCATGGGTTTGGCTGGATGGGTTTCTCAAGAGTGGGTCTTTTATTTCTGTGATATTCTGTATCTCCCTGCCACAATTACTCATGTGCCATTCCTAGAGCCAAATCCTGCCTGGAGATGCGTGTTTGCTTCTCCCATTGGCTTTCTTGAAAGCTGCAGGCATTTTTCCTAAACCATCATTTGGCCTCTAGTTGTACTGTGGTCATATTTGTCTGTCCAGAATGACTGTGGCTCTCCATTTATAATCTTGTAATTTGTAATCTTTATTGAGATACTGCTGCGGTTTTTCTTTCATTACTGGCATCTTATTGTAATATTGATTTTTTGTTAAATGGAACTGCATTGGTAATTTTGGCTGGCAGCTTCTTGTTTTTGCTTTCTTTTGTACACTTTTTGAAGGTGGGAGAGTATTCCCTGCACTACATTGAAGCTGATTTCTGTGATCTGATTCTTGCTTATCTGTCTGAACAAATTTAATTTTTGCCTAATCTGTCTATGCAGTTCCCAGTCACTCTGGTATCCAGGCACTAAATTATAGCCCTCTTCGGAGTGTTTTCTCCTCAGAACGACACAAACTTCCTTCTTGAGTGACCCAGTCATTGTCGTGCTTTTGTAAACAATCTCTTTTCTACCTATTGATTTCGGTCTAACATCAGCGACCACCCACTGTTCCAGACTGGGAGAGAGAATAATTGTTCCACAGACATCCCCAAGCGTGCAGACACAAAGCCACACACCTGCTCTGGGAGCGGACACCTCCTCCTGCAGTGTAATTCTGGAGAGTGTCACACAGGGGCTCGCTCAGTGTTCCTGCAAGCCAGAGCACTCATTTGGGCATCTGGAATGGGCTTAAGGATTTGGGCATTAAAAAGTGCCCCACGTGTAAACCCTAAAATATTTGGCATCCATTTAGCAAGTAGCTGCAGCCGCCTCGGGGATTGTCACTTGCTGTGAGAAACAGAAGGTAAATTACTGTTGCTCATTAGGGGCAAGTGCAGCCCGTATTTCTGAGGAACCAGCACCCATGTTTCTTGGTCAGAAAAAGAGGATGAAGCCCTCTCAGATCTGGTGGTGTCCCTGTATTGTCAGTGCCCAGGAATGCAAATGCCTATCCCTTGTCTTGCTCTGGACCATGAGGGCTGTGCCACCACATGTGCCAGGTGTTTTTCTGGAAAGCATCAAGCCATCGTTGTTGGCATTTGGTTAAGGAAGTGATTCACACACCACAGATTTATTGTCAATTTTGTTATGCTTAAGGCAGGCAGTAATTTCAGTTTTCACTGCCATTAGCTAATAATAGTAATTAATTAGTAAATCATGCCATTGGGATCTCAGGGTGAACTAACAGGGAAAATGTAAATTAAAAAAAAAAAAAGGCCACTAATGTTTCTGAGTTCCCCACCACAACTGAGGGTTTGTGTCTATCCCGTCCCTCCAAACTGAATTTCTGAACAGCAACTTACATTGCCCACAGCACTGTCTGGGAAGTACTGGAAGCATCAGACAGGAGGTGTTTTGTTGTTTGGGTTTTTCCCTGATTTTGCTGACTTGCCAGTGAGGAAATTTTGGATACAGCACTAAGAAAGAAGAAAACACTAAGATAAATCCAGGCTTTTCTGTTCAAGGTCATTTTGAACCCTTTATCTGTCTGCAAAAGAAAGTGGGGGAGAAAATAATTAAAAAATGTGAATTAGGCTGAGTCATTTTCACTATGAATTGTTTGCAGCTGTCAGAATCAGATCTACATAGTTCACTATAGCTCAATTTCCTTTCCGAGTTAATAACACATTGAACAAACATACTACACCAGACTCCTTTTTTTCTTTCAAATAACCTCACAGTGGATCTGCATTCTGAGTATAAAGAAGTCTCTATTAGCTTAGGCTATTTATAGAACATCAAAGGGCTGAAAGATAGTTAAAAATTAATCGATTACCATCAAATAACAGACGCTAAAACTCAGTGTATGAAATGCCTTCCTCTAGTGAATAAATTAATGGGGAGAGGAGAAGTGGGCACTGCTGAATTACGGGCTGGGCAGACGCAGTTGGGCACTCCCCAGTGCAGCTCCTCTGCACTCAGGGGGGCTTTAGAGTTGGCCCTGGAGCTGATGTGGTGGGTGGAGAAGAAAACACACTTGGAAGGGAGGGAATGAAGGGTGGAGGTGTCCAGCTGCCGCTGGAAGCCTTTGGAAGGACCAGCTCCTGTAGTCCAGTGCCTGCTGCTGAACGATTCCTGTCCAAAAGTGGCACTGGGGACTGCATGGGTGGAAATAACTCCTTCTGTAATTTCCATTTCATGGTCTTTTGTTTCCACTGAAATAGTTAAAAGTGATGGGAGGGAAGTCGCACCACCTGTGTGTGAAAGGTAAAAAAAATCGGGCTTGCAAAATGTTAACATGCTTTTCTAATGATCTTATTTGGATTAGTAAAATGCTGCTCTGGCCTTTCTACTCCTTGACTATAATCATGCTGTGAAGGGAAATAAAATGTTTTAGGAAACCAGTAACAATTATGGAAGGGGAAAGAAAAGCTTTCAGAAACATGAGTCATTCTTTGGGTCTGGAAGGAAGCAAAAGTGGAACTTAGTTCCACTTAGTTTCCAAGTCAGAGAAAGCCCAGGATGCCTTTGCTGATGTGTGTGCACAGCTCAGGGGAAGCCTAGATTAGAGTTGGACTAATTTTTATGATTTAGGGGCCCTAAATCTGGAGTAGTTTTATCACCACACCTCTGGAGAAAGTGGCTAATGGATATGCTGGACCTCCTGGTTTAGACTTACCTTAGGGTGAGAAAGGACTTTGATTAATTAAAGACCAGTTTCTAAGAGAGGATGTTGAGTTTAACATCTGCCCCTGTTGATTGCTGACAGACTGTAACACACAGCTTACAATGCAGGGGAAGAATTATTTCCTCTTTTCTTGCCAAATACACATTTCCAAGCAGAGGTGACATTTTTGTATGTCAAAACAAAGGTAGAACAGCAGAGCCTTTGAAACATCAAACTCGGATGGAAAATTAGGATTTGGCATGGCTTAATTTGGGCTTTATTAATGCCTTTGGGGGAGAGGGATGCAAGAAAGATTAGGCAGATCAGAGCTTTAAAAGTCATAGATCATGCATTTAATAGCTCTAATTCTTAAACACTTGAAGGGTTTCGTAAAGCCATTCTCCTCAAGTGCAAACTCCTTCCCACTTTTCACTGTTGGATCTGGATCTCCCAAGTTCTTAAAAGGAGCTTGGAGCTGAAAATCTCAGGCCCTTCCATCCAGCAGTGATGCTGCACCAAGGGGATGTTTGGAGCCTTCAGGGGATCCCACAAGGAGTTTTTGTGCACCACAGGTTCTTTCATTCGAGGTGCACATTGCGTTATTTTAGGTCCTCACCAAATGAGATTTAAAGCTTGGGGGGAGGGGGGGAAAAATACATACTTGTTCCATTCAGCTACATTTTCTGAAGTGCAACAGACTTAGACTGGATTAAATGAAGTAACTACTTGAGGATTTTTTTTAAAATCAGTTCTAGTGTTACAAGAAATTGATGGCTAGATTTCAAGGTGAATTTTATCTAAAACTGAAGTATTGCCAAAGGTTATGTTAATATTTTGCTCTGTTTTCTTTCTTGATAAGTCATGTTTATCACTGCACTGGAATTTGTCCTTTCCACAATCCTAAAATAATTTGCCACACATTTATTTTAAATATTACAGAGCTATTTTTAAGCCAGCAGTGCAAAGCAGTTTTTATAGTATCTATTACATACAATAAGGAGTTTTCTGTAATAAAATCAATATCGTAGGATAAATACTCAGAGCTAAGAATAATAAGCTACTGATTATTTTGCCCATAGTAATTGTTTTTAGCAGTCACAGGAGCTCTAGGAGAGGCTTTTCTACCCCAGCTCTTCATCTGCAGCATCCCAGCACACACCAGTGCCCTCAGGTGTGGTTCAGGGGCCACCTGGTACCCAGAGTGGCCTGGTTTATAGCACAGGGGCTTTTTCAGTGCTTTATTTAATTTTTTATTTAGTTCTGGAGAGAAGAGGGCATGTTGGTTTTGGGCTCTCAGACCCTGTTTGGGTCACAGGGAGCCAGGAACTTAGTCCTGCTGGTGTTGGTGGCAGTGTCCCCTCCCTGGTCTGAGGGTCTTGGACAGAGAAAGCCATTTCTGACTGTCTGTAAAGTATGGAAAAGGCAATTCCAATAACTCATTTTACAACCAAGCGATCATTTATCCTACTAGCAAAATCTGTTCAACTCTGGTTGTATAGGTTAGACAGTAATAAAAGTTCAAGTATCCATAAAATTGCCATTGAACTGTAAATTAATGTGAGGTAAAGTTGTTGCCCAGGGGAATAACTGAGCTCCAGAAAGTTGTGTCCTAAATTAATTAATGCTGAGTTCAGCTCTGCCTAGGAAAAGAATGGGGTTTTGCTGGCCTTTGGTTGTTTAGTTCAGATTTTTGTTTTCAAGCCAAAATTGCCATTGTCATCTCTGCTCATTCAAACAGAATCTTGGAAATCAGAGAAAGCAGCGGGAAAAATTATGAATTACATGGCTTATTTATTTATTTTTCTTTTTTTTTTTGCCTTTTTTTTTTTTTTTTAATTGTTATATCTGTTTGAATGGGTAGGGACAATTGATATCCACACATAGTAATGGTCAAGTTTCTTTCTTGTTGAAGCACAGGTGGGAATTTACACTTCATAGGTGCTGCTCATCATGACTTGACTGTCCTCTTAAAACTTTTGTTTTGCTTTTATTTTTTTTGTTTCTATTTCATTAAAAAAAAAAAAAAGAAAAAAGGTACCCAGTGGTACTTATTTTAATAGGTCAGTTTTAGTTATTATGGATAAGGATTATTAAAATTTAATGTACTTGGTCCCATTGCCTTGGGAATCAGCTGCTTTTTAAGGAGTTGGGTAAAGAAGCAATTGGGGTGTCCAGAGCTCAGTGTGGCCTGCACAGCATCACTGATGGATTTGTGCCATTCCCACAAGTGAGGAATCCCACATTTTCCTGACTTCTCATTTTTCCTCTTCCTCTTTCTTTTCACCATGGCTTTTTAGTTTTTCCCCCCATTCTTCTATTTTTTCTTTTTGTTCAGTCTCTATTTATTTCTTCTGCTTCACAGATTGTCTCTCTGCTTGGTTTTCTTTTCCCCAGCACTTACTATATTCCGTGTGTTTTTGCAGCTCTAATGCTGGCTTGTCTGCCAAAGAATAAACTCCTATTTATGGAAAATATATGCAGCTCTATGCACTGCTAAAACATCCTCAGACTGTTTGCTCACAGCCGTCCTGCAGAGACAGCTCGACACTGCGAGCACACGAACTGAGCAGCTCCCACCACCTTCACCAGAGCCAAGAAGCACCTTAGAACACTCCTGCCTTCAGTGCACACACCTCTCTCCTCCTCTGGCACAGCACAGGTTGGGTTTATCTGGGAGAATTCCTCGGCTTAGACCTTTGGGTGTAACTGCCCTGCTCTTCCTGCCCAGGAAAGGGGTAACAGTTCTGCCCTCCAGGGGAAATTCCTGAACCAGCCCCCTGCCAGGTCAAGTGGTTCTTCTAGAGCACCCTAAATTTGAAGTTCTGAGCACTTAGTGTTAAAAGCTGATTTTTGGGACAGTGTGAAATGGATCTTGGGGTGGTTTTGTGTTGTGCCTCTCAATTAGAATCCCCAAAGCAGCAGCACTCCAGTTCCAATCCCTTTTAAACCAGGATTTCAGCCCTGGTTTTACCAAGGTACAGTAAATAGAGGCAGAGAATTTCAAAGGCATGGGGGGGTAGTTCTTTCACTGGAAGTCAAAGGAAGTTGAGTGTCTAATTCCCACTTGTGCCTTTGAAAACACACATGGCCCTGCTCTACCCATGGCTTTAAATCTCATGTGCACACAAACACAAGCCCCATGTTCCTATTCAACCTTCCACACACATTTTAATTTCCTTTACATGTCACAAACTTTCTGCAGTAGCTGAAATACGTCAGGGATGTTTTTGTCAAATTGCTGAGACCAGGTTCTTCAGCTCCCACTCTGCACTTCTGGGGTGATCAGATCATGATGTTAGAGTCACATAAGAGCTTATTAGCAGCTGGTGCAGACACTTTCCCTGTGCTCTAAAAACAACAACGAGAGCAACAACTCAGCTGGGAAGAGCATATGCAATAGCCTTTTAATCATTGCTTCAGCTCACCATGTCATCACGTGTAAGCCTTCTCATCAATGAGCCCAGGAATGCAAAACCAGAGAACTTCTTATATTTTTCAAACACCTGCATCTTGTGAAACAAATTTATGCTACCAGATTAAAAACAAAACCCCACCTAAGCAAACAAAACAAAAAAACAACAAAACAAAAAAAAAAAGGAAGAAAGAAAAAAAAAAATCTGTTGGATCAAAAGTGTCTCCTTATCAGGAAATGAAGGACAGGAACAAAAATACCCTCCTCCTCCATCTCCTCCTCTTCTTTTCCCACCTCAAACTTGATGATAAGATTCTGTAATCTGACAACACCCTGCAAAATGATAGCTGGGTGTTTACAAACGGGGCTTTTCGATGTAAGGCTGTGATTAAAAATCCCCCCAGCACCAGCCATGCAAAGGCTGGCCAGGCTCTGCTTTGTCCCTGTTGCTCCCTGTGCCGCCCAGCTTTGTGTCCCGCTTTATCTGCCATGGAGCCACTCGAGGGGCACAGAGGCAGCTGGGGGATGCCAGTGCCAGGCTTTGGAGTGTGTTTATCCAGCAGTGGCAGGGAAAGCTGTCCCTGGTCACCGGGCTGGAGTGGTGCCCACGGGCTTGGCGGGGGGTGCTGCTCAGCTGTCCTGCCTCGCCGCTTCCCTGCAGTCGCAGGGATGGATTTGCTCCCTTTCGCAATGAGTCAGACAATAAGGATGTTGCTAAATCCTTTATGGAGCCCAGAGGCAGGGCTGTTGGTTGATCCTTGTTTCCTGTGGAGTTATGATTTGTGTGACCACCAAGTTGCCCCTTGACTCACAGAGTCCCGAGCCCCAATCTCAGTGCTGTGCAGTGGGGGATCGGAGCTCGGCGTGGCCAGCAGATGTCTCCCAGGATATTGCTTTGCAGACACTGCTCTCCCAACTCCCTCTCTATCCTGAGGCTCCTCAAACTGGGCTTGGTGGGTTAGGAAAAATGCTGTCTCTTTGCCCATTCTCTGCAAGTGTTACAGCCCCAAAGACATAGCTTTGTGATGCTGAGGTTTTTGTAAGCCACAGCCTAAATTAAGGAAATGGTTTATAAAGATAAAAAAAGGGCAAGGCAAGGCAGCTCCTTTGTGTCTTCAGAACATTTCATGATTATTTACAGCCTTTGAGGAAAGGAAGCAGTGTCACTCATGGGGCACGCAGCATTTTACATCACTTGTGATTGGGAAAATCATTAACAGTGCTGGGATTCTGCTTCATTTTGAGTGGGAGAATTGGAAGGTGGCAGGAAAAAGGTTCTGTCTGCAGGTGGAGGCTGTGTTGACATGAGGCAAATCTGCAAATCAAGCTGTACCTGCCGGGCTGTGCTGGCACATTTTTCCTCGCATAGGCTTGGCCGAAGCGTGAGCTCCTCTCGCTCGCTGGCTGTGCATTATCCTCTGTATTTAGCAGGAGCAAGTGCAGCAGTGAGGATAAGAGGTTGCTGAAGGCAACCTTCAGAGGCACTGAAGGAATTAGTTGTGGAGGTGGAAGGGAAGGCTGGAGTCCCCCGGTCCCAGTCATGCTCGATCCGGAGCATGGCATTTTGGCTGGGATGGGGTTTGAAGCCCACCACAGGTCACATGGAAAATGCTGGCACTGTTATCGTTCTGCAGGAGCTCTCCGTTGGCATGAGCCATGTCTTTGAGTACAATAGTCCATCACCAATCCAATCATCTTTCTGTGACTGAGGGGTTTATGCAATTATAAAAAAGTAGATGATTTCAATGTTCTATCCCTCTTGTGGAATTATGTTTGGAATTTATCCGGCGAGACAGGGGAAGGGATTTTGTTTGTTTTGTTTGATCATTTCTTATCGCAGAACTTTGTTTGACTCAAACCACAATGATACAAGCATTCAAACACCACCTTCAGATGTAATATTGATTTATAAAACAGCAGTGCACAGCTGCTAAGCTTCGCTGTTTCATACAGGTCTTCAGTTCCCAACAAATTACTGGCATTTCTACCTATTTACAAATTAATGTTTCCTCTGAACCTTGTGCATTTCTTATTATTCTAGTCTGCTTTCTTCAGTTTCTGCTTAGAAACCTCGTGTGAGTGTGCATTATGCAGTGATAGGGCAGCTTTAGAGCATCAGTTAAATTGGAGTTAAATAAAAAAAAAATCTAGATCAACGTTTCTCCTTAGGCAAGTTATGCACGGAGTGAAATTAAACCAGTATATGTACTTGTAGATGGAAGAATCGGAGGTGGAGGATGGGTCAGAAACACTAAGATCAAAGTTTTTCTTCTTTGAAAAAAATCTCTTTGAAAGGCCCCCATGCCACCTATTCTGCTTGTTAATGTTTTGACTGGAAGTGTCTGGCAGTGTCATGATCAGCAGAATATTTTTAAAGACTTTTTTTTTTTTTTTGGAGCTGAGTCTAATAGCAAAGCAATGGATCTTTAGCAGCCTCTGTTATATGTCTCTTAAGGGAATATTTTTGTTAATTGCAAATATTTGATTGACAAACATGGGATGCAATTAGTAGGCAGGCACAGTAGGAATGTGCAGTGAACTGGATCTCTGAACCAACAGATCTCAACTCTCTCAGCTTGATCTGAAATAGGCTAGAGCATTTAAACCATATGTTTCCCTCAAACTTTTTCTTTCCTCTGAAAATTCCTTATTTCCCTCAACTAACCTTCTCTCACTCTTTGCACCAAGGGAGCTAATTCATCTACTACGATCACGTCAAATAAAGACAGAAAATTCTACACAAGCTGCAGACTTATGCTGCTTTTTGACCGTGGCAGTAAAAATTAATGTGGACAAGACTATACATGCCAGTTGTGCCTTACAAAGGCCCTAGGTGAAAGAGAATACAATCTAATTTAACTTTAGACATTTTGAGCTTAATGGTCTATTTAAACAACCTGGTACCATCTGACTACATTTATCAATTATATTTCTTTTTATTTATACAGACTACTGTCTTTCTGGAAAGGCTATAATTAAAACTTATCTAGATAAATTGTGCTCGGATTCTGTGGCACGAGAAGGAATTCAAAGGATTTCAGTGGTTTTATGTGTTCTTTTTCATTATAAAAAAAGGTTGCTCTGAAATCTTTAAAAGGAAATAGATTTTCATAATTAGAATAACCTAATTGCAATAGTTTCCATAATTACAGCTAAGAATTGCCAACAGGAAATGCAGTGTGGTCTTCACACTGAAATGTTGGCACCCTGGATTTTTTTTCCCTGGGTAAGCAATCCCTCATCTCTCAGGGGTGGGGTGCCTGGTCCTCCACTTCTCATTGGCAGGAAAACTGCCTTGGGGGGTTTCAGCCATAATTTGGGTTTTCAGGGAATTTCAGCTCGTGCTTTGTGACATCATCATAATTTCTGCAACGTGACAGCACATGGTGAGCATGGTTGAGGTTGGGGGTGAAAGAGCCACAGGAGCCCTGAGGACTTTCAGGTCCTTCTGTGGACAGGTCTTGGTTCTCACCATAGCTTGCTTTTATTCCTAGAAGTCCCAGATCCATGGCATGAGTAACCCAAGTTTGGATGTACCTGCATCATCACTCTCCATTAGTACATGCATATTTATCGAGTCATATAAGGGGCTAATGAAGCTCTGCTCCTTTTGGAAGGGCCTGATCCCTGCTCCTGCTGGGGGCTGCTCATGTGATTAAGGCTGACTCAGGGACGTGTGGCAGGATCCAGCCTTTAATTTGCAAATCCCAAGAACGGGATGTGTTAATCAGTCACTTCATCAGTGGAAGGAGTGCGAGATCCGTAGTGGCTGCACGGGGAGGATATAAATACAAGCTGCATTTCTCGAAAACTTTCCTTGCAGAATTTTGTCCCTAGAAGGGAAAACGCCATTTCACTGCTGAGTCCTGAATGTAAAGTTTCAGATCTGTTGTTAGAAATTAATTTCCATCTGTGACATGCCGTGTGTTTGTAGCCCTGTTACTGAAGCAATATTTGACAGGGACAGTTAAAAAGTACTTTTTTCAATAAACAGTGTTTTACTGTAAGGGCAGGTAATGGAGGCTCAAAGTCATTTAGACAGGGCTTTGTGAAGAACCTCTCTGGTGTGGAAGGGTTATTTTAAGTGCTGCTCCAGGTGCCGCCTTGGACTTGCCAGGCTTGCCCTTAGTGAGGACCAGTCCCCCCCAGATAATTCTCTTTTCACACTGGAGCCGTTGTTGTGTCTTTGTGTTTAAGTGCTTGACAGAAAATGTCCGCAGTTGGGCTGTGCATAACGTACACTGTCAATGTGTGAGATCCTTCTCTGCAACTGTGTTGAAAGAGGGACTTTGCCACAGGTTTTCTCCTCCTCGCAGCTCCACCATTTAAATTTTACTGTTTTGTCATGTTAATGTAATTCACTTAAAATATTTCAATTGTCCTTAATTAATTGAGGAAGGAGATTATCGTGGTGGTGGACTTGTAGGCAGCATGTGGAGCAGAGCTGCCGAGGTTTTGGTGAATACAGGTGATGGATGGTGTTGACGTGAGCGGCTGCAGTCACACAGTGTGCGTATACACAAATTACACCGCCATGTGTGTTCCTCCCTGTTAGCAAAGCCTTTTGTTTATATATACCCAGCTATACATTTACACATTATGTAAATAAACACACATATGCCCATGCAATTTAATTGAATATATGGCTATGGGTTAAGAGGCATGTTACTCTGATGAAAAACATCTTATGGTACGGAGTAAAAATATTCCCGACGTGCTTTTGAGCCTCCTGTAGAATTTAAGAAGGAACTGCAGAGATTTCTTTAAGGTAGTGGTTCAAGCCATTGAAAAGGAAGGCCTGGTATTCTTCCAAAACCTCCAGGCTCTTGAGTGGCATTCTCAGAAACCCATTGAGTTCTATTTTAACTCAACTCCTTTTATTCTTATTCAATCATGGGATTTTCCATCGATCTTTGGTATATGCAGAATGGACTTTACAAATGGAGTTTTGTTTCAAATTAGTTTTGTACTTCTAAGGCAATGTGCAAGAAATTAGGCATGTAGATCAGTCTTTCCAGCCACAAATCCCCCAAAAACTGACACGAGTGTCTCAGGTTGTAATGAAAAGCTGTCCTGGGTGCATTCAGTCAGCCTTGGGGGTGTGCCACTGGCTTTGATGTGCTGAGGAAGGCACAGAGCAGCGGGCTTGTGGTGCCTCCCACACGCTCACCCACACTGGTGGTGCCACAGGAGGGGCCCATGGAGGTGGTCTCCACTGGAAAAGTGCCGTGAGGAGCTGCAGGAGATGGTGAACCCAGTGGCAGGGAGCTGTTGTTGGAACTGTCTCTGGGGTTGTGTTGCATCTTCTCCGTGGTGCTGCTTTGGGCACAAGGGGTCTGGGACAGCAGTGCCTGTTCCTCTCAGCACAGGGCACCACCACAGGCCACGCCGCAGGTGACAAGTCTGGCTCTGGCAGCGCCCAGATCCGTGTGTCTTTCTCACAAAGAAACCTCTGCTTTTGCTTTTTGTTTGTTGTTTTCCCCCTCTGTCTGCGGCGCAGCCAGGGCGCCTTCCCTCCAGCTGTTCGGTGACACTGCACAGCCATCAAACGCTGCAAGCCCAGATCAGAGAGCAGCAGTGACAGACTCCCTGGTGCAGGCAGGCCAGGTCCCAAATCTATTGTTCATACGAGAAAGCTCAGCAGAGTGACTTGACAGGTTTTTAAAGCACTGGAGAACTTCACCAGGAAGTTTTCTTCCTTTCCTGCCCCTTCCCCTCGCTCTGCCTCAAGCCAGGTGCTGAGTGTGTGCCATTTTGGCAGTTAGCAAAAAGGAGGGTACTGCTGGTTCTGAACACAGGTACCCAGGGATAATCAGGTGTCTGGGAATCAGCAATCCCTCTGCATGCAGGGGCCATCACTGGGCTGCTTTGTACTCTTGCATTCAGACACCGTGTTCTGGGCGTCTTTGTTATCGTCGCCTGATAAATAAACAGCCCTAAAATTACAGAACTTATTATGGTAATTGAGTGGAGAAAAGGAAATGCAAACCGTGCCTCACTATCTATTACATTGCCACTGCTAAAGTTGCCTAAACCTGTGCTACTCAAATGATATTGTAATATTAGCCTTCTTTTTTTTTTTCCCACAATGATTGTTTTCTGTCCATCTCAAGCTGGATGTCAGTTCATTTAGATTTACATCAAGTAGTAAATTAAAATAATCACTCAGCAAACACTCTCAGCTCAGTTTTCTCTTTCAGTCAGGAGTTGCGAGAGATGCTTGAAGCATTCAAGCAGAAAATATTGCTGTCTAGATATTTGTCCTCTGGGTGATAAAGGAGGCATTGTCTTGGGACCCACTCAGGCCTCGGAGCTGATAGTAGCTGTGCATCACAGCTGTGAAGTGCGCTTTGTTATGTGTCTGAGGATTAGGGTTCAGGACCTTGTTTTTCTTGAAATACCAGACTGATCAGAGCTGCATATGTTCGGGGGAAAGCAGAGGTCGATGGTTCTCTGTCCACATTTTTACTAGATTATTTTTGGACAGAACTCTGGGAGAATACCCTGCAGCTTAAACCATCCCAAGAGTTTTTCATATTCTGCATTATAACCGTCATGGAAAAAAGGCTGTAGTTTATCTATCTGCATTTGAAACAAAAGGCTACAGCATCACAGACATGCCAGGCTTTGGACCCACGCTGGAGCAGGCTGAATTTTGCTCTTTTGTGCTCCATTTACAGTACAGCTGCCCATTTAGAAGCACAAATGCACCTTGATATAATAACCAAATCTAAAGAATGTCTGGCCTCAAGGGTAGCACAGACTGACAGTTAATCTTAAAGCAAGGGTGGTGTACAGAGCAAGGGTGTGGGGGGACAGGAAAAGGCTGTTCTGTGTTTCTTAGCTGTCTGTTCCAGAAAAAAAAAATGTGGATTTCTATCCACATTTTTTGCTATTAAAAAAATTAACCTGCATCATTTTTTTCCCATCCCAGCCACAAAACAAACAAACCAAACCCCCCAAACCAAAGTAGCGTTTATTTTGGCAAAGATGGTACGGACAGAAGTACTTGTAGTAAAGAGGCTGTGGTGAGTTAAGGCAGTACTTCCATGACAGTTGAGGTCTGAGAAGGACTGCTGGATCTGGGCATGATCTGCTCAGCCTCCTCTCTGTGGCAGCACAATGTGGGAGTTTGTGGAATTGAGGGTTTGGGGCCAGACTGTTGTCTTTTGGTGATACCACAAGATCTAACTGGATTTCACTGATAAACAGAGGACTGACTGTGGCTCTTTTGTTGCAAGTGAATGTACACATACACATTGCAAATTTAATTTTCAGTGTCGATCTGAATCCCTCCCTCCCAGAATGGGGCTCTGATCAATAGGCAGAATATTGCCTTTGAAATTACTGGTGTTAATTATAGAACCCCACTGATGACATGGGAGGGAGAACAGAGTTGGCCCATGTGTAGGATAATGTCTGGGGGTTGCTTGGAAACACTTCAGTGGGCACATCTTTTAACCCTACAGAGCACCTGCATAAATTCTGAGGGTCACCCATCATCTTTACTGTTAAAAGGAGGCCTTTCAATCCACCATTCTTCCATGGAGCCCCATCCCTGCCCAGCACTGGGCCTGCACATCCCTGCCATGGCTCTTCAGGTTGGTGGGGTGGCTCAGCTGCTCCTCTCTCCATGGACAGCTGAGCTTGGAGCTGTGCTCCAGGGCACTCAGAAGGTGGTTTGGGACATTAACTTGGGTTTAGTTTAATGAATGACCTGGGGTTACTGTCCTGACAGGGCACCAGCCCGGGCTCAGCAGTCACCAAACAGCTCCTGAACAGGTTCCTGTCATTCCAGTGTTTTTGTGGATGCCGTTGCCATTCAGAGGATGCTCTTGGCAATTTCCAGTTTTGGTGGGTGTGGCAAGAGCAATCTAGAAGTATTTTTTCTAGTGATGCCTTTTCCTAGTCTTAAAATCAAGAGTCAAATACGGTTAGAAGGGAAAAAAGGGATTTTACCTTGGTACTTATTTTAAGGATCCTTAAGTGCACTACCTCAGGTCCAGGTCGAATGCACCTAAATGCCCACCACAATGCACACTCCCCAAAACATCTGGTAAAACATTACAGGTCTTACTAACTAGCATATCTAGCAAAGATTCCCCAATGAGAGGCTCAAATGAACCTCCCTCCCCAAGGAACCTTCCCGTGGATGGTTCTATCTCAGTTTACAGAATGTGTTCTGGAGAGGACCTTGGGGTCTGGGGCACACCAACCCCTGACTGTGAAGCTTCTAAAATGTTGAGTCTCCCAGTTGAACAAACAAGTCCAAGAATGTCGGCAAAAAGCACTAAGAATACAGAAGTTGTAAAAGGTATAACAGGGGTATAAAAGAAAAGGCAAAAAATCTTCATGGCATCACTGGAAGTTCCCAAGAGAGAAAAAGGAGCAACTGAAGCAGGATGAGGAATGAGGAGCCTTGGTCAGAGAAGGATCTGTGTAATCATTTGAATGAAGCTCCAGGCTGCCAATTTGGTGTTACCCATTTGTGTTCTCCCCCTCTGTTCTGCTGGACACCCCTGCCCTGCTGCTCTGGTGTGCCCCTCTCCCGA
This sequence comes from Lanius collurio, assembly GCA_020086605.1. Classification (NCBI taxonomy): domain Eukaryota; kingdom Metazoa; phylum Chordata; class Aves; order Passeriformes; family Laniidae; genus Lanius; species Lanius collurio. The sequence goes on from JACBWW010000042.1 coordinate 2,668,857, forward strand.
GGATTTATCCTGGAGAGGATGTGCATGGACCAGGGCTGTGCCACGTGGAATGGGGGGGAAGTGATTCCTTGTCACTTCATCTGCTGCCTGGCAGAACTGATTTGCTGCAGTTGTGCCTGCAGAGAGCTGGCATCATGTGAAGGCATTTATCACTGGAGATATGCTGATAGCAAACCTTCAGAAAAAATCATGGGCTAGCAGTCAATGTGCCCTTTGTTTATAAGGAGTCTTTTTTTATATTTAGGTATTTTCCTTCACTTCTGCATCCTCATTTCTTAGGAAATTACCATGGAGCACTGACCTCTGCTTTTGTGCTCTTAGAAATCCTCCTTCTCTGTTTTATTTGTCCTCTGGCTTTTTTTTTTTCTTTTTTTTCCCCTCACTATTTTTTAAAAATGCAATTTGGTTTTCTTCTTTCATGCTTTGCAAAGGTTTGTTTTACCCTTCCTCATTCAAGCTAGCCCAGCTGGCCTTCAGTCCTCTCTTTGCCCTGAGTTGTTGCTACTGATGGGGTTCCTTTATTACTACATCTTCCATGTGTTTTCCCCCTTCTTCCCTAAACTTTCTTGTTTGTCTGTCCTATATTTATCTTCTTCCTATATCCTGGTAAAATGTAATAGAGATACCACTTACTTTTCCTTTCTAATCCCTTCCCACTGCATCCTCTCATGACTTTTGGGTGATTTTTACCTGAAAACACAAATCAGGCTCCTCTTCCAAAGCTGGACAGCAGAAAGGGAGATTCTCTTGTTGATTTCATTAAAAAAAAAAGAGGCAATTTCCTGAATGAAGGAAAAAAAAAACCTGGCAGGGCAAAAGGCAGCTCCTGGTGCAAACTCACACCAAGGGAGGCAGAGACCTGAAGCCTTTCCCTGCTGGTGCCTGTTCCCCCTGCTCACATGGAGGAGACAGAGGGCCCAGGACATTTTGGAGTGAAAACTGTCCTACAGGTTTTCACTCTGTCCTGCCACGTTGTCTTATGGGTTTATATCAGCTGAAAATCACATCTCAGAGTTTTATCTGATTGGAGTTTTTTGTGGAAGAAGTGTTCACACAAAAGGCCTATCATGATGCTTACAGAATTAGGTGAAGCATACATTGTTTTCTAGATACCTCAATACCAGTAAGAGCGGGAAATAGCTGAAATGATCAAAATACTGACGTAAAATTCTACACAAAGTGTGACACTGTTGTTTGTGAGTGGCATGGCTTGGGTTTTTCTGCTGCTCTCATCAACCACTGCCATCAGAGCCCTGCATGAAACCAGGCACAGGAAGGGGGAATTCCCCTGTTTCTTTGTAATGGGGGAAAAAAAAAGGAAAACCAAAAAAGAGAGCTCACTTCCTGACTGCAGAAAAAGAACTGCTGGGGTAGAAGGTTACCAAGGCCTGTGGCTCCTTGTGTGGAGCTGAAGAGAATATTCAGTGAGTTCAAACACAAGTAGGAGATCTCTGAGCACAGGAAACAAGGCAGTGCAGGGTGACAGAATTCAGCAGAGAGCAGGAGGGCATTACCCCATGTGCATCCAGCCCTGGCAGGAGAGGGATCCCACAAATCCTTATCGTTACAAGCTCCTGCTAATTTGAGCAGTGATAGGAATGGCAGTGTAATTTTTCCTTCATCTGTCAGGATCTCGGGGTGTGCATTTGATCAGATGGCACCTTCCAGGAGCACAAGCGGTCTGGGACAAAGTCTCTGTGCAGAGCCTGGCAGAATGGTGTCACTTTGGTATAAATAAAGCATATTGAACATCTCTGTTGGGTAACAAAATCTGTGTTATGGCTGCTGCTGTGGGACATGAGGAATGGCACCTGTGTTCTGGTGTAACAGTTGTGGATTGACATCAGGATAATAAAGGCACCATTCCTGGGGCCTTCCTGCTGGAGATCCACAAGGATCTCTGATGTACTTCCAGTTCAGTAGTAGGAAATACTGGAGGTATGCAAACTGTAGGGAAAGGTGCCTCGCATTAACAACCCAAATATTACCTTGGTGTTCTCCTTGACAGTGAGCCCTCACAGTTCCCTTTTGCATGGGAAGTCAGGTGGTTTCTGAGCAGTGCCTGCATCTTCCACACGAAAAGGGCAGCTGAAAAGGCAGCCTTGGCTGCAGCTGCTACCTGGAAATCCAGAGGCCGTTGTTTTCCTTATTTCATCTGTTGCTAGTCAGCTGGAAAGCACAGTGACCTATGAGTAATGTGGTCATCCCCAGCTCAGGCTGATAAAACCTTTACACTGCTGCCTCTTGCCATCTCTCCTTCTCTATCTCTCTGAGATGTTCTGATCCAATCTTGACTTCCTTTGAGGTAGGGCATTCTGTCTTAATGCCCTAACCCCCTTGGAGAGTCAGAGAGAAATGATTTTGAGATGGTTTTTTGTTGTGGTTTTGCCTGGTAGACTTGTCTGCAGGCCTTTTGTACCAGAAAGGATGTGACACTGTGGCCATAACCCCAGAGCCCTTTAGGACACTGTTCCTCTCAATTAGTGGCTGCTACTGAAGGTGTAGCAGAGGAATTTCTAAATCCCAGGATATCAGTTTGGACCCATGGGCAGCAAACCACCAGGTGTAGCTCCCTAGAGTTGGGAGGCAGCAAATCTCAGTTGGTTTTTGCGCTCTCCACCTTCTGGGCAGCACTGGGCAGTCACCTGGCGTGTTTGTAATTCTCGTTGGCACCACTAATGAATTTTTCTTGCTTACTCCTTACAGATCAGCATGCTGGATTTTATGGAGCATTTCTAAAGCTGAGGGAAGAAAACTGTCTGGGAATTTCCAGGTAATTGCCATTCTTCTGCTTCTTTCATGAGCTGCTCTGGATGTTGTGACCTTTTCCTTGATTTCAGGCTGCAGGCTTCTCTCCTAATTCTCTAAATTGGCCACCTTGTTATTAGATCGTTGTCCTGAGTTGCATCTTTGAATGCAAAGTGAAGGATGTTCTGCCTGCCCACTCGCTATCCAGCTCTCCTGTCCCACCAGCAGAGTTTGACCAGAAATCTGCAGACTCCAAATTGCTATCTGAGGGGATTTGCTTGCACTTCCTAAGGATATAAATGGTTGAACACTTGCTGGATAAAGAACTGGTTCTGTCTGTGTGATCCTGCCTTACCTGTGCTTAGTGTTGGAACTCAGCTTTCTTGTCCTGACAGAAACACCGTCACTTTGTGACTGCACAGAGTCCTCACCTGTTTATCACCTTTTTAAGGGGCTGAGATTTCCCATGGATTTTTGTAGTAAGTTCTAAACTGTTTCATATTTCCATCATCTTCATTTCTCTGAGAGACTCCAAGTGAGAGAGTGTTACAGTGGGGACCTACAAAAGAGCACAGGGTGTGATGGTTTGAGGGCCACCACACCATGGTCACACCAAGCCCCAGCCCTGGCAGTAGCTTTGTGCCCTGCCTGACAAGGTTGTTGAAGACCCAGATAAAAGCAGAGTGTTTTTCAGGCTGGCATTGGTCCATCCTCGTTATGATAATGTGGGTATTGTGAGTTCCTTGGGGCAAGGAGTGTGGTTTTCTGTATGTCTTGAGTTGCTCCAAGATTGTGGCTGGCATTCTGTGAACCAAAGCTAATAAATCAAAGCCTGTATTTTCTCATGCGCTTCAAAACCTCTACTCCATTTTGGAACGAGACAACCACGTACAGCTCACTGCAGGCTTTGTCAAATTATTCCTCCCCTTCACACTTGGACTCTTCTTCATTTTCCACACACTTAATACTCACCCAGCTCCTTTCTGTAACTGGCAGCTGATCCAATTACACACTAGAGGTAGAAATACTGAAGTCTTACAGTTCAAATGTGGAATGATATGCATAGTCACTTTGTCACTCAAATCCTTAAAAAAAAAAATAAAAAAAGGAAAGAAAACTCAGACTAGCTGGCCATAATTAAGGGCAGAAAATAGAGCCCACAGTCCCTGGTTTGCCAATACTGGGATGTCACAAGTACCAATCAGGAAGCCCGAGCCATGTGGCTTCCCAGATAAAAACGCTGGCTTTTTACTTCTGGGGCTACAGTTCAAATCCAGCTTAAGGCTCTAAATGAGATGAGACCCTTAACCTATGCCAAAACTGGGGATCCCTCCAGGTCACAGCTGAGGTTATTGGCAGGTCACTGGGATTAAGCCTGTGTTCTGTTGCCTTTAGCACACTTAATGGCATAAAGAAAGGGATTGAGGTCCCAGCGCTGCCACAACGCCAAGAAGCCTGAAGTATCAGAGATGATAATGAAGGCCTGGCAATAAGACCCACTTTGAGTTAAAGTTAGGATGAGCCTAACAGGTACCCCTTGCACTTCTGTGTGTGATGTATGCCTGCTTCCAGAACTGCATTTTTGGAGAATTCTGGTTCAGATTCTCAGCTGGATTTTTGTTCAGACAGCATTTTGCATTCAGCTTGTAAAACTGCATAGCAGTACCAAAAATGTAGGAACCTTCAAAGCCTCCAAGCTCCTCCAGTTCCCACCAGAGAGCCAGAGATGAGAATCCCACATGACAAAAAACAAGCAATAATTAAAAATCCCTATTTTGCCCAAAGAATTCCTTTGTTCGAGGTATGTAAATGTCTTTGCCTGCTTGTAAGTTATTTCATTTTTGATCGTTCCTTAGCTCAGTAATGTGAGCTTGGGAATAGAGGAGTCTGAAAGGAGTGTTACTCTGAAACAAAACACCTGTCTTTCAGTCAAGACTAAATTGACAAGCAACAATTTAGTTGTCTAAACTCAGAGCTTTCAGGATTTCAGACTGCATAAATGTCAAGATGCCTAGGTAGGGCTCAAAGGTGAGCGACAGTGTAGGCAAATATACATTGGAACTTCAATTATCCAACCCCTGATCACTCTCAGTTACCTGAAGTTTAAACACGTCTGCCTTCACTCTGGGTTCTGCATTTTACTGTAAAAACCCTTTGTACTGAGTCACCTGTCTTTGCCCAGTGGAGTCTGTAAAGTTTTAAGAGCTTGTCTCCTGAGGAGCTTGGTGTATCTGCCAGATCCCAACCCCTCTCTGGTGGAGCCTGGAATTATTCCTTCATGTTACCTGGTGTGTTTGGATAGAAGTGATAAAATCAATCAATTGGTGTTTTCAGCTCTCTTGTCCCTGCCACATTCTGCTTTTCCATAGGCTTGGTGTCACTGAGGCACCTTCCTCCTGACACAGAGTGTACCTGCATGGAAATGCATTGGAACCTGGACTGGAGTTCTTTAGTGATGCCCTGTAGGGAGATTGTGTCTTCTGGTGAGCAGTCAGAGGATGGGATGGACTTTGCTGGTTAGCCATAGTCACCATTATTGCACCAAATTCTTCCCTTCATGCCTCTCCTGTAAAATCTTTGGCATTGACTGACATCCAAGAGCCAAATAAGCCTTGATTTCCACAGTTTAGGAGCTTATAAAGCTGCTGAGATCACAATCGAGATCATCAGAGAAATTTTGTGTTACATTTTCCTGACTTCAACGCTTTTTCTCAATACATCCCAGTTACTTTTGAGGGGGTTTTTTGTGATTTGAAAGGTAGCAGTTCCCATTGGCAGGTCCCTACATCAACTAGAGAATTAAAAAGTTTTGAGCTGGCAGGAAAGTTTGTGAGACCTCCTCACCTCCTTTTGCATCTTTGTTTTCCAGCCTCATTTTCACCCTGTTCTTGCCTTATATTTGCCACTTTTAGTTTCACCTAGTGCTTCCTAACATCATCTGTTCTCTCTGAGGGCTGAAGGGAATCCCTCTCCCTTTCCCCTTGCTCTCCAGCAAGTGTTTTCCTCTTTATTCTCTGTGAAATTCATCTAAACCAGAGTTAGGAGAGGAGATTTTTGTTTCATCCCTAAAAAGAATCTGAATAGGCCAGTATGCTGGGCAGAACCTTCTGGGGAACGAGAGGTGGAATGCACTAATCTGGGCTGGGGTCCCTTTCCAGAGGCACATTCCATGGTGGCACTGGTGGATAAAAGATGCTGTGCAAGTGCTGCCTCCTCTGCAGTGTGGGATTTTTGGGTAGCATGCACCCCCAGAACAATAAACCCAGCCCCCTTGAGGAAGGAAAAGGGGATTTCAGGCCAGGTCAGGCAACGTCTGCCTGCCTTTTAGCTGAAGGCAAAGAGCTTGATCCCAGCAGAACAAATGGCATAAGGCATGGAGGATCCAGTGCTGCACAGGAAAGTAAAATCCTGTTCTCTGTTGAAAGCAGAGTTGCACAACTGAACCAAAAGGCAAAATGCAATCCAGTCATCTGTTGCTTTGGAAATGGCAAGAAAACAAAATTAAATGGGGATATTTAATTGTAAATTTTGTGGGTAGAGAGGAATCTCATTCGCCTGGCAGCAAACTAATATTGCCAAGAAAATACAGCAACACAAAAAGAGCAGAGAGTACCCATTTAAATGTTTAGGAAGTTCTGGTGTCTTAGGTGTTCCATGGCCATCAAAAATTGAAATAAATTAAAGTTGGACTTTAATTGAATTACACAATGACATCAATTTAAACATTAGTAAACAGATGCAATTCTGTGCAATGCTTTAAATTGCGTTTTCTCACATATGCATTTAATTTAAATTTATTGAGATGGTTATTTATGTTAATAAAATAATTAAAAGCAGTTATTTAAGACTAACTATGAAATAGCTGTGTAACTACCTATATTAATAAGACAGTTAGTTAAGGGATAATGTCTATTGCTTTATGGTGTAATTGCAATAAACAGCTGCTGAGTTTGATTAAGAGCTGAAGTGGAGCTAAAGTGTTTGAGCAATCTCAAAAGCTATTTGTTGTAAGTGTACTACAAAGCAATAGCGATTATTCCTATTATACAAAAAGCCATACCATAAACATTAAAATATAGCACATAAGTAAGCTGCTTTTTTCTTGGGTTGTTCCAGCATCTCCATGGGAATGGTGGGGCTGGAGAAGGAGAGCTTGGCTTTGGTGGAGAGGAGGCTTGGGAAAGGCAATAATTTTGTCAGTTTTGCTCATGTCCAGATTCACCCTTTGTGAGATAACCTGCGAGGGCACAATCTGTGCTTGTGAGCTGTGCTTCAGGGGTGCCATCGTATGAAAATCTCTGACTGGATCCCTTTCAAATTTTGTAGAAAAATTTCAGCTGTGGCTCCTGGTCTCACCTAGGAATTTCTTCAGCTTTTTGCTGGAGTATAAATTGGGAGAGTTGAGCATATAGTAAAAACCCTTCTGTAAGTTTGACCATGAAATGGCCGCTGCCACTCCGTAACTCCATCATTGACACACGGAGCAGCCATTTCCCAGTCTCCAGGAATATCCTGCTTTATGGCCCTGACACATACCTAAACCACAGACCAGTAATTTCAGTGGGATCAAAGAAGCAAATGTTGCCGTTGTTATTTACAGACTTCGTGTTCTTCTGCTTCTGGTTTCGCACATAAGACATTTGCCCTCAAAATTTCTGCCATGTGGGTGTCTCACAAATTTCATAGCAAGTCAGGAAAAGAGGGGCTTAATTACTTAAAAGCTCTTTTATTTCACCTTTAATTTGAGAGCACCTTTGAATGGTGAACTCTGACACTTTGATTGAGGCACAAATGGACGGGGTAACCCTCGGCCTTCTGCTGCTCCTCATTCCTGTACCTCACACAGAGACTGGAAGGAGACAGACCTTGCACATTTATGGCTTTGTAGTGAGCTAAGCTGGAACAAGAGTTTGTGGGGTTGGGGGTGAGAACGTGTCCTGGGTGTCCTGCTCCAGGCCCTGATGTCCTTCTGACATTGTTGGGAATCCCTCAGGGAAGTTCTCACTTCCATCCGGACCCAGACGTCCTTGGCAAAGGTGGGTGGGTCCATCACTGCTGTAAAACAAGCTCGGGGAATATCCAGGTCCGGGTGATCAAAACCCACCAGTTCATTTGCATCAGGGCAGAAGGGTTTTCACATACAGATGTTAGAAGTTCAGAAGGGGAAAAAAAAGGTGTCAGCAGCACAGTTACACTGCTTTCCCCCTCTTAGCCAGCCTATCCTGGAAGAGATAAGGTATCTCTGACCAACCAGTCGCGTGTGAGGGTTTAAAAAAGCCGAGAGGAAGAGGTGGCTTGGCAAAGTCCGATGCACAGCGCTTAGTCCAAGTGCCAGTTCGTCACTAACCGTGTGTGGGGTGGTTTATTGAGGAGGCTGAGGTGGCTGGGCACTGAAGGGGGTGTGTGTGCATTGCAGGCAGGCCGGGCAGTCACTGCTGGGAGAGCACTGCTGCCACCAGGATCTTCCCAAATAACGCCCGTCGGGGCCTGGGATGAGCGCGGGACCCGCTCGGCTCCGGCGGCTCCTTCCTCGGGAGAAGCTTAGGCAATGGCAGAAAAGCCCACCCAGTGTACTTGCCTTGTTAAGCTGCTGGGGCTTGCAGGCCTTCCTAACTCTGCCCTGGGGAAAAACTGTGTAACAATGGATAAAAGACTTGGGCCTCCCAGCTTAGTTACAAAGGATTCTCTTCACTCATCCTCTTAGTGAGAAATCCAGTTGAATGCTTTTTGAAATCTTTCAAATATTAAAAATAAAATAAATCTTCTTATTCTGTTCCCTGGCAAGATTCTTGACTGCAGTGCCATGTTGTCACACACTTCAGGTCCTTTAAAATGTCGAAAGGACCCCCCTCAGTGATGTGGCGGTAGCCAGGTATGCAGAGAAAAGGTTATTCAATTCTTTGTGTGCCTTCAGAAAGCTGAAGGAAAAAAACCCAATGAGCCCTGAGAAGGGGAAGATGTAGTGGATATTAAAATAATTGGGTGTCAGGCAACAGAAGGCTCACTGCTACTACCTGACTTGGTTGGGATCTGCTTTGGAAAATAGCTGGTTTGTGTTTATTTGTTTCAGCCAGAGAGAGGGAACTATTGCTGCTTCACCTGGGCACAGGAATCACTGCAGTTTGTTGCTTTGAGCAGTTACTGCAGAAAACGCTTGTCAAATCAGTTGTGAAAAGAACCACACACTCTTTTCAGCTCCTGAGAAACTGGTTTGCCTTCCACTTCCTTCTCTCCTGAAGTGTTACCTGCTCCCTTCCCTTAGTGCCAGTGTCAGCCTAGAGATACTCCACTCCCCCTTGGCACGGGCTTTTCAGCCCAGAGGGGCTGTGATATTCGCTGCATGCTGAGGTCCCTTAAAACCTGGAAGAGCTGGGAAAACAAAAGCTGTCCATGTGTGTCCTCATCAAGGGAACCATGGAGTGACTCTGCTACTTGTGATCTTAGAAGTCAGTTTTCCTTGCACAGAAATCTTTGCCCACGCACATTGTACATCACTCTGTAAAGATAATTTCTTCATGGGAATCTCTTGCAAGAAGTAGAGGTTTGTTCTCTCTGCCTTGCTGTCTTCTTTCCTTCACAAGGAGGTGTTCAATATTCAGCATCCCCTGATTTTAAACTCTTTCTTTATAGTCTTTGGTGCTTCTCAGTCATTTCTGAGACCATGCTGGTGTGCTCCTCTACAACTCTGAGTTAGAGCACATGGGACCTGATTTTCTTAAAGGGAGGGATTTTTGGCTAAAGTTTTGTTTAGATTCATGTAAAAAACACCCACTTGCTTGTTAGGTATTGGTTAGGGTTTTTTTTAGCTTTAGATTTGGGGTTTTTTGACATCTGGCTGTCTCTGGATTTAGCTTTGGTTTATTAGTTGAGGACATAAACAGCGACATTTCTTGTTATTCACACTATTAGAGTATATTCCAAGCCCATACATATCCTGCAGCTTGTTAAATAATTCTTTATGCTTAAAAAAATGCCCATTAATCTTTTGACCAAGAAGAGCAGTAATAAGTTAGTTAGTCATCATATATAAAAATCTGAATCATTTTTACAAGTATCTTTAATGGCTTCCTTTAATTACGTGTCTTCATAAAAACACTACCCTCTCGAACACAGCATCCTTTCATTCTTCAAGAGGATCTAATTTCTGAAACAACGGAAATTAAGGCACTGATGCTTTATTTGGGCAAATTAATAGAAAAAACCACTCTTACAGCTCAAGCAGAAGGTACAGGAATCATGCACCTTGTCACCTACCTTGATATTAGTAGCAAAATTTTCCAAGTCACCCCAGCAGACTGCTGGGATCAGTGTTACACTGACAGCAAAGTGCTCTGTGTGGACTGGGATGGGATTTTAGCAGCAACCCAGGGGAGGGTGAGATGCCTTCCCTGCTGCTCCTGGCCTTGCCCTGCGTGTCCGTGGTGGTCCCGTGGTCACCAAGGGCAAGAATACCCTTCCCACTGTCCCACTCCAAGGATTATGGGGATTCTGTGTGCACAGCAGCACTGAGGGGTGTTTTTAGGGGTCAGGTGAAGTTGTACCCTGCTCGTTCTCTGATCAAATGCAGATCTTCAAGCGGGCAAAGACCTTTCCACCAGGGCCAGGTGGGCAGGCCCAGCCCTTCAGGGGCACCTCAGGCTGCTGGGGGATTAATGTGGCTGGAAAGCCACAGGCAGGATCGTTGTGTCACCCGCTCCTTTCTCCTTGCTCTTTGTTAATCTGAGTATGAGTTTGCCACCTTAAAGCCACAATAAAAGGTAACATTCACTGCCCTGCCACCAGAGCTGTGCTGGACAGTGCTTTCAAACCTCTTTCAAAAGGCATCTCTCTGTGTTCATCCGTCTTCCTCTGAAGGTACCAGAGACTCTAAGTAAGGCATAAAAAGGTCAGATGTAAAACAGAGGCTGCCTCTAACCCTTCATGGCCTCTTTAAACCCCTCCCTAGTCCATAGGCTGAGAAACACTGAAAAAGGAAGGATGGTACTGAAACCTCTTCCTCCTCTGTTTTATTTCAGGTCAGGTAACCTTGCTCGCTCTTGTGGAAAGCCCAAGGAGCTCCAGGAGGGATTTAAACAAGAGATCTTCCTCTCCTGTTCAGGTGAATAGTCATGAATTAGACTCTTGGGAGACTAAAGCAGTGTAAATACATAAGGAAATCTTTTGATTACATGTAGTGTTAAAAAATGCTAAAAATAATTCTACTACAGTAAGTGTTGAATTTTTATGTATTTACTTATTTATCTTAATTTATGCTATTTTTTTCTCTCTTCCCTGGGAAGTGAAGAGTATCAACAGATAAGGGAGAGAATTTTGTGGTTTTGTATGCAGTATGAGTCCAGTACTTGGCCAAGACCCAGATCTATTGTGGCAAGAAAGTAATAGATGAACTAACTAGGGACTCAGACTCTCTGGCCAGCATCCAAGAAACATTAAAAAATGTAGTACTGCACATAACAAGTAGGAAGATGCATGCAAATGTTGATGTCTTATTGAAAACTGTTAAGTTATTAATATGTTGGGTTTATAGACGTGCATTTGGATTTTAAAACCTGCTGCCAAAGTTCGTGCCCTGAAATTACCTGCTGAACTCTGTGTCTGAAATAATATTTAAAGTGGTGTCACACTGGTGAGGTAGTTAATGGAGAAAATGACACATCTGGATCCCTGGAGTGTTTGGTTTCTTTTTGGAGCACTGAGGCAGTGGCAGGGGTCCAGTTCAGCTCTCACGACAGTTTTTAAGAATTGGTTCCGTTTTTGTCCTTCACTGTGTCTTTCCCCCAAGCAAGTGTTGACCTTGTCACAGGATAGGAGGGTTCACTCTCTGTTGGTTCATGTGAAAGGTGTGGGCCAAGAGCTTTGTGTGGTGCCCAGCGATCTCCTAAAGCCCTTTTAGAAGGGCAATGCCAAGAGCATTAGGGGTTGGCTGGTAGAGGATTTAGGATGGTGCCGATGAATCCTGTTCCTCTGGGGTGATGTGTCCTGATGGGTGCAGGATACGGCTCATATTAGCACTCCTGTGTTTCTTGGGAGAGCATTGAGTTTTTCCTGTAGGTCTCGTTTCTCATCCAGCCCTGGTGAGATGTAAAATGTGATTCAGTCTCTGGTCTTGCAGACAGTCCCCTGAGCAAAATGGCTGTGATTCCATGTGGCTGCTGCCTGGGAGAAAAGGTGAGGCGAGATGCTGGAGCCTCTGTCCCATGTGAATTCCATGTGTATGCAGCTGCCCTTCTGCTCTGTGTCGGTGTCATACAACTCATGCTGCTACCCCAGAATGGTTTATTGTCATTGCCAGAGGTGTCCTTGCCAGCTTCCATGTAGATCTGAACATTCCTAAGGGTCTTTTGTGGCACACTCAGCAAGTTACTCAGTGTAGTTGTGATCACAGAGGTGCGAGGAAGCACACAGAAACAAAGAGGCTGGAAAAGCAGGGAGCTCCACTTGGGGTGGCTCATGTGGAGCGGGCAGTGCTGTCCTGTGAGGCACGACAGGAAGCTGAAATGATAATTTCTTTCTACCACAGCAATAAGCAAACAGTTTCAGTGATTGCACTTTATTCACAACCATAACTGTCATCACTGACATTCACTGGAGGTGTCAAATCCCAGGGTTTTATGCTTTTACAGTCGTATTTTATCTCTTTCCCTCTAGAATTATTACTTTTTTAGGAGGGAATAGCTTAATGTTAGGGCTAAGAGGTGAATGGTGGGACTTGATTTTTTTTTTATTTTTTTATTTTAAACCTGACCTTCCTCACTCCTTATTCCCCTCTCATCCCTGCTCAGAGCTTTGTTTGAGCTGGAGAACCAGCTTCATGGTTGTTGCTGTACCAAGTGAGCTTGCTTCTACAGTGGGGTTTTTTTTTCTAATCTCTCAACTCTTAATTGTTGCATGCAAATTGTTTAATAAATAATGTTGGACAGAAAAAAAAAAGAATAGATATTAATTAAGAAAAGGATTTAGGCTGACTCAGTCTCATACATGAGACAAAAGGTTAAGTAAATGCCAAGGCTGCTATGCCTCTTCAAACAATGAATATTAGTTTTAGAATCATTAATGTCTGCTTAGAAAACAGAGTCATACTGGAGTCTTGTATGCCAAAATAACCAAGGCCAGGGCTGTTTCTTTTCAATCTGAAGCTAAATTATTCTCCAATAGAGGGCTAAATGTATGCAATTAACAGTGCTAGGTAGGACAACAGGGAATGGCACTTCTAATATGTAGCCAAATTGAGATCAAGTTTTTCTTTAAATCTGGTAACTTAGACATTTAATATGCACAACCGAGCTCTGCAAGAGAATTAGTGAAAAGAAGCAGATAATTAACTCCTTCCCTGCTTATCAGTGGAGACAGAATGTTCCCTCATTGCTGTCTTCTCGAGTTGCTGGATCTACAAAAACAAAGTGGTTTTTTTTCTAAGTGCCTTCCATACATAGCCAAGGGTGAAGACAGCTGTGTAGTCTTTATTAGAAATGAAATTGCCACATCATATTTTTAAAGAAAATTTCATCCTGAGAGAGGTCAGTTTTCTGAGTTGGGTTTAGCATGAACACGACCACAAGAGCTTCACTAAAACGGCATAGTCTGGGTTGAAAAGCTTGAGAAGGTAAGTTTTAAAAAATAAATAGCAACATTCATTTTAAGCAAGTGGGTGACTCTGACTGGTACATAGGCAAAAGAAAAGGTGTTCATTAAAACTTCCCAGCACCCTTGTGCAAAAAAATTGCATAGGCAAGACTTGCTACTGACTATGTTAGCATCACCCTTTAGTATGAGTACCTAACAATAATAATGTTTAATTCTCAGCCAGAGATATTCAAGAGGATGAATATATTTATTCCAAATTTACTGAGGGAAAGGGCAGTAAAAAACAGTGAAGTGACTTCTGTTTGTCTCTAAACTCAAGTCTGTGCTTCCTTGTTCTGGGTTCTGCTGAGCTGAAGCAAAAGGGTGTCATTTTCCATTCCATTTCTCCTGCTGAGGAGGCTCTCACAGCAGAGCCTTTGGTGGCAGTGGTGACTCCTCCTGATGTCAACAGCCAAATAGACCCTCAGGTCTGAAAACGGGACACTTAAATAGCTCAAGTTTTGTTTCTAAGGCTGAAGTGCATTACAGCTTTCATTTAACTGAGTAAATACCATTATGCTGAAGTCCTCTGCATTGTCACCAACAGGAAGAGAGAGCTTTGCCCTAGGGCTTGCTTCAGTGCCAGGTCTGTGCTGTATTTACATTTAATATTTGTGCCTGTCTAGGTCCCCCTCTCCACTTTCTGGTGCTTGCTGCTTTTCAAGACTGAAGGAAACATTCTGGAGAATGGGCCTGTTCAGTGACACGTGCCCAAGCCCAGTTCTGAGCCTTATACTTTCCTGTTAGGCTTTTCACACACTATTATTAGGAAAAAGCAAAGAAGCAGCCAAACACCAGATTGTTGCTTTTTGGTACTGAGCTTCTCTCTCGATAAGGGGTTTATTAGTTTGTGCTCAGGCTTGAGTCTGTATAAGAGATCCTTAAGGGAGCTAACATATGGGATACTTTAACTCTCCATATTTAAATAATCTTCATTAAGACCATTTGGAAAGAATCTGTGCGTTTTCTACTTGTGAGTCTTTGTCTTTTCCTTTCGAGAATTTTATTTCTGGAGACTCTGGATGACTAAAATTGGCTCTCTCCTCCCCAGCTGGCCTGAGCACAAGTAGACTCCAGCAATGTGAAGGTCTCTTAACTGAGACCACCAGCACAGTCCTACAGGATCTGCACAGGCTGAGGCCACCTATAAACAGCTTCTCTCTGGCTGCAGTGGCCCGTTTCACCACTGGGCAAATATTTGACTTTGAAAATGTTTAGCTTTCACTTATTTCACCATGAGTTTGTGCCAAAAGGCCAGCCATGGTGGCCCTTATGTTTGCTAAAGGTCTGGCTCTAACTGTGTGGTGTGGGAGGATCTCCTGTCATGCAACACCTGAGGTCACACTGTCCTCTTGCGTTCCTCACATGGGCAGTGCTGCCCTTGCAGCTGGCTCTGGGCTGATGCCATCAGAGAGAACATTTCTGGGTTGCTTCGTGTTCTGGCATAGTCCCTTGTGGACAGACCTCTATCCCGACAGGCTCCATTCCTAGGCTCATCCTTCATCCATCTGAATTCCCCTCTGGCAACACTGTGTGACCAACTTGGAGCAGGCAGATGGGCCCCAGTTCCGCTCTCCTGAGGTCACCAGCCACAAAGCGAGGTGGGATTAGTGACTCTGCTGTAGCGACAGGGACTTCTGGGATATTTATGTGCATAAAGATGTGTGCCTCAAAGCAGCAGAGGAACCCCTAAAAGAGTAGAGGAGAAGGGAACCCAGGCTGTGTTTGTGTAATTCTGCTCATAGAGGTGTCAGTTGCCAGCAGGACGAGCTCAGGGAGGGCAGGCAGCCCTCAGCCCGTGCTGCCTCAGCTACAGGCAGGCCTGCATTGATCTTGGCAGCTGCTCCAATCCTCTCTTCCCTCCCTGCAGGCTGCTCCAGGCCTTTCTCTCAGAGCCTTTGCAGCCAGCTCTGATCTGTGCTCCCTCAGCTCCTGCCAGCACCTCCAAGCCCTTGCCCGGCTGCCCTGCTCGGCCCTCAGTGCCGCTCGTGTCCCTGCACCACCGGGATCCTCTGTGGCTTTCCTCCCCTGCCTCCCTGACGTCACCAAGCACCCTCAGGGCCCCTTTCCTCGTCTTTAGCTTTTCTTACCTTGTGTTTCTGCTCCCCCAGCTGAGCCCTGTCTTGCTTCCAGGTGTGATACCCATGTGGGCATCCCGACCCCACTGCTCCTGCACCCTGGGCAGGATTCCGCCCTCACACCTCACAGGGTGCAGTGGTGCCTGTGCTGGGCTTGGGCTTCCCCCACAGAGCTCACCCCGTGTGCAGCAGAACCCATCCCATCGATCACCCCATCCCTGAGTGCTGACAGGCTGGACGAGGGCCGGCTCTGCTCCTGCAGCGGTTAATCCCCAGCTCCGAGTCACCAGGACACCACAGACTGTTGGGTTCCGCTCGGGCATAATTCCATCATTACCATTGATTTGTTCGCCCGTGCTCCCCACGGTGCTTTTAATCAACTCTCCATCTTTGTGCCTTCACACCTTTACGCTTCTCATGATTGGCTCTGCTCCCTTCTGCCTCTGCAGTGAAATAGCACCATAGAAATCCTCCTGCCTCTTACATACATTAACAATCCCATTTCTCCTCTCTCTGGTCCAGTGAAGGGATCTCCCTCACCACAAAGGCACCACTGTCTCTGCTAAGCGCACGGGGAATAGCTTCTATTCATTATTCCCAAAGTCCAGTACAATGGGTTATAATTAGTTACTGGCCTCTTTGGTTTACTCTACCTTCAAAGGCTCTTTTATAGTTTAAAAGTGAAGGCAGATGCTGACATTAATTTTGGCTGTCTCTCCATGGCATTGTGCAGACAAGATAAAACCAACATGCAGGTACAAGGATAAGTAACTGACTAGCCAAAAAAAGGGGGGGGGAAAAAATAGGGCCATCATCACATTCATTTCATGAAAGTAGCATGGTGTTGAGGAGAACTCATTAGCCTTTTTGTTCTGCATTATCACCATCATTTATCAGCAGTTGTATCACATGTCACAGCCACTATCCTTTCTGGCATCCAGTGTGGGACCAAAGGGCTCCCGGAGAATGCCGAGTTCCGACGCCGGGGCTGTGCCGCGTGATGCACTAGGCACTCTATTAATTGTGGCAGATAGAATTTTTTCCAATATACTCCTAAAGGAACACTCAATAAAGCAATGCAGTGTGATTTACCAACTCAAAGAAGCATGGACAAATAAAACCACATCATGGGCCTGTCCTTCCCTGTAAACCTTCCTTCCGTTGTTAGCATTGAAAGTGTTGGAAGTTGTTTAAAAATGAAACAATCAAACCCAAACCCACAAGTGAATAAACCCCAAACATTAGGCTAATCAGTCCTCACAAAAACATGCTGCTTTCAGTGAAACTCTTCCTGTAGTTATGTCTCAGTGATGGTGGGCTGGTAAATCCTTAAAGAAATCTGCTGCTTCTTTAAGCTGTGACTCTCTGATCACTCTTGTGTACACACACACAATTCTCCGCCACAAAGCAGGGCTTGGGGAGTAGTTTTAGAACTCCTCCATGAGCGTAGACCTTTAATCAGCTGGCAGTAATTGCCCACCTCTTCCTGCCGTGCAGAAATAGGTGGGAGGGGAGAAAGCTGCAGCCTTGTCCAAGCAACTGAAGTTGCAGTTGTCAGTTCAAGCCAGCGCTTTAAGGAAGTATCTCATGTGCACCAAAAGTGATACATGTTCACCACCCCATCTAAAAGGAGGGGAAACACCATCTTTAATTATTTTGGGCATTTGCAGGACATGCAGAGGCTGATCCTGACCCTCTGGACTTGGAAATGTCAGCTAACCCTGTGCCTGAGCTCTGGGAGCAGCAGTACTTGCTTACCCCACAGGCAGATTGTGAGGATTAATTAATATTTGCAGAGTGCTTTGAAGATGGAAAGTAGCATGTTAAGTACTATAAAGTATTATTAATAGTGATAACAAACTGATAATTTTGGAGTATATGAGTCTTTTCTTAACCTTTTCTAGCAAGACCTTGCATTGCAAACAGCTGAACAAGTGACAGCAGTACAGCCAGAGTACCTGGTCTGCTGTTTTCCAAAGCACTGGGGTTGTGGTGGTTGCCAGCAGCACCCAAACCCTTGCTCTGAGAGGGTCACCAAACCCTGAGCCTCCTGCTGAGGAGTTTGTTCTGCTCTGGGCAAGGAGAAGGGCTTTGATTCTCACCAGTTCCCTCACAGGGAAGGCTGAGGGCCAGAGGTAGTGATGTGGGACTGGATGTGGATCCTGCCCTCACCCATTTGGATTTTATGCCAAGAAAATCAGGCCCTGTTGTCAGCCACAGTCAGGGGGAAGCCTGTCAGCGTATTTAATTTGAAACAAGAAACAGTTTCAGGCCTCTATGGCCCAGGTCTTTAAGGCCAGTTTTTTGGCATTATGAAATATGTTTTTCCTCTGAAAACTTTGAGATCTAAGATTTTTTTTTTCTGAAGTGTAAACAGTAGGACTCTCATGAAGAGTAAAATTTATTTCTTAGCTTGCTAGGGTCAAGTAACTCTAACTGGGATTAGCTAATGTTTCACAGAACCTGATGTTTTTGTGGCTAGGGAATCCCTGGAGGAAGGAAGATATCCACGTTTGATGAAAAGCTCCTAATAAAATTAGATACTGCTCCTGAGCTTATCAAAGGAAGATGGAAAGTAATGAAAATTAAAAGTGCAGCTCTGGAATCTTGTAAAATCCTGTCAAGATAGCAGTCTGGATCCAGAGTCCATATTATTTTTCCCTTTATCTGCCCCACCTCACCATGTATGCACAATCCTGCACACATAACCCCTGTTTCTTTCTCTACTCAGATGACCTTCGTTACATCCCTCTCATTTTCTCTCTCAGCATCCCCGCCTCTAAATCCCCACCAAAACCAAAAGAATGAGAAACAAAAAAAGACCAGCAGTCAGGCCAGTGTAACTCGCCAAATCCCAAACTTTCTCTGATGAGGTGTTGATAAAGACAGGAATTGCCACCAAAAAAGAAGGATAAGCTCCAAGAGATCAAATAAAGCTGTCCCTTAATTTCTTTCAGAATTATTAAGTGAAGACATGAGATGCTTCCAAAAAAATCAGGAATCCTTTTATGAAAGGGAGAATGGTTGTGGCTGTGACGATTTGTTTGTGGTCAGAAAGGAAACCTAGGGCCCTGTGTTCTTTGTGACTTCTGCAGAAGCAAAATAGGAGACAGAAAAAAGAAAGGAAACATAAGAAAGGATGTGTTGAAGAAGGGGAAAGCACTTTTAATACTGCTAAAAATACATATTTTAACTGTTTGCCTCCCTGTTTGAGAGCAGTGAACCTTTTCACTTTCTGAAAGACTGGAAATAGGAAAGATTTTCTGATTGTCTTCTGTGTACCTGGACTGTTTGTTCTTTGTGCAACCTTTATCAGGAAGCTTGCTTGTGACCAGAAGGAATTTTCTGCACTATTCTCTCCTTTTTGGTGGGGCTGTGCCAAGGTAACCTCTACCATTCTTGATAGTGGTTTCTAAATGCAAAGTGTCTGCTTGAACAAATGGGGAGGAATATGGACTGTCAAAATCCAGGTGGGAATGGTGATTTTATTACCAGCTGGTATACAGCAGGGATATAAATCTAGAATGACCAAAACCTGGAATGTGATCATTGCTGGTGCACCTTGATACCTGTAGCTCTACCACAGACTCTGCTCAGGTTTTCTTTCCCCTTTCCCCCTCTTTATTCCCCCCAGCTTGCTTTAATCTGTAATATTGGCAATAATCACAGTGGTATTGTCGCCTCGGCATTCCTGAAGAGTTAGGAGTGGACTGTAATTGAAGAGTTCATTACCAAGATCAGTTGGCTCCTTGATTACAGTGGCAAGGTGAAATATATATCCTCACCAAAAAGCAACTGCTAAACCTTTAGAGAAGTCACCCACTTTTCACTCTTTTTCATTAGGACCCCGACAAGCTTGTCAGCAAAATTAAAGGTATGTCATTCACATGGTGCATGCATTGCAAAGGACTATAAACCTGCCAACCTCTTTGATGAAATAAAAGGGTTTTATTTATGATTCATGTAGGAATATGAGGTTATTTTTATTCTGTCAGTACACTAATAATCAGACAAGAGCTCAGGAAATGAGAAGGCAAACTGACAGGGAAGGTTCTGATAAAGGGGAATCCTCTAGGGCATTTTGCCCCCTTTGTAATCTCCTTTTTAGTGCGAGGTTATATTATAAGCGTGGCATAGCATGATCTTGGCTCACAGGAACAAAGGGAAGAGCTACCTAGCAGGACTTGAGGTATAATTCTACCAGAGAAAGAAAACAACTTCCACCAGAGAGGTCTGTACTGCTGCAGTGAAGCAGGAACTTCCAACCTGGTTTTCCAAGAGTTGGAAAGAAACCCTTCTTTTCTCCTTGCAACATAACCAGTCGTAACCACAACAGCAACAAAAAGGAGATACTGTAAGTACAGAGCCATTGCAAATTTATTAGCTATAAGTTTTACACTGATTTTTCCAATGCTCCCAGTCTAGCTCAATGTGAGATGTGAAAAGGGAGGATGGGGAAGTAGCTCCCTTCCCAGTCCTTGGTCAGCATCAGTGCTAGCAGAGGAGCTCAGGAGCAGGCTCCATTTCCAAACGTGTCTTCCCCTGGCTATCTCAAATGTCTTGGTGGTTTGAAGCCGCTTTAGCTCCGTCCCAGCTCGGCAAAGCTTCTGGAAGTGCATTTTGTGCTTCTTGGTGCAAACTGTCATTCATCCCCCAGCACAGCCGTGATTACGGAAACGCTCCTCGGGAGTAAAAAGGAATCGCTGTGTTAGCTGGCTGGCCTTAAGCACGGTGGTTTGCTGAACAGTGGTGTGCTGGCAGGAAAACACAGCCCAGCCAAATGTATGCAGGATGAAGTGAAACAAAGTTCACTGGAGGAAGGAAAATAATACTAATCCTTCATTCAATAAGCAGTGAGTTAAGTACATTCTGCGTGTGGAAGAAATGTAAAAGCCAAGGGAGGAAAGCACACACGGAAAGGTGGCGGGGCTGCCTTCCTCTCTAAAGACAACACATGGGGCATTTAGGAATGAATAATACAGGGAGTTGTGCCCAAGGCACTCGTGCAAAATGCAGTCCCTGCTTTAAGGCTCTGCTGAGTTTCAGGGTGTTTGAGCTCCCTCTCACCTGAGAATCCCCTCAAAGTGAGGGACAGTGCTCCTTTTTCCATGGTGACATGCAGAGGATGGCAGCTAGAGTTTGAGATGGGATTATGTTCACTCTTCAGCGCTGCGATCTCTGTGATGGTTTTCCATGTTCAGAAGGTTTAGGAAGTTTGGATTTGGCTGCATGGGGGTGGCTGTGCAAAGGTGAGCCAGGTGTCAGAGATGCACTGAGCAGATACAGTCTGGTTGTTGGACTTGATGCTGGTCTCTGTGGTTGTTTTGGGATGCATCAGAGTGACGCCTTCCAGGCTGTTGTTGCTTGTCCTGTACCATCCTACTGATGCTAAGATTAGGGGTAATTTGTAAGGCTTGTATTCTCTTCAGTGGAAATCATAAATTACAGAGGGCCTCAGAAAAATATAGAGCCTGATTGCCCTGCTGCCTACAGTTTTACCTGCTCCTTTTCTTTGCCTCACAGTGCTTTCTGGGTAGTCACTTTCTTTTCCCATGGATAGACATGGAATCCACCTTTCTTCTTGTTGCAGGGTGGAGGGGGGAGATGCTTTGTTTATGTATTTTCAAGCAGCTACAGCAAAAGGATTTAAAACAATTTTAAATTCTCCACGGCAGAAGCCACTGCCGTTAGCAGAGGAGCTTCAGGAGAGATGCACTACTTGAAAGTATTTTCAGTGACTTCTTGAAAATTAGTGAGATGTCAGGGGCTGGAAAAAGGATCCTGCTGTTTGCAGAACACTTGGTGCTCGTCCTTGCTGGAAAGCTGTTGAAGTGTCGAGAGCTGGCGGGGTTTTTGACTCCTGTGTGATGTTGGAAGGACACAGAGTAGCCTCAAGGTGCTGCTGTCCCTTTAAAGCCCTCCTTTTTGTCTGTTGACTCAGTGATTTACAGTAAAACATAATTTCATTTCTCTCAGCTAATTATGAGCTGCTCCCTTCTAAACTCCCGATCTCTTCACACAGCCAAAGGCACCGATGGCAGAGCAGAGCCCGGCTTTGGGAGCTGGCAGTGCTGCGCCGCTGTTCCCGCAGCAGCCGGGTGCTTCTCCGGGTGCCTCTGGAGCCTGCCATTGTGCTGGGAAGTGGAGCAGGTAACCACTTCATCAGGCCGAGATTCCATTCTCGTGGAGCACGGAGGTTCATTATACTCACTTTATCAGCAGTGCGCTTTACTGCCGAATCCATGAGAGATATTCATGTGAAACATGAGCAGAGAGAGAGGCATTGCATCTTTTCATTAATAAGCCCTCTTCTGGGATCCGGCATTAGTGAGATTCAGCGGATCATAGAGCACAGGGGTATCATTTTTACATGATTACTCTAAATTCTTAAACCAGAGGCTTAGGAGAGAGGCTTCTCACAAAGGCAGCTGTGGGAATTGTTAAATGATTGGCACAGCACTCACGATGGGCTGAACCACTCTGGGTACCTCCAGTCATGGGGGGTACCAGCAGGCATTTTATTACCTGCCACGGAGGGAAAAGTGGAAAAGAGAGAGTGTATCAGACAGAGGAAGACGTGCTAACCCTGCAAAATATCTCTGTAGTTCCATCTCTCCTCCTGGAGAAAACTCTTGCCATAATAGTGATGCAGGGTGCCATCCCACAGCACAGGCTGAGCCCTTCCCTTCCCACACCTTCCTTGTGTCTGTGCTTAGTTTTAACCTGTCTGATCCCACCTTCATTAGTTTGGCTGCGGAAATAATGCCCTTGCAGCCTCCACTTCCAAAGAATTCATTTTTGACTGAGCAGGGGGTCAGCTACTTCCATCAGACAGACACTTGTTAGATCATTGCCCACGCACAAGAACCGTTGTGTGGCTCAGAGCAGGGTGCCCAGCCAGCAAACCTTTGCTGGAATGGGAGGTTGGTGGCATTTCCAACAGAGAGAGGCATCTGTGGATTCTGGAGAATCCAGAGTCTGCTTGAGGTCACAATGTGTTCCTTCTGTGATTCCCTGTAATTCCATCCAGAATTCCTGTACTGTACTCCCTCTCTCCTGGCTGCTCAGTCCCTCCATGCCAGGCCGCCTGCAAACCAAAATCAGGAACTTGATGTGGCTGAAATAAACTCTCTGTTGCTTTTTTTCCCTCCCTGGATTAGTTTTCAGATGGCTAAGTTCCTCAGTCAGTTCCAAAATACAGATGCACAAATGCTTATCCCAGCGTGAGGAAAGGGACCCCACAGGGACCAAAGGGACTGGGCCGCTTCTGTCACTGACAGCCAGAAGTGTTGGCTGAGCTCTGGCTTCCAGTCTCTGTTTGCCAAAGGGAGATGACAGTAATTCCTTATTTCCTTACTTCTTCTGTTTAGGAGAACCAGCAGCATTTGCCACACGTTTGCCTTTGTCCATGGAGCTGGCTCTTAGAGCAGGCATCAAACAGCAGTGACCGCCAGAGACTTCCCAAGGTGTCCCTGACTCGGGAGGCCAAGTGACCACTGCTCCCTTTACATTTCCTTGGTGAGTGTTAGCAGGAAAATCTTTCCTCAGCTATTTCTGCAACATCTTGAAATCCAGTTGCAAAAACTTCCAGCTTCCCAGTGATCCTGATCCCAGTTGCTAATAGGGATTGCTTTGAGTTTTGAAGTTTAGAAGAGGTGAGAGGAAAAGGAGGAGGTGAAGGAAAAGAAGACCAGAACAGACTGAAGCAACCAAGAATCCATACTAGAGATTTGAGGTATCCTGCCATAAACTGTTTCAGCCCTAGTGTAAA
>JACBWW010000042.1:2697076-2823754 GCA_020086605.1 Lanius collurio
TTCACTGGGAACTTTGCTGGGCAAGCTCATCTGCCCAGACTGGAGAGATTTTCCTCTATCCCAGCATCCTGGTAGGAAACCCTGTGTGTCTGGAATTAGGAGTGTGGCAGTTCAGCCCCTCAAAAATGAGACATCAACCAAATTTCTTCTTAGCTGTTGTTGTGTGCAGTGACCCCACACTGAGCCAAGCTGGGTCCTGCAGTTGGTCCTGCCCGTGCCACTGTGGGTGCAAAGCCTCAGAAACATGGAAGTGCCTCTGTGGGCAGGTACTGCTTCTCCTGCAGGCCCTTCTATCCACATGGATTAATGGGTCTGTGCTAGGGCAGAACCCTGGGTTTCATTGCAGCACCTGAAACATGAACGTAGAGCCCATCCTCTCCCCTTTCTACACCTTCACTCTTAGTTTGGGTTCACACCATGTCTGAAAGATTTCCTTGGATATTCTTCAGCTTTACCTTCTCCCTGGTAGCAAAAATACTTCTGAGCAGGTAAGTGATGGGATTGCTTACAGAGCACGTCTGTACATGTGTTTGTGTGTATATATATATTTATAGATGTAAATTTGGCTATATATATAATAATTCTGCCCACACATCGATGGTTTTACTATGAGAGCAGGCAGAGGGGGCACTGCCATGCAGCAGGAGTGTGGAAGGATATATGGGCATGCAGCTAACAAGAAGGGAAGGGAAGTGGCTGGAGGCTGAAGGGCTCTAATGGGTCCCCAATGTGGCGAGCACATATGCTGCCACACAGCAAATGCAAAGTGCCACCACCAGTGACAAGTGGATTGCACCTAAGGAAAACAGCTGTGCCCAGTGCCCAAATCCACAGTCAGCCTCCCGACCCTGTGTGTCCCTGCTCTGATGGGGATTAAACTGGTCAGGTCTGGGAGCCTCTGCGAGCGCACGTTGCACAGAAATAATGGCTCACTAAATCTCTGGAATACCTCTGGTACGGCTGCCTCTTTTGCATTTGCAATCTTGCATTTGTGAGATTGTTTTATTTTGTTTTATCTTACTTAATTTATTCTGCTGCACTCGGCATGGCAGGAACACTTTGATTATCTGTGTAGATCATTGCATGGTTTAGTGCAGTTCTGTGTTACAAACCCTCCCACATAACCCTGTTATTTGTTAATAATTTTTCTATTTTGAAGAAACACCCTTTGACACCTGAGCTGGATATGCTTTTCTGAGGCATAAATATAATTGTCCCTGGTGAAGAGCATCTCTCTGACTGGTCCAATCCCCTCTGTATATATTTGAATATATAAAATATTAATAAATGATGCCAAATGTTTAATCATATCCGTTTGACTCTATGAGGCTCGGTGTCTGTAGGCTTTCCTGTTAACTGCCTCTGTGATACCTACATGCTGCTGATTTGTTGTTGAGCTGGAGTTTTTAAAGCAAAATAAAACTGAGGTTTGCAGTTTGATTTGAATTAATCAGGTCTGATTAGACAGGAACAGATCAGGCTGTTCTGGAAATCCCTGAATCTCCCTAATTCAATTTCATGTGTTATTCAAAAAGAAATAGTTCATAGCTTAAGCAAAAGTGCTATTTATTTAACATGTTTTTTTTTCAGAGTGCTAAATCCTATGGAGGGGGGCATTGTGGTGATGCTTAGGGTGTAGGAAAGAAAGCATTTTGTTTTATGAAAATACAGATATTTTAGAATGGAGTCACCTGCTGGTAGATCTCATAAATGTACATAAAAGGATGCTCCCTAATATTATTAGTTTGGTTTCTTTCTTCCCGTCACCCCGACTGTCCATCTAAGAAGCTTTGATAGCTGGAGCCACAAAACCAGAAGACTGTATTTGGTTTAATAAGCCAATTTAAAGAGAAGGGTTGGAATTATGTATGGCAGAGGACAATTATGCAAACTAAATGATTCTTCAATTAATAATGAGATCCATGAAAGGCAAAGGAGACAGGATGCTCCTGTGAGAAGGAGAAGGCTCCTGGTTCCCCACCAGGGTGTTGAGGGACAGGAGCAGGGCCAGGGGCAGCTCCCTGACAGACCCTGGAGGGGCTCTGCTGGTGGCATCTCTTGGCGGGGAAGCCTCCAGTGGAAGTCTGGCATTCCTGGGCAGGTTTTCCTGGGATGGTCTCCATCTCCCAGAGCTCTGGTAGGAAGCAGGGTTCGGAGAGCAGGCCTGGCTGAGTACCTGGCCGGCCCCACACAGAGGACGGTGCCAGAGAGGTCACAACCCCAACCCACTCTTGCCTACCCTCAGGAAAGCCACGGAGAGAGAGGCAGCCCCACCTCCAGAGACACCAGTTTGGCCTTTTCCATGCGGTTTTTTCCTCCTTTTCAGTGCTGTTTCCAGTGGCTGTCGTGTGCCACAGCAACAAGCCGGGTGTCAGAGATGTGGAAGAGCAAAGAGTTTGGGGCCTGAAGCAGCTGAGTAGTCAAGGGGGAGAACAGGAACGCTGGGAGGAGGGGAGGGAGCGATTATCGGGAGTGAGTGTTGGGGAGGGCAGTAGTGGGAGGTGCTGTGACAGGGATTCACTGTGGGATGCAAATCACTTAAGGCAAAGCCATTAGGATCAATTTAAAATACCAAAGAGGGAGGCTAAAGTGACAATAGCATATTTTAATTGAAATTACAAATATTCTGCAAGATCTGGTTGAAAAGACAGGAGAGAGTTACTTTATCTGAACACAGGAAAAACTTTTCCATTTTTATTTAAAAAAAATTGCAAAGATCAAAATGGAACTATGTTTTATCAAAAAATTCTTAAATCCTGTCTATATTTATTTTTCTATTTTCATGTTTTCTTTTCTCTTGACTTGATGGTCATATTATAAATGGAATTAACTACATTGCTAATGCTTTTAATTTGATTTTAATAGAGCCTAGGGCTGAAGCATGGAATCAGCATATGTCCCATTAAAAGAAAAATATAGTTACAGGGACAGTAATAGCATGTCCAGATAAACACTTTTATCTGTGTGTTAGTTTTCTTTCTTGAGCTGAGTAGCCCACGTGCAGAGACTGGGTTTTTTTTTTCAGACACTTTTCCCAAGCTGAAGTCCACATGATGAGATTGTTACTGGTTTTGGCAGCAGCAATGTGAATTTGGTAAAAGAGCCTGGCATGGGAATCCACCAAGCCCTGATACATCCCATTTGCCCCGAACTCTTTGATTTCTGCTCAGAATCTGACATGTGTTGGGCACTGACCTTGCTCTTATAAATAAGCTTATTTTAGAAGACCTCTGCAGAACGCTGTGTGTTTGGCCTCTATGTAAGCTGTTAGGGAAATGTAGTACAAACACAGAAGTTGTATGTTTTGAATGCCAGAGATGTTAAGCAGCAGAGCAGTTGGTAAAAGCTGTACTTCTGACTGCTTTCTGTGCTCTCAACACGTGTCCTGAAAGAAAAGAAAAATTATTTATCCTGCTTTCATGTGAAGGTTGTTATTTATTTATTTTTAGCAGGAAGTTCAGGACCAGACTGCTTTTTCAGTCCTAAATATTCCAACTGGGCTCTCAGACACTCAGTGGAGCAAAAGCAGGTTTTCTGAAAAGTGGCTGTTGGAGATGTCCCAGGTCAGAAAGCTCAGAGGGGTCAGTGTCTCATCATCCTGTAGAATCACCCTGGACAGAGATGCTCAGGTACAGGAGTGGCTTTCCCCTGTGGAGCAGCACCCCTCACCCTGTGTTTCAGGAAGAGCTGTAACCTTCAGCGTGGATATTTGGTTTCCATTTGTTGAGAAGTTCAGTCCAAGGGCTGCAATCTTGCAAATGCCAGCCTGGAGCACTGTGCAAGGAAACAAATCACTGGACCCCAACATGGCAACACTGATGGGAGAGGAACTGGAAGTTCCTTTAAGAAACAGGTACAAAAAGTGTCTCTCCTTCAGCCTCTGTCCTGCTCAAGTCACTGGAAAGCTCCTACCAGCCCCAGGAACAGCAAAAGCAGAAGGGAACTTGGAAACGCACCTGGGATGATGGCGTGGTGCACACACTCCTGCCCCCTTGCCTTGGGCTTTGAGCCTTGGAGCCTGCAAATTGGATTAGTGGGACAGCGTGTCCCCAGAAGGGGGTGCTGAGTCCTGCCACACCTGGGGAGGTGGCAGTAGTATTTTACACAAAGGAAAGGAGGTATCCAGTCGCCAAAGTAAATGGAAATTTGAAATTGTGGCCATGTGCGGCTCTTCAGGACAAAACCTGGCTCTGTGTGGAGCAAGGAGAGGCAGCTGAGCTGTGCCAGGACATTGATAACCCTGTTCCACAGCTCTGAGCACTGGCTTCCCCTCCCAGAGCTTGGCTCAGTTGCCTTCCCAAGCCCACAGGATGGGCTTGGAGAGCCGTCTCTGACGCTGTGAGTGTTTCACAGAGCATTTCTTTGGCTAAAGGACTCTGGAATGGATGTTCCCCCTCTCTCTGCAAAGCCCCCATCCCTGACTGAGCAGCAGCACAGGGAAGCCGTCCTGTGCCATGAATAATTCATCTGCAGCGTGTGCACGGGGTTCAGAGCCTGACCCAGACAGATTTTTAGGGAAATCAGTGAGCATCCTGCCATCGGTGCTGGTACTGGTGGCTGCTCCATGGAGGATGAGCTGGAGCAGTGCCATCAGTCAGCAGGAGGGATGGCAGAGCTGCTGCCCCTCCTGCAAAGGGGGCCTGCCTGAAATTCCCTTAACCGTCACTCACAGGCTCGTTTTTCCAGGAAAATGGCTTTTATTTGTTGTGAATTCTTCATACAGAACAAAACCTAAATAATGTAACATATTCTGGGCTCTGGGCAGATAGAAATTGAAAGGGCCGGGGTGTTTGTGCAAGTGGAATGATAGGGACAAGCACCACATGGGGTCCCCGAGGTGGGTGTCGGGGGACTCGATCCGCCATAAAATGATGAAAGACTCTGATGTAATGGTGTTCTGTGAAACAATTTGAACATAAATGCCACTTTCTGTCCCATTAGCAAATGACTGCCATTGTAACAAGCTTTTTTTTTTTTTTAAATATGTGTTTTGAGCACACTGAGACCAAAAACTTGCATTGTGATAGTGCTGCGGGAAGATTTAAAGGTTGTGGTGGACTAAAAATTGAAATGCAAATCACATTTTCCCACAACCTCCTGCTGAGGCCCAAATTTTTATAGATGAGGTCCTGCAGTTCTGATGAAGAATCAGTGATCTGCCTTTCCTGGGATTCACAAATTAGTTGCAGTCCAAGGTATCATTGCCTATGACAGAATTGTAACTTACCAGGTGAAAGTTTGTCACTGAAGACAGTCCCCTGATCTTCCATTAATTTTTCCAGCTGCAGTGCCACTGAGGATCCTTTCCCAGACAATGCAAGCACACACATCACAGCTCCCCACTCTACAACATGCTCTTGCTGAATATAAACACACTGTATATATATTGATCGTCTCCCCCTTGCTTTCTTTCTCCCCCAGCATGCAGGTGGTAAAACACTGACTGCCATGAACTTCATCAGGAAACAAAAAGAAGAAAAAGCTGTGGTTTGGAAGCTGCTGGACGGCAAACTGCAGGCTGGGTATGTGGCTGCCAAAACCAGCCCAAGGAGAGTGGGGCATAGAGGCACTTGTGGAGAATTCTGTTTGCTAATTGCACATGGACTTTCAGGTAAGGAACATGCAGTGTAATTTGTTAGAACAGGGAATGCCCTGGGTTTTGCTTTCCAGGGTGCCTTTCATGCGTCATTATTACTTCTATTTTTCTCACTGTCATTACAAATGCCCAGCTCTGTCTGGGAGCACACTTCCCAGAGGGGCTGGGGGGCAGCTCAGGATGTTTTTAGCCACACACACAACAGGCAGTACCAGCACTGTCTCCAGGCCCTGCTGCATCCCAGGGCAGGAGCAGTTCCTGGCTGTGAGAGGACACATCCTCTCAATGCTTCACCTCTCCAAACACAGGAATCTGCTACGGGTTCCCAAGTGCTGCTTGTGGGCTCAGTTTGTCACAGTTTTGAGCTGGTTCTCAGTGTTCTCAACAGCTGAGACTTCCCAGGAACTGTTCTGGTCATCCCTTTGCCTTCCAGCTATTTAGAGGTTCCTTCTGTGCAAAACTGTGCTAGAAATTATCACCAGCAGTGATCACAAGCTCCAAGTCCCTCTGGTTTGAGTCTGGTTGCCATCCTGAAACTTGTAACTAGTCCTACAACTTACTGCTAATTAGCTCCCAGCTAATAGTGCTGGCTACCAGTGCTGCAGCGTTTAGGAGTCCGTGGGCATTGATGAGAATTAGCATTTGTTGATGGCCATGGTGGGAGCTGCCTGTCTGCAGCATTTCAGGGGTCCCCACTGCTGGAATGTTGATTGCCTCCTCCAGTAATTAGCACTGACACTGAGCAAGTTTTTCAGAGGTCTCACTTGGCTGTGCAGAGCCCAAAGACACGCTGGGCTCTGTCTGTGGTGAGAAAAGGCCAATAATAATGTATTTCCCAACAAAAACATATTTCCCAGCAATATTCCTCCTCCTCTCCACTCCCCTGGCACAGGTAACACAGTGCCAAGGGACGGAGTCAGTGGCTCTCCTGCTGCACTTTTCCCTGCTTTGTTGTCCTGCTTGCAATGCTTTTTCACTACTTTTTTAATGCACAGACAACAATTTAAACATTTTATCTTAAAGTCGGTTGCCTCCTTCGTTTGGGGATACCATGGCAGTGAAGATGCTACGGGAATTCAGCACAGCAGCGGCGAGTAACTCTGGTGGGCCTTTCTGTGCCTGCTAAAAGAGGGTGCATAGTGGGAATTAAAGCACAGGGAATAGAAATACAGGCCCCTTGGAACTGCTGAGGGGTAGATGAGCACGTGGCTGGTGCTTCTTTAGGAACACCAAGGGCCTGTTTGGAAAAAGAGGTGCTGGGGAATGTCCCCCTCTCCCTGGTCAGCTTCCCAAATCCGCTCTGCAGACAGAGGCACGTGCTGCACATCCCGCCCGCGGCTCTGGCTCAGCCTGGCGCTGGAAAAGCAGCTTTTTCCATGTGCTACTGTGGACAGGAAGCTGCTCTCACCCTCACCCTGAGGAAGATGAGCTATAGGAATATACAAGGGGCTTTTTTTATAGCTCGGGGGCCAGGAGGGGAAGCAGTGGTCATGAGCAGAGACTGGAAGTTGGCTTGTTAAGTAAATCTCAGGCTGTAGCTGGTTTTAATTTATTTTTTGTTTTATGTGCAGGAGACTAGGCCTTGCAGGCCTGGCTAATATCAAAGCCTGGGGTTTTGTAGATTTTTAATCAAGGTCCACTTTGGGGGGTTCTGCTTTCAGGGCTTGTGGACGTGTAGGATTTTTTTGTCATGTTTTTCATTTTTTTGTGCTGCAGTGTCTGGATTTCTTTAGTTCAACTTTTCCATTCTTCAGACTTGAGCCAAGTGAGTGATTTCAAATTACCCAGCACTTTCCAGAGATTTTTTGTTGTTGTTGTTTGAGGGTTTTTTGGTTAGGGATATTTTCCTTTTTTTTTTTTTTCGTTTTAAGCAGACTTGCAGTCCAGTTTCTCTGAAAATCACAGATGGCATTGCAATCCTACCCCACTGCCTCTCACTAATTTGGCATTCTTTGCACTGTCTGAATATTTTATTGTTCATCAAATCTGTATGAAAGGACTTTTATATAAATTTTTTGTTTGTTTTGTCCCTCTGCTGGCAGGAAAAGTAAATCCCAAAGTATTTCAGCAGGTGCTATCAATATGCAAATAATGGAGAGTACACTGGGTCTAATAGACCTCCCAACTACATGGGAGGTGTCGCTGTTGGAGCAAATTAGCTTTCTGTAATTTGCATGCTTTTCCACAGCCTCCTGGGATTATATTTTAGATCAGAGACAATAAAAGCATATGCTGTTAGTTTTAAATGTAACTAATTTTAGACTTTGAAACCATTTTAACCTAACTTCTTAGTGTTAAACTGTTATTTGCACAGAAACTTTCCACAGAACTTGTAATTTGCATGGCCTTTCTGCTCCCCCATTAACTGCTCCATCTCTCTTTCCAGGTTGAAAGAGAAGAAGGGAATCTGCCAGATGGCTGCATCCTGAAAAAACAGGTATTTCTCACAAAACCAATTCCAGAATGTCCTAGCCTGGTTCTGAGTCTGAATTCAGATCCTCATAGAGTCTAGATCAAGCTTTTTATGTCAAACTTCTTCCCTCCCATTTGGCATCTCCGTGTGTTGTAAATCCATCCCAAAAGGATGCTGTGGCCCCTGCTGGCCGCTCACAGAGGGAAGAAGCTGCTCGTGGCATCAGAAAATCCTTGCTCACCCAGTGAAGCAAAGATTCCCTGAGCTGTTGTGGCTCCGATGCCCAGTGTGGCTGCCAAGCCTGTGCCTGGTGAGAGTCTGCTGGGAAGTTCTGTTCAGAACAAATGGGAAGAGGAGCAAGGATTTCAGTGCAGGCTCAGTCCACACAGACAAACATTGCTGACTTGCACTGGACCATTATCAATGGCACTTTCCAATGGATACTGACAGCAGAAATCCCACTGTTGATGCCTGTGCTTTGGGACAAGGGGAATGATGATGCATCTCTCATGTGCCTGAGGAGCTCTGTCTGAATCCCAGGTGCTGCCATGGCTGCTTCGTGCTGGACTGCCCAGGTGGGTGACACAGGGCACCCACTCCAGCCCTGCCCCTTGTCCCCTATGCTGCCCTTGTGGAGCTGGCATGGAAGGACTGCAGTGAGGGCTGTGAGGGAGGAGCAGCAGGCCCAGCTGTGCCTCAGCAGCAGACTGCAGACGTGTCAGTGTGGAGAAGGTGCAGAGGCAGCCCTGGTGTTCTGTCCTCCTGCCAGCTGTCCGGGTGCCTGGAGGCTGGGATTTGGGAGTTCCCTGTGGCACAGCTGCTCCGTTGCTCGTCGATCTCTGTGCAGGGTTTCCAGGTCACTTGGGCTGTGGGGTGGTGGCCAGCCTTTATTTCAGGAGGGACAGAGTTCAGGGGTAGGATCAGATGTGTAGAGGAGACAGCAGCCAGGCAGAGATCAAGTTAGTGTTGTCACTTGTATTCCTGTAGGGGAAAGGTGAGTGTAGCAAGAGACTCAGTCTGAGAGGGGTCCTTTGAGACAATAAAGTCCTGGGATGCAGCTCTGGCCATACAGCAACATGTGGTGAGACTCCTCTGAATTTTTGGGGCCACAACTTTGCCATCAATGGTTTGTAAGTGTGTTTCACACAGACAATATTATGGAAACAGTTTGTTTCCCAAGGAGTATTCTTTAAAAGCTGGTAATACTGGGTGCTAATTTTTTTTCTCTCATCTCACCCTAAATGTTTTCCAGCATTAATACCAATGACCTCCCACTTTGACTGCTTTTTATTAATGGGATGTGGCTTGCCTGTTCTAAGCCTGGGCACTGGAGCTGGAAACACTTGTTTTATTTAAAAATAAAAACAAAGAGAGAGAAAAAAGGGCTCTGATTTCTCAGGTGTCGACAGAAAAAAACTGCGATGTTGTGCCAGATGGCTGCATTTGTGAAGCAGAGTGTAGTCAGAAGGAAAGTGGAAGGAGACAAGGCAAGTGTACATCAGGAGTGTGAAAACATGACCAAAATACCTTCAGCCTTGTTTCACCAACACTGGATTAGGAGGCAACTGTGGTGAGATGCAAGCAAAGCAAAGCAGAAGGGGACACTGTTTGGAAAACAAAAATGTCTTTCACAAAAGCTTTGAATTAACAAAAATCAGGAGGTTTGGCATTAAATGGGCCAGTGCCTCAGAGCACTGTGCCAAGTGCCACGTGGCACAGTAAAATAGTGATGGCAGCAGGTTGTGTCCGGCCTCAGTGTCCACTGGAGGAGGATGTGGTGCGCCCGTGCTTGGCCGAGTGCCCCCTGTCCTGGTGACTCGGACACTGCCCAGCTCCTGCCATGGCTGCACGTGGCAGGGAAGCGTTTCCCAGTGCTATGGGAGCTGTGCTGGCTCCTCCCTGAGGGACCTTCACAGCACTGTGCGCATGGCTCTGCCCGTGCCCACACAGGTGGCACCCAGGAGCCCTCGTGTTGAGGGTCTGGGTTATGTCCACCCCAAAAGTGGGCACTTGTGATACCAGCACTGGCCAGTTTGTGCCTCAGGCTGTTTGGACTCGTTCCTCACCTCCTGCAGAAGCTTCACTCAACTTCAGCTGCCAGGGCAAGTTTAGAGTGCCAAGCCTGTAAAAACTGAGCCCTTGGCAGGCCCATGGGCGGGGGCTTCGTTACCGTTTTATATCCTGAAACGGAGCCTGGGCGCTTGCAGCTTTGCTTCCGTGCTGAAGCTTTTGGCTGTCACACTGGGCAAAGTTTAGAATAGTTTGATCTCAGATCACAAATCCAAATTTTATTTTTTTTTTCCATGCTTAAGCTGGCTCTGCACAGGCTGCTTTGGAGCTCTGCACACTCTCCTCCTCTGTGGTGTCTCGGGGAAAAGGAGGCTCTGACATGGGCACAGAGGGGCTGCTCTGAAGGTTTGGCCTCTTGGCCTTGGCTGTGTCTCTTGGTTTACAAACTTGGTGGTGCTTGGGTTTTGTCATGAGAGTCTGAAATCCTGGTGTGCTTAGGCTGCACTTTGATTAGAACATGACCAGGAAAATCTCTGCTAATTTTCACCCAAACCATTTCCACACAGCTTTATCACTTCCCAACCCCAAAGCTACTTCTTTCTTCACAGGTACTTTCTAGCAATGAACTTCATCCACAGATATTGAAGGTAGGTTACATTTCCAACAACAAGTACAGAGAAAGTGGCAGGAACATGGATCTCCCTGTGATCCCTACTCTGGTACAACTAAAGCTTGAATGTGAGTTTCACTCTTTTATTTTTATAAAATCTGAATTTCTACACTAACTTTGGATCAAAAGTTTATTCTCCACACCAGGAAGCTGTTGCTTTTTTTTTTTAAATTTGCTACAAACTGCATTGTCTTATTTGGGGAGTATGTTCACAATTGAGAAAGAATTGCCTTTATTAACAAATCAAAAGCTTGTGCTGTCAAAACTGAAATCGTTCTACCTTTTTATGTGCAAATTAGAGCTTCTGTCAAACCTTCAGCCATGGTGCATTTAATTTGTGGAAATAGAAAAATATCTGGCTTAATATTAAAATATTCTGCATGAGGAAAGAAATATTTGAAGTGATGCGTTGCAGTCAAGATTCTCGAAAAATCAGATTTGAAAGAAATAAAGTGGTGCTTTAACAGAATTTATTTTCCCTACTTTTGCCAGAGTTTGGAGCAGTCCTTAAAAGTGTTTAAGTTATACAGGTGTCTGAATATCTGGTTGGATCATGGCCTTTGGGAGTGAACCAAGCCAAATCTAAGTGTGTCCAGGGCAGGGGAGCTGCATCCGCCAGGTTTTTCCTTAGGAAAGAGTCACAAGATGTTTATTTTCTTAATTAATGGCAAAGGTACTGAGAAACTTTTGAGTCAATTCATTAAAGTTGGGGTAAAACAAAAGCAACAATTGGTTTCAGCATGGTAACTTGAGTTTTGGAAGGTCTTTGCAGAGAGGATAAAATTCTGATTACCTGAAGCTGGGCACTGGTTCTGTATTTAGGTTTCTGAATAAAGAGCTGTGTGCCCAGCACGGTGAGGCACTGATGGGCTGAATGTGAGCTCCTTCCAGCACAGTTTGGGTTTGAGCCTGAGGCAGCCCACACTCACCCTGAGCCTGGATCTGCTGGGGTTTTTCCACTTTTTGAAGCAACTTTGGTGGCCTGGTTTTGTTGGGAGAACAAGGAAAACCCTGCAGAACCCCCTTCTCAGTGTGCTCACTCTCTTTAGCTGCGTTTTGGCTTGGTTTTTTCCTCAGCATCCCAGCAGGTTACTTCATGTTGAATTCCCAACTCTCCTGTGACCTGAGAGCCTTTCCCATGGCTCTTTGGGAGGAGGGTCCTGTCTAGGTAGGCTGTTTACCCATATTTTTTTTTTCCAGTCACATTTGAGAATATCTCTTCCTGTCTTCAGGGAGGTTTTTATGGGACCGAGTCCATTTTACCTCATTATTGCCAAGGCCTGAATCAGGGATTTTTGCCCTTCTGCAGAGCGGATGGGAGAGGTAGTGGCTGTTCCTTGAGGAGCAGCCTCACTCCATGAAGTGACAGTGCAGTTACCCCATGGAATTCCAGTTCAGGTGTTGTTTCCAGCCACCTGGCTCAAGTGGAAGAGCCCTTCCCACTGCAGCAGTATGGTCACAACCACTGACTTCTGTGCAGAGGGTACAGAAAATATTCCATGAATTCCTGTCATTGTGTGCAGGCACCCAGAGCACTTGGTCCCCTACAACTGTTTATGCCAGTGTTGTTGGCAATGCAGAATTCCAGCATCCAGGGTTCTACATTTAGTTCTTCTGCCTCATCTCTCCCAGGGGATTCCAGGGGCTGAATGTGCAGTGCACTCAATGTGAAGGTGTTTATTAGGCCATTGGCCATAATTAATGGCAGGGCAGCTACTGAGGCTGTGGGCTGTCCCAGGTTTGCCCAGGTTCTCTTTTCATACCCATGCCCCAGCATGAATTATATGATGTTCATATTCAGCCTCTCACCGTTAGAGACCAACAAAGTGGTTTGGGTTGGGATCTCCTATTTCAGGCCATAAATATATGATCCAGCCACCCCATAAAGTACATTCCTCCTGCTTTCCATGAATTCTCAGGCATAGCTGTGGCACGCAGCAGCTTTGGGTCTGGTCCCTCCAGCTGGAGAAAATCCTGCCCAGCAAAGCTCTAAGGCACGGTGTGAAACAGGCGCTGGAGCTTCACCCAAACTGGTGAGTTCTGCCTCTGCTGCAGTCACAACTTCTGTGGATACTGTGCTGTTCCCACCTGCTTCCATGCAGGGATTCAGGGACAAAGCTCTCTGAATGCCATGGTTTGCTGTGGTGGGAGGCACAGGATGGAATTGAGGGCACTGCTGAGCCAGGCACTTCCCTGGCAACTTCTCCCCTTGCCAGGAGTGCTGCAGCCTTGTGCACTTGATCCTTTAATTGGCCCATGTGCAGGCTGGACAGCTCTCTCTCTATTATTGTTATTATTATGCAATCAGACACTACTTACTTACAGAATGTGCTGGAGATGCACTATTTATACAGAAACCATGTACATGGAGACCCATTTTCTCCATGGTGATTGCAGATAATGTGGGAAGCTCTGCTTTGATTCATTAGTAGAGCAAAAGAGATAGTCAGGATTATTTGGTATAATTCACAGCACTTCAAAATGCATATATTTTCATAATACTCTAAATCTATCACTTGGGCTGGTAACTCAAGCATATGACGACTGCTTTGCTGTGGTGCTGTCATCTTAAAATTGGGGTGGTGCCATTTTTTTACTGGAACAGCCAACCTGGAAGCTCATGAAGTGTGGGATTTGTGGTGGGTGACCACTGAGCAGTGTCTGTACAACTGCTCAGAGCTCACGAGGAACCCTGGCACCTCCAGAGCCCCCAGAGTCAAGGGCTTGGGGAACCACCAAGCTGAGAACCTGTTTTCATGGAATCATAGAATAGTTTGGGCTGGATAGGAAGCTTGACAATCATCCAGTTCAACCCCCAAAAAAGGCACAAGTC
The DNA here is from genome assembly GCA_020086605.1 of Lanius collurio. Lineage (NCBI taxonomy): Eukaryota > Metazoa > Chordata > Aves > Passeriformes > Laniidae > Lanius > Lanius collurio. Next base: position 2,710,599 of record JACBWW010000042.1, read on the forward strand.
AGAAAAAGGAAAAAAATTCTAAGGAATTTTGTTTCTTGGGTTGAAAAATAGAACCACTGAGTTCATTTTGTTTAGGAGAAAAGTATCTTTTAATATTTCTTTTTGGATAAAATTTTGTGCTGCATCTACTCAGTGTTGTTTTGTGACAAGGTAAGCAAAACTCTTTGTATTATAATTTCTTATTTCATATCCATTCCTTTCTTGCTTATCAGGACCATCCTTGGGCTGCACTGGGCATTACTTCATCCAGGCCAGTGCCGGATGAGCCTACAGATTCTTGCCACTTACATTCACCCAAGCATCCAGCTCCATCCTGTAAAAATCTCTGAGTTTAAGCCCAGCTTTAAAGACACAGTTTCCAAACCAGTGGTAACCTTTGGCAAATCTTTAACATTTCCAAGTGTGGGTACAGATTTTTTTCTAAAAAAACCTGCAGATGGCAATTTCTGACAGCCATTTACAATTTTTTCACACGCAGACCTCACCACCCTCACAACAAGGCTTGTCCACTGGAGACAGGATTTAAAATATCACTGCTTTAAAGTGATTAAACTTGCCTTACACTCTTGAGACCATCATGTGGGCGTTTATCCTTTTCTCCTTCTGCCCCTCATCTCTCTGTGACTTTGCTGGGCACTGTGGGGTATTTGCCCACCTCTGGAAATCAGCTGTATAATTTACATGTCGAACTTCAGTTGCTTGGTGACCAGGGCTTTGCTTTTGGTGTCACACACTAAAATGTTCCAGTTGTCACCTGAAAATCTTCCTTGGCCCATCCTGGGAAAAGGAAATGTGGTCAGACAGGCTTTTCCCTCAGTTCCCAGCTTCTCTCACCTCTAAACCCAAGGTCACCTGTGTACTTGATGTCCCAACTCAATCCCTCTACTCAGTTATGTATTTTTAAATAATTGTCTGGAAAATGAGCAGAAATTAGAGGATCATTTACCAGTGAGAGCTGCCTTCATTGCTGCCATTCCCCCCTGGTATGTATTTGCTTCTTTGTCTTAACACCTGAAATGTTTGGGAAAAAATTTAAACATGGCCAATGACCGCATTTAATGCAGGAACTTCGGCACCTCTGGGCTCTGTATTTATAGCTCTGTCATGTTCCCTTCTTGTACTGACCTGGAGAAGAGGATTTTTTTTTTCTTATCTGATGAAAAGGTTGTCTGTCATGATGTGGTTATTGCAGCACAAAATATTGCTTATAACTTACCCCTGAACAAATTTTGTACCAAGACAGTTTACCCCAGAATTCCAAAGGAGGCAAAATCCTCCTCGTGCTCTCCAAAGGGGGACACTGCTTGGGGTAAATAAAACCAGGGTGAGTCTGAAAATCCATCATAGAGCCTCAAGTTTAAGTGCACTGTCTGATCCCAGCTGAAGCCACTCTGCTCTGAGAGTTACTCCAGTGAAGTTGGAGTTTAATGTGGATTAACATGGATTTTCACTGATGTACGAGCCAGCAATTTAAAATTATATGTAATAATCATTGTGTGTGGCTTGAAAAACATTCAAGGTACTTTTTGGCCTTATCAAATGATGCTGTTCAGTGACTGTTGCCAACCACAAAGAGGAATAATTTCTAATTAATTAGGATCCTCACAAATTTCATATCCCTTTCCATTCACATTGTCCATGAACAGATTGTGATGTTTAATTTTTTTTTTTCCATTAGACATAATTATTTCCAAGATCCTTTGTGGAGGGAGGGTAACTTTTCCTGCTTCTATAGCTGGTTCAAAGGTAAGGCATGGGATTTGTGAAGCAGACAAGAGGTGCTGTGCTCACAGACTGCAGGGCTGGTTCTTTTCCCTGACTGAAGGGATGCAACCTGGGGAAGTTTCTCCATTTAAGTTCATTGTGTTATTTGTTCAGAACTTCTCTCTGCAAATTTTTTAAAAGTTCTGGTTCACTCACTGTTAGGATGGCTGGAGGTAGCAAATGCAACTCCTGGCCCCCTTAAATACACAGGAAATATTTCATATGGCAGTGCAGGATATTCTTTGAAAATGCAGAATCTTAGTTAAGGGCTTAACTATAAAATATCTGCTCACTCTGCTGAGTCCCTCGTCAGCCACTGCTCGTGGGCTGTTAGGAGCAGTTACCTGAGCTACTCCTCACTCGAACCTTCACTCTGGTAACTTTTTAAGAGCTGTAGTAAAAAAAAAATGAACGTAAAGAATTGCTGTCCAAGTCCTTTTAAAGTCGAGTGCATGAGGCAGCTCCACTTCCCTGGCCAAAGGGAGGGCTGGGTGGTTTGTTTTTCAGTGAGCCACAAAGCCAAGAGGGCTCTGTTTTCACATGCTAATGAAGCCCAAGGTGACAGGAATTTGGCAGAGCCTGATCCAAGCAGTTTTGGGCCAGGATGGAACTGGCCAGGGCATTACACTGAAGCATCACTGAACACAAACCTACAGCCTGCTCCTAAAACTTCATCAGAAATTAATCCAGTGCCAAATGCCTCTGTCCACAGCCCAGTTTTTTTGGCAAAGTGTTTTTTAGAGTAAGTGATAAATATTTTGGTAATTTAAGAGCCCAGTGTCCAGACCCTGGATCGTTTGCTTTCTTTCCAGAAATACTTTGGAGGTGCTAAAAGTCTCCAAAACGTGCCCAGTGAGCTGAAGGGTGCCTGCACCTAGGGGAGATGCATTTCAGAGCATGTGTGCTGTACATCATGAGCATAATCTTTACATTTACAAGTGCTTCAGAAAAGAAAAATAAGAAAAAAGATGAGAGCAAATTACAAACTTTTTAAGCAAATTTTTTTCAGCTCTTGTGTTCCAAAATCATCCCCCTGAGGCAAAAATGCCACAACTGCCCCACACCAAAGTCAGTGGGGCTGCTCTGAATCCCAGTTTGGGGATGCTCTGACTGCTCGGGTGCCACAGGAATGATGGCTCTGCCAGCTTGGCTCTGTCCTAGGAATGCCACCCTGCACTGGGCACGGGAAGATGTGCCCACTGAAGCTCCTGCAAACACCAAACAGAAAAGCCCAACCTCTGCCAGAGCAGGTGATTTAGTTACCTTCAGGTGAAGAGTGGCTGCTCTTTGCTACTTCTTTCTGGACAGGAATTCAGCTCTGCTTTTTAACAGAAAACATTGGAAATATTTTCAGGTGAGTGGCAAAAATTCCAAGTTCCTTAAAACTACTGTGAAATTGATAAATAAACACAGGGTGTGGAATTCAATCACCTCCCTTTCCTTTTTTTTTCCCCCCCAGAAAACCATTCCCAGCTGGATTTCCCCCAAGATGTTAATACTGTGCTGGGTTGAATGCTGACTGAAGCAAGGTGGCAAGTGGTTATTGCAGGCCTGACATGCCTGTTCTGCCAGGGAACAGCGTGAGCTTTCATCTCAGCAAACAAGGTGAACTTTGTTGGGTCATCCATCTGCTTTTGCCTGCCTTGGCTCCAGGTATGTGCTCACAACGAGGATGACTTAATTCAGGATCAGTTTATTTGTACTTTCCTCAGTCAAGGCCTGATTAGTAAGGCTGGAAACAGTGTTCAACCCAAAGATTTTTTTCTCTGGAAAACAAGTTCTTCTTTTGAAGAACTGGTCTCAAGTTTGTAGTAGCAGCTTTGTAGGCAGTTTGTCTGCTCACAGAGCTGATGTTCCTGATTGTGAAACGAGAAGCTGAAACATTCTAGGTACAGCCAGCCAAAGGCAATCTTTCCATTTTCTGCTTCCTAGAGTGCACTTGCTAAGGAGAACACTCTTCAGTTGTTCCTCTTCAGCATGAATTCCTGTTCTGTCCCCTTCATTACTCAAATCAGAGGCAGGAATACAGGTCTGTGTGTCTGTAATGTGACACACAACCAGCACTGAAAATGAGCTTTAAATGGTGCCTTTGTTGGATTTTGTTGGATTTTACCTGAGAAATAATATGCAAATTAAAACATTACTGAAAAGATGTGCACTATACTTAAAAATATACTTTTAGTGCTCAGCATCCAAACATTCCTGTTTTCCATTCCCCCTTGGTTTTCTTTAAAAATCTGAGGCTGCTCCTAGGATGTGTGTGCTTGTATTTGTGTGCATGTGTCGGCCCATGAGTGTTTCTACTGCTAAAGCTGGCAATGTAGCTACTGTTTTCCAAGCTCAGTTACTATTTTGGCAGAGCATGAGTATTTGGGGATATGAGAACTGCTCAGCTGCCTTAAGGAAAAGAATTCCATAGGTTTTTGTTTCCATACTTTCCAGTTTTCCACTCATCAGTTGCAGGCTCATGTTGAAAAATGTCTTTGAGTGTCAGAACTTTAGAGGAGCAACCCCAGCAATGGGGGGGCAAGTTCACTGTCTCTGAGCAGGTCTGTGTGCTAATAAGAGAATAAATACAAGTAACACAAGCAGATGAACGTTAACTAATACCAAAGCACACCTACCCCTCTGAACTGCTTTCTTCTGTTCACATTCTTGCCATCTGAGCAGCAGGGCAGCACCAGCTCTCCTCACATACTGGAGCCTGAGCAAACAACTCCAAAGGGCCAAAAGAAGCAAATAAAATGTATTTGTTATTACGGCTGACCTTAGGCAGGCAGGATGTGGAGCTGCAGGAATCATCTGCAGAATCTCTGATTATAAGTATGGTGATAACTGGTGAGACTGTGCTGAACTACTGTGAAACAATTCAGGTAGTCAGCAAACAGGGCTAATTGCTAGTTTGGGGGAGATTATGGGTAATTTACTGCCCACTGAGGGCTTCTACCTAAAACTAAGCCTTTTTTTTTTCCCTCCCTTTGGACAGCACTTGCATGTTAATGTAGAATTCCTGATGCAATTACATGTGAAGAGGACATTCAGATGCACTTCCATAAATGCCCTTCTGCTTCTCAATTACATTAACTGTCTTTGTAGATCCTTTGATAGAAACCATATTCTTCACTTTTTTTTAAATGAAGAACAGGCACTGAGCTTAGACTTTGCTGTTATCCAAGATGTCCCGATCAAAGGGCTGAGGGTAACACAATAAACACAAGGAAAGAAACTACTGCTGGTTTCCAACACAAACTAACAGGAAAGTGTCAAGTGAGCAGCTACTGACAATTCCAGCCCCGAAACCAAAAGCTCGTGTGTGAAACTCCACCTTTGAGAAGGAAGAACAAATATCCACAGAGTGTTTTGGCTATAATTACTTCATTTAAGGCAAAAAAAGTGCTGAATTCAGTTTGCTAAAGTCAAAGACATTAGTATTTTTGGCAAGTAAAGATATAAACCAAATGTTTAAATGAAATGTCATCCCCTGGGTTCACATTTGCCCACTGAACTACGGTGCGAACCCTCCGCAGACCTTCATACAATACACATTTTTCAGTTCATTGAAGAAGGCCCCTGCTGCTTCTCAAGGAAAACTAACTTGCAGAAGCAAAATAAATACTGGCGTGGCAGTGCAGCAGCAGAGCCTCGGAGCACAGATGTGCAGCACTGCCGGCTTTGCCATCAGATAAGGAGCATCCAGACATAATCACGGCAGTGTCTGGGACACGGCACACGCTGCGCCGCTGCCCAGGTATGGCCTGACAGACACATGCAGGGTGTGCTCGGGCTGGGAGGCAACGAGCTGACAGCGCTGCAGAACAGGCCTGTTATGTCTATAGCCAAGTGTTTGTGTAATGGAGCCTGCACTTTGAAACAGCCTCAGAAATGGGGGCACAAAGGGAGCTTTGTGAGGAGCTGTCAGGGATGTACCTGCTGGATGGGGATGCTGGCCGAAGGAGGGGCTGGCAAACAGGGAGGCTTCTGTCAGTCCCGGCGGCTGCCCATCCAACCAGCGGGGCTGCTGCACGGCTGCTCCTGGAGAAAAAAAGTGTATTCATATATATACACACACACACACACATATACATCTATAGACATGTGTGAGGGCCAGCAAGATGATGAGTGGGGTGGAGCACCTCTCTGATGAGGAAAGGCTGAGAGAATTGGCATTGTCCAGCCTGGGAAAAAAAACGCTTTGGGGTGACTGACCTTCCAGTGGCTGAAGGGAGCCTGCAAGGGAACAGGGAGAGAGACCATTTCCAAGGGCCTGATGGGACAGGACAAGGGGGAATGGCTTCAAACTGAAGGAGAGTAGGTTTAAATTGGCTGTTAACGAAAAAAAATCTTTGCTGGGAGGGTGGTGAGGCCCTGGCACAGGGTGCCCAGAGAAGCTGTGGCTGCTCCCTCCCTGGAAGTGTCCAAGACCAGACTGGACAGGGCTTGGAGCAGCCTGGGACAGTGGAAAGTGTTGCTGCCATGGCAGGGGGTGGAAGCTTGAGATGAGCTTTGACGTCCCTTCCAACCCAAATCATTCTGTGATATAAATTCTGTGAATACAAATGCCTGTTAATATCTGTGTATACACACAGAGATATGTACATATAGATACACACACACCCCTATAAACATATATATATATATGTATAGATATGTATATAGATATACATATGTGTGTGTGTGTGTTTGTATTTATATACACACACATACATATATACCCTCATGGTTAATTGTGGGCCCTGGACATTGCACAGTGGCATGCAAAGGGTTACTGCTGTCTGCTTTTAGGAAAGACACCTCTAAAAAAAAAAAAAAAAAAAAAAGTAAAATTTAACCCTACAGAAATACTGCTCCCTGGACCTGTGGTAGTTCCCATTAAGATATACAAAGTATCTCAGCAAGGGGAAATTTAACTTACATACAACACATGATTTTCAAGTAAAGAAATATTGATGGAGCAGGGGGGGACGCACATATTTTTTTAGCTCTAATTTATGGCTGAGCAGCTTCATTTTAGGTACTTCATGGGAATATTTTAAACCAAGCCTGCATAATATTAAAATAAGTTAAAATGTATGTAAAATTTATGAGAGCATGTCAGGTGCAATGCTTGATAAAGTAAGTTTAATGCTTCAGAATTTTTTTCTTCAGGCAGAGAAAGCTGAATCCTGCAATTCTAGGTTACAGTATAATTTTAGAAACCCTTTTCCATTATACTATTCTTTTATTAATGAGATCCAACCCAATTTAACAAAAAGAGGTAAATTCCTAAAGAGTTTGTGGAAAGTCCTCAGCAGGTTGGAAGCTGGGAGTGTGTGATAAAAGGGGGTATTCTCCTGTTCATAGGATCTATTCAGTTGTACAGAAACACAGAGGAAATCAATTCACAACAAACTTTCCAAGTGTGCCTCTCCAGCACGGTTTTCCTCCTGGAAATGCTGCCTGGCTCTGTGAACAAACAAAAGCTTTGGCAGTTGACAGGGGCTGTACATCACTCTGAAAACTTCCTTTACCGGGGGTGTGTCATGTTGCTTCATTGTGTGACACTCCCAATTATCGTGACAGAGCTAAATGACAAAGTACTGTCACCCCCCTGAAAATTCAGAGCAGCTTCTTTCCATTTTTCTGCCTGGTCATGGGAACGTCGCTGAGCCGGTACAAAGGAGAGGCGGGAGCCACAAACAGGGGCTGCAATGGCTGCAAACTGCTCTGCTCTATTAAAAATTCAGCTCCTTGGCAATATTAAATCTGAATTTACTTCCATCAAACAGAAACTTAGCATATCTCATTCTTCCATTATAAAATATTGACATCAGGAATAGTGAATCCTGAAATGAAGATTATAGATGAAAACTATGTGCTTGGTAATTATAATTTTTTTCTTTGTTATTATTCCTTTCCTCTGAGGATTGCACAGGCTGTTGCAAACAGTAATGAAGTTAGCATGCAATGCCAATGCAAAGTGTGCTGCAAAGTTATTCCTGCCCTCATTATGGATGAGGGAGATGAGACAGAGGGAGGAGGGAGATTTCCCCAGCCAAACCCACACACGGGCGGGACAGCCTCTGCCTCATGTCTTAATCAGCATCCCTGGTGAGGAGACCCTCAGTGCCATCTTGTTTCTGTCTCCTTTTGTTCTGCCATTTCCCTGGGTTTTTTTTAGGTCTGTACTGGAGCTCAGAGCTATTAATACCAATGACACTTTTTTTGTCACAAACCAAGCAGCCAGTTTGCAAACCCTGTCACTGCCCTGTCTTGTAACTCTCTTGAATTACCAGAGCACTAAGAAACACAGTTACAGGCGTGGAAGTGTCCAACACCCTCATCCCAACATCCCTTCCTCGAGGCCAGACACCACAGTATGAAGAGACCAACACCAACCTGCACTGGGATAACCCTTTGGTTCCTGTCTGTGGAGACAGCGTGTGGCTCAGGATGGCTTCCAACACAGGAGCCATGGCATCACCCCCTGAAATTCCCACCTGGGCAATGAACGTGTTCCTGGCTGGTGCCTCTCTCCGAGGTAATCACGCAGAGAGGTTCCACTGGGTGGGATGGTGGTCTTTGAGGGGCTTCTCCACATCCTCTTGAACCCTCCTTGTGGCCTGCAGATGTTCTTGAGGAGTGTGATGGATCCAGGGTGCAACACCGGATACGGAGTCTGTCTCATGTGCTTCCTACAAAAATCAATGCAAATCAATAAAGTGCCCATCGTCCTCCCACCGTGCTGAGGTTCAAAGGCAGGACCAATTACTCTTAAGGTGGAATTGTCAGGTGTCAGATGAGAACAGAAAAGTTGAATCATCATGTTTAGGAACAGATTTATTTAGAGGACTTGAAGAATTTGTTTTGCTATCAACAGGTCTATAAAAAGTACTTTTGTAGTAATGTCTAGTAGAAACTTACAGCTTGCAAAAATGATAGGGGGATGTTGTTTGGGGTTTTTTTCCCCTTTTCTTTTTGCACCAATCAAACACAGAGCTGCCCCATAAAGCAGGGTAAACTCCCACCCAAGCTCAAGGCAACCATGGCAGTAAAGCTCCTGACCTGGAAGAGCATTTGGTCACCATCCTCCTTGCCATATACATCACCGTTCTGGTTCCCATTTCTCCAGGCTTCATTTATGTATAATACATAAATATCTTTTATCGTGCACTCATTTTTTTTTGGTTTGGTTCCAAAACTGAGCTCCCTGCCAGTCTCCAGGTCTAAAGCTTCCTGTGAACCTCTGACCCTGCCAAGCCCCTAGCACAGACATACCACAGCGTATTATCAGCACACAAGATGTTCCCAAGTTTAACAGTTCTCAGGCCAGAATAGCAAACCCTCTCTCAGCACTCCCAACAAATCAATATGCATTATTATTACGTGCTCAGATACTACATCAGATTTCTGCTCATGCCAAAATTTCAGCTAGCTGTTCCCTGGAGTATTTATGCTTGTGTACTGTATTTAACAACAGCCCATTCAAAATGCTCACAGCTCCTAGGAATGAAATGCACATAATTTAGGAATAGCTGTCTGGCTATTCAGGCATCATGCTGTGTCAAGGGAAAATTAAATCTGTGACTCTCCCCCTCTTTTAAAACAAACCTGTACTTTGCATCGTATTTTGGGGAGCTGCATCGAAGTTTCATAAAGACCAAGTGGCCTTGGCTGGTTTTTTTCCTGTTTAATGGCAATGCCTCCCCCATTAATGCTCCAAAATGATACAGTAGTTTTAAAAAAAAGCTCTCAGCATGCAGGCATTGTATCACATTAAGAAATCAGGATTTTCTAGGCACTGCACAGCATTAATTACACTGAGCATGCTGCAAATTTAAATTAAATGATATGCCATGTTCTGTTGTAAATATCAAAATGGATTGTGAGATAGAGCCCCACATTTGCTTCTGATTGGCATTTGTGCACTGAACAGGATCAGAAAATCTGTATAATATATGATTTCTTTTTGTTTTAAGCATACATGATGCAAATGTACTTTTTATTTTCAGGAGCACCTAAGAGCACAGGTACAGGTTAGAACTTGTCTGTACTGAAAAAAAACCCCAAACAAACCCTCTCTCCGTAACAACAGCAGCAATAAAAGTGCAGAAACAGCCTTCTTTGCCCTCATTTCCGTTCCAACATAAAAGATTAAAATATGCTTCTCTCTCCCCCCCCCCCCCCCAACAAGTATTCACAATGGAGAGAATGGAGAGCACTGAGAGGAAAATAGGGAACATGACATCAGCAGGAAGATCTGATTTTGTCATGTGGGTTTGAGTACTGGGATCCCATGGAAGCAAATGCTGTGGGGGTTCAACTCACCCAAGCAGGGAAGGGCTGCTCTTCCAGCTGGAGCTTCAGACAGGAGAGGAGTGAGGGGTGAGCTGGGACTGTCTTGACTCTGTTGTGATGAAGGAAGCCTGATTTGGTGATGCCATGGGAAGAAGTGTCTGAAGAGAATAGAAACAATAAACAAAAGGTCTGTCAGTATTTGTATTTTTCTTGGCATTGGTATTTTGCAGTTTTATATTATTGGGTTAAATGGTCACAATCTCAGCAGCCTCTGCCCTTAACAACTGGGTGAGGAGCACTTCTAGTGTAATTTCACATGTTTCTATGTGACTAAATAGTAGACAAGTATTTTACCACTCTGCATGTCAGAGAAAGGATGGCATTTAGTTAATTCTGTAGAAAAGGCCTTAAAAAAATTGGTATTTTTCAGGGCTTATTTAATGCCTTGATGAAATGATGAGCACTGAGCTGAGAACTACAGGTGGGTGTCAGTCTGAACTGGCACAAAGGCACAAGGCATGAAGGAGACACAGCAGAAAAAGCATGGGCAGGGACACGCAGAGCCACTGACGTGTCTTCAAACCCAGCATCACCATATTCCTTCTAAATTACCTTTTCTGTGTCTTTTGCTCCTAGGCCTTGTTTTCCTGTCCCATTTTGCAGTAGTCTTGCAGTGTGGTGGGAGAAGTACAGCTGTGGAACACCTGATGAAAAGAGGTGGTTGAACAACTGGCCTTCAGCTCTGTCACCATCTTTCAGTGCTTGCAAAAAAAGCCCAAACCGAAGACAGTTTATGTGCAGCTCAGGAAGCTCTCAGCAATGAGTGTGTCTGTGATTTAATAACACATCTTCCCAAAATGACACTTCTCCTAATACCAAGAAAAAGAAGGCAGAGCAGCACACGAGGCACTGCTATTGCAACAACAAACAGCCAAACTACCAGGTATTTATTTTTCAATGTACAGAGTTGTTGGGGGAGAATGAAAATTATTCTTTGACACTCTGCCAGAGTCATAGAAAGCTCTGTGCTTCCCCTACTCCCATCGTCCTGACAAGAAACACCTCACAAATTCTGATAAATAAAGAATAGAAATAAATACTTTACCTACACAGCACCAGGTTTCAAATGGCTTCCTGAATCAGAAAGTGCTGCTCGTCCATCTTCCTTATTTCCACACTCTGTAATGGTGGCTCTCCAAAAGTCAAAGTGAGATGGATACTACCAGGATCACAGACACTACACTGGGAAACCAAGTATCAGTGGTACATCCAGATTTATGGTAGGTGATGGCAGTAAACTGAAAGTAAAACTGTTTGCACAGTCTGTATTGTTGCCCATTACCGGGTATTTGGCCTTTTTTCTTGCTTAGCTGCAGCTGGAAGAATGGAAAATTGTACCTTATATACAGTATTAGGAGACACTTTCTGATCGTAAGGTCAATCAGACTGGTTGAGCTGCTTGAGGTATTTATGGCACAATCACTCAGTGTCTTTAAGGAAAGGTTAGATACATTTATGGGAAAGGTATTTTGCAGAAGCTTTCCTGCTTCATAGAGGTCTTGGACAAAATGACCCAGGAGGCCCCTTCCAAGTCTATCAAATGTGGTTCCCTGATTGATGCTGTTTGCCCCCAAAGTCTTTTCAAAACACAAAGCAGTGTTATAAAATTTAATATGGTACACTATATAACTTTAACACAATGCCATTTTCTTATAGGAAATGGTTAGCTGGTAGCACAGGAGCCTCATGCAAGAGGAAGAAAAGTAGAATAAAAGAAATTGCAGTGCAGTTTCTCTGCCGAGGAATATGGACTATAACATTTACTCTGTGTCTGAGCATGGACCCTCAGCTGTGCAGGGGGACACCAAGCCAGGGAAGGGTATAAGAAACCCAGACTGTGGAATTTATTTCTCCAGAAAAGCCTGACAAGGCCTGAGATCATTTTCTCTGCTGTGCCATAACAGTTCCCTCAATGCTGGGAAGCAAATGGAGACACAGCTCTCCTGGTAAATCACTGCCTGGCACTGCTGTTTCAGCTGGGCATGAGGCAGAGCTGCCTGGGAACAGGGACCAGCAGAGTCCCAGCCCTCCTGCACAGCCACAGGGCCGTGGCTCAGGTGTGTCCTGCACCAAGAGCACCAGTGAGGACACCACCACAATGAGCAGAGTCTGTTCTGTAACTCAGCACTCTGCCATGGCTGTGTCCTGGCCTGCTGCCATCCCAGCAGCACCATGGAGCGGGCGGAGCAAATCCCTGAAAACTGCGAGCTCCAAAAAGTGCACTTCTAAAAAAGGGCAGCAGCACCCCTGGTAACGTGTTTGTCTGCTGACTAAAGACTCAGCAAGAGAGCTTGGGCCACATTTCCCTTGTCTGAACACAAGATTGATTGTCAGGCACAATGCTCTGCAGGTCTTCTATGTTTCCACCAAATCATTTAGTAAAATGCTAGTATTTTTCTCCCTACTACCATTTTTTTTTCTGTTTTAAATTGCTGAATGTTTCGTAAATTTGACTTTCCTTTTTTTTTTTATCCTTGAAACCATTAACATATTAAGAAGTTAAAGTCATGTCATGATTTTCTTTTTTTAAAAACCAACCAGATTCTCTGGGCCATCTGGTTGAAATGCTCTGGTCAGCCACCACTGCTCTGTATTAAGTTTTAATTTTAGGTTCTCACAGGAAAAAAAAAAATACCCAGCATTTTACTGAATTGGAGTTTACTCTCAAAACCACTTATACTAACCTTTTTGGTTTTACTCCAACTGATTTAGTTAAAGGCCAAACTCATTTTCCAAAAATCAGCTCCCAGCCCCCATCTTCTCGGGATAGCCCTGACAGGAAATAACAACATCCATGCACAGACACTCCAAAGCCTTTTGAAGTCTCACAAATGTGAGCCTGTACCCTTTTGCAGAGCAGGCTGGGATTAACTCTTTTATTAACCTTATAACCTCATCTATGAGGAAGAAAAATAGTCAATTCCTTTGGCTTTGGTGTGGTTTTTTTTTAATTTTTTAATTTGGAAGCTTGTAGCTTTCTCTACCCAAATGTTTGTGAGCTCACCCTACAGACAGGAGCAAAAAAGCCCATGGGCAGCCCCCTCTCCCTGAGGTGCTCCCCAGAGCCCCTTTTGGGCCCTCCCAGTATGCTGCACCCAGTGTCAAGTATTTTCCCTTTACAGAGGGGTTGTGTCTCTCTATATTGGTGGGAGCAAATAACAACCTTTTGGTCCTTTCCAACATGTTGCATCAATGCATTTTCCTGATTCCCATGTCAAAAAAGCGGCTTTTAGCAGAATGAAAAATCTGACCTGGGTGTAATCCTGACAGTGCTCCAATTGCTCATCCTTAGCTGCATCCCTGCATTGCAGGGCAGAGTAAGAGGCTCATGCTGGAATAGCTTGTCTCACTGGAGTCAAAATGGTAAAACTTAAAGAGTGACATGAGCAGGAAAATTTATCTCCTGCTCTTTGTCTTACACTGTGGTGCACTGCAGGAGTTGGAAGATTTAACTTCCAAGCATCCCATCCATATAAATCCTCACGGACAACAGCTCCCCAGCTTCTTTTAGGGTGATTCAGCTCAGCAGCTGGAATCTGCCCAGGAATGAGGGTTGAGGTAAGGATGGATAAAAACTTTCCTGTGGTCTCTTCAGATGTTGGTCAAAGGTTGGGATTAGGGAAGAGCCAAAGCCAAACAGAGCTCTCCCAGCTCCCTCTCCTCGGTGTGTTACATGAGATGTTTGGTGGAAGGACCACGGGTTGGGGCCAACCTTGCCTCTCTCTCGGCTCAGCTCACACCATTAACTGCTCTGATGATACAGCCCCTCTTGGGCTTTCTGCGCTTCAAAGATTTACACTTGGTTTAAATCTCAACTGAAAGCTCCACTTTAGCTTTTAGGAGGCCAAGACACTTAAAGATCTCTGATGGGAAGGACAAGTGAGGAAGGCAAAATCTCTCTCCCTTGCAAAGACATTCAACTCTTCACTTTGATGAGGAGTTTCCAGCTGCTTTGCTGGATAAACAGACACATCACAGTTCTAAAGTGCAAGGGTGCCCTTCACACCAACAGGCAGAGAAGAGAGGCAGTAGGAAGAGTAAGAGGAATCAGAATAAAAAAGGCAGGATCCAACTGATACTTTATCTTCTCTGATCTTTGAAAATGGGAAAACCCATTCAGGATCAGAAATTTCCAGACTGGGCTGTATGCACCATTAATTGTTCCATGAAGCAGAGCTGGTCTGCTATTGTTGCATCCTCCAAAAACAGATGTTACTATGAGCTCTTTGGGGCTCAGGAACTCCATTTCCCAGTTTTCAGTTAATACTTCAGTGATCATATATAAATAATAGTAATGATAATCATAACAATACCTGGCTTGCCATTATGTTGTACTTAGTCTTTGTGACGCCTCTCTCACGATAAAATCTGTGTATTAAACACTTTAATTGAAACTCTTAATAAAACAGAGATATTTTTACTTGTGCTGTTATATTCACATAATGATCACAAAGCACTTTACAGAATCAAATACAAGTAGGCAGTCTGCTCCTTCTACAGATGATTTTGTGCATCTCAGTAGTGAAAAACAAAGCTGCTCTATAGACCATTAATTGTCAAACATACCGTGTTTCGGGGTTTGTCCTGGCTGAGCAGCACCCAAAAGCTCAGGGTCTGTCCTTCAGAGTGGTCTGGAAGTCTGTAGAGCCACCACAAATAACGTGACAAGAGGGACTGGACGGTCTCACCAGCTAGACAAGAACAGGCTGCGATGTCTCACTATCAAGGTCCCTGGGTCAGAAAGAAAAAAAACAGTTTATAATTTCCCTGGTTTAGGAAAAAGGCCATGAAGTCTTGGAGCTGAGTACTGAGCAGCCTCCATGGGGTCACTGCAAGGGGACAAGGCAAATCCTGACTCTGCGAATGCTCATGGTAAACGGTGCCTCCCAAGGTCTGGGAGGGTCTCCAGCTTTGGGGCCTGTACCAGGTACTTTTGGAACTGTGAGACAGTGAAGGGCTTTGTTCCCTCCTGGATAATTGATAAATTACCATTGTTAGTACTAAACAATACTACTGAGCACAGAATGGAAACATGCTAATGCTTTATCCAGCTCAAGCAGTTCTGCTCGTATGCTCACACTGTTCTTAAATGTGCTAGGTATTTGTTTGATGAAACAATAAGTTTTAGAAAAGAGAAAAATAAGAACTTCAAAGATAATAAAAACCTTGGCTACATACTTTACCACAGGCAGCTGTGAATAAGCTTCAGTACTCTTTATTTTTAACATTCCAGATATGTAATTTAATGCAGGTCTAATGACAGTCTCGAACATACTGCTTTAATCGAAATTGTTCAAGCTCTGTTCTGTGACAAGGGTTCACAAGATACCAGCAGGGTTGTCCATTTTCCCCCACTTCTGTAGGGAAAAGAAAAGGGAGGGGAGGGGGACACTCTTGAACTTATGTTGCTATTGATGTGTAATATACAATAAAAAAACAGTTAAATTTCAATTACCCACAGGTAATTATAATTTTATTGTTTGACTGTACTATGGGGATTTTTGTAATTCCCAAGACTAATAATTTTCTATAATTTTACAGGTTGTCAAATAAACTATTAAAGATTATCTTTGAAAAGGATTCTGCAATTGTAAGGACATATCACACTGTTCCTGTACATTATTAGTAATTAGAGATCCCTGGATAGTGAAATATCCACACTATATGCTAGCTGCTGGATACCATATTTTCTCACAGCCTCCTGTAATCTTGAACCAAAGCTTTCAAACTTCTCAGCCATTGTAGCCTGAGTCACGTCCAAACTTTTATTAATATTCACTGAGCACTCATTAAGCAGTTCTGGTGCGTTCGATACGTTAAACCTGTGCTTCCTGATGGGGAAAGCAAAGGCTCCCAGGTCCATCCCAGAGTAGTGGAGACAAACACCAAAGGGCCAGTACTCAGCTCTGTCCCCTGAAGAGAATATAGGGAAGAAGCAACATTTATACCAGCACAGAAGATGTGACTCTGCCCTGACAGTGCCTTCTGACAATGATATGGCCTTGCACAACGAGACAGTTGAGTTGTGCTTCCTGATTTTATCCTGTAAATAGGCATAGATGCCGCTAAGCTGGGGATCAGCACTGTCTGTCCACAAGGAGGGGAATGGGATGGGCAGGGTCCCCAGTCCACAAGAAGCAAAAGAATTGAAGGCATTCCCTCAATCCTCATCAGCAAGTCCCCCAGATTCACTGGGGTGTCGGTGAGGAACTCTCAGGCCAGTGGAGCCCAACATCCGCACAGCTGAGTAGGAAGCAGCAACTTCTCCCATGGAATCTGGGAGAAGCAGCCAGAGGTCACTGAAGCAGCATGGGCTGGGAGACAGCTTCCTTCACCTGTAAAGGGCTTGGTGAGATCCTCCCAGCCTTGAAGAGACATAATCCTGAGAAGGACCAAAGGAGGGATGAGCTGAGAGGAAGAGCAGCCCCCCGAAGCTTTGCAGGAGCAGCTGGCACAGCCTGCGAGGGCAGCGAGCTGGGGTTCAGCAGCTGAGAGATGGCTGAGCGCTCGCCTGCAGAGCCATCAAAGGCACCATTCTTAGCTGGCAGCATTGTTTATTGCAGCTGCCCCAGGAGATCCTCACTATTTGTTTTATTGGCCTCTTGCATGGCTGTGTGGTGAGGGCTCTGCGCAGGGGGAAACTTCACCGCATTCAGAGCACTCTCAGGACATGGGGACTCTCAGGCCTCCAGCCCTACAGCCGGGGTTTGCACACCCCCAGCCTGTGGGGACACCCAGCAGGCGCAGCATCTCAGGGCTCTGGACACATCTGCAGGGAGGGGTTTGCCCTCCTCCCGGTGCCAGGAAGCCTCTGTGGCAGCTGCAGCGCTCAGCAAGGGGTCTGGTGAGGGATTTCCCTCCCACCAGGGAGCGCAGAGGGTGGATTGTGTTGGTTTTACGCGGTGTGGAGCTGGTGGAGCAGTAGAGAGATACGGGAGCACAGGGAAGGATTAAGGCCAATGGACTGCAGCTCCCTGCCTTCCTCCAGAGACAACTTGGAGCCAGTCAAAGGTATTAAATCTGAGGAGTCAGTGTAGATACACACACTAAGCTCTCTTTTCTAAGGCCTGCCTAGTGTTGCTGTCCCAAGCTCATCCAGCACCTATGGAAGGTGTGCGAAGAAGGATAACTGATAATTTGGAGAGCTCTTCACTCAGTGGTATTTCCTGCTCCTGACGGCCTCTCTGCCTGCTAACCCAGCTCAATGAGACTGAACCCATTACTCCAGATGATTGGCACTTACAATAAATAGAGAGAAAATCCAAAGCCCGCAGAGAAGGCTCGGTAATGTTTCTGGAGAACAGACGGCACCATATACACACACACAGCCCTCTTTCCCCTTAATTCTGGTCTGTGCTTTTCCTGCTTAACGCACTCCTTGTTGCAAGGAGAACACGTTCTGACAATTGAATAGTGAAAGCAATTAGAAACAGAATTAATTGATAAAATTAAAGCCTTGCTTTCCTTATGTTTGTCATATGACTACAAATATTGTCACTCCCATTAATATTAATTAATATAATTATCAATGTTTCTAATCCCTACACATTTTGTTGAAAAGTTACTCTTAGCTCAAGAATATAATTGTTAAGTCGTGAAAATGTTAAGTAGCAGCTAAGCAAGTCCAAAGAATTAATAGCAAACTGTAGTTTATCCAGGGATTAGACTTTTAGCAATACATAATCACCTCTTCATGTGTTCATCCACATAAAATACCTTCCATCCCTCACTGCACTTCTGCCTGCTCGTCCTTGCAGTGCAGAGTTTTCAAGAATTTAAAAAAGAAAGAAGATGGTAAGTAAATATTCTGTGCAGTTGCACACTGTTCTTCAAGGTAAGTCACTGCACCAAGAGTTCTGTGCTCTCAGCTGAGAGCAATGTCAAGGTCAGGGTGGAAAGCCCTAATGCAGGACAGTTTTGTGACCAGAATAATCTGTGTAACACTGCAAAGCAATTCCTCTCTCTCCCTCTCGGCTTCCCCACACATTGTCTCTCAGTTTGGAATGTCACAGATTATTGCAACAATCCGAAGGACTGCCCTGCCATGCTGCTGCCAGCTGAGCAGGTTTTCCTGGTGGTACCAGGAGCACTCCAAGGGCACGGGGATATGGAGCAGGGCCTTCCCTGCCGCCTGCCCAGTTCCTCGATGGACACTCAGCCATTCCTGCCTGGTAGAGCATCCCAGCAGCAGTGCTAGGTGCAGTATTACTCAGCTCTTTTGGAAAACAGCCAAAGTGCTTTACAGGCCTTTGCTGGAGAGTGGAGGGGGTTTTCTGCTAGAAGAGAATAATGTAATCATTTTGCTATTAATTTTTAATTGTACGTTGCTCTGCATTATTACCAATCTATACTGATTTTCCTGAGAGAAAGGGGGATGCTGTGCAAGTGGTTTCTGTTAGGAATGCTGTTGGGCCACGCTGGAAAAGAAGTGACAGAAAAAAGCTGTTCTTCAAAGTTACTGCAGTCACCTGGCTGCTGTCTACTCCTACAAAGTATCACATTAAATACTTATAAAATGTATGAGCTTAAAAAGAATCATTGAGAAGTACCACAGTTCTCCCTGATGTCAGGTGTTTGTTTTTGTGGGGTTTTCTTTCTTTTTTTTTTAATGGCCACCCGTTGTAAGGAGAAGTTACTTCTGAGAAATCTTTTGCAAGCAACCTAAACTCGCTGACATGGATGAAATCAGCAACAAGAGTAAGAAATACATGAATTCTTCTCGGAAGACAATCATTATCAAAAATGCTAAGATTCAGCCCACTGATACAGTTAAACTTACTGGTAGAGAAATGATTGTAATCACTCACTTTTGCCGACTCACAAATCCTTCATTTCATCTCAGAGAAGGCTGGCCATGAGGGAACAGGAAATCTTCAATCTGCTTTTCTCCATTTCTTCAAATACCTGGCTCTTATCAACCCACATCGAACATGTGTGACACAAAAACTTCATGTCCTCCACTTCCTATAAAACAAATGCAAACAAAGCTCAGACATGTCTCTAGTGTGAGATGGACTGGGCACAACAAAGTACTGCAGGGGAGCAAGGCTGAAAAGCACTTCTAAAAAGGCAGCTATGGCTGCAAATTTAGGAAGAAGGAATCAATTAGACCAAAAAAGCAAGTTATGTAGAAAAATCTCCACTTTGCCACTGACCTAAGCATCAGGAGGAGGGTAAGAGGGGCCCTTCCTTTGCAAAGAAAAATCATGCCTTTTTTTTTCCTCTTGAATCCCTAATACTAATTATATATTTCAATATAATACAATTTGTATTATACAATATCTCCTATAATGCATAATCCCCATAATAAATCACTCTATGATAAACATTTTATACAATTACATAATAATATACTAATACATTAATAAAACAAACATGTATAAGTATATATATGCTAGCTTAAACAGTTAGCTACTACAACTTATTAAAAATTATATTTTTGGGCAGATATTCAAGGTTGACATAATTTTTTGGACAGCTGGGAAATTCTGGTGAGAATTTGCAAAGTTTGCACCCAATTCAGTTGAATTAAGTTTCAAAATAGAGAAAGATATGATTTGATGAAGAAGAGTTAGACACATTAAATTTTCAGTTTAAAAAAAAAATACACAGAGATTTTCTACCTGGTCAGTTCCAACCTGCAGTTTTAGTCCTGCCATAAGCCCATGATCATCACTGAAAAATGTGCCTTTGTCTTCTCCATATCCAGTGCTGCAGGATCTCCAGGATTCAGGAAAGCTCTGAAATATTCACAGTAAGTCCAGTAAGCACTTTCCCAAACAGTGATGCTTTCCTGAGCTGGGGCCAAAATAGGTCAAGTAAAGAGAAAACCAAAAATGCAGACTATGAAGCAACCTGCCCATAATTCCCCAGCAAATCAACGATTAAACCTCTTGTACAGCAGCCTCTGCTAAGGAGACTGCATTTATCAATCCAGGAATTAGTTTAATCAAGGCATATTGCTGAAAAGTTTAATACATAATATATTATTAATTTGGATTATCCTGTTGCTTCACAGCTTCGAAAAAATAAAAGCAAAAGCTACTGAATTTGCAGTCACCTTTGGTAGCGAGGTTCTGTTCCTCTGCCTATTTGAGATATTTCTTTCCATCTCCTGCACCATCATGTTTCAGTTCCTGAGAGCTGAAGATATTTATTCAGTGCTCTTCTATCTTGGCCATCACAAATAGCTCTCTGATAACAAATCACACTCTCTGAGCATCATTTGCTACCAGAAAGGATCCTCAAGAAGCCCATGCTCTGTGATACAGGATATCCCTTGCTCTGCTGTGAACGCCATAAAGAGTTTCACAAAATCAGCCTCGTTGCATTGAGAGGGTACAAATGAATCATCTTGGTAGTTTTACCACTTCTCACTGCCTGTTTAGGCTTCCTACTTAGTCCCTGCTCCCTTGCTCTTCAAATGAATGCTGCTACTTAAACACAGAAAGATGTGTGCTTAGTGAGAGATTCAAGGATTTCAGCTATCAATAGAGGCTTAATTATGTGCTGGTGGATGCTCAGGTACTATAACGATGGCTGTTGTATAAATTGCACAAAGCCAGCACAGAAGAGACCACTCACAGCTCATCATACACTCTGCTCCAGCAATTTAGACAAAATAAAATGTAAAGCATGATATTAACTTGCATCTTCCTTGCCTATGTCATAACCCATCATGTAATGTGATGTTACTCCATGTCGTGTCATGTGTAACATGATGCAATACAATGTCACACTTCAGGAAATATTACTAAGCAAGGACTAATTCTTGTTATCAGTTCAGAATGTGAGCTTCTGATCCAAACATATTGTGGCTGTGGCTGATGGGGAGGCATCAAACTGAGAGCTACACTGGGCAAATGTTTTTCTTCTCTGGCTTGGCCAGCAGATGTCCATTTGTCAGGTTTGGGTTCAATTGAGATTTCTTTGTCACGAGCACTTTCTCTTGAAAAAGAAACAGCAATTTTATGGCAAGCCAAATACTGAAAAGAAAAGCCCTTAGAAATACATAATAAATGTATATTAGCGAGACAGAAAATTGGAAAATGGCCACCTGCCAGCAGCCACATAAATTTTGGAGGCAATGCATTTTTCTGCCATTATGTATTATCACAGGAATTGCAAATATTTATTAAAAGTATTAAAATGGTGAGAATGTTAAATGTTTCCTTCAGTAGTGGAAATTCGCAGTGCCACATAGAAGATAGGATATTCTGATACAATGTTTATTAAAATGACTTCATTTTATTAGGCTGTCGTACACAATAAATGTGCAGGTACAGTTAACAAAAGATCTATTGTGGATACAGGAGATTTGTGAGTAACACTTCAAAAAAATAATCTCTTCTGAACTCTGTTCATATAAAAAGCATGCTACAAACTTTCATTAACTTCCTTAGAACCAATTATTTTCTGAGCTTATTTTCTTTTTCTGCCATCCCCCTGTATTTTGTAAGTCAATTTGTTTGCTCACGTTTTAATGCTTAACAGGATTAAATGCAGTTTATCTTTAATTTATATACAAGTAAGCTGAGTGTGGATGTGGAGCAGGCAACAAAATATGACGATTATTTTGGGGTTCATTTACAGGTCTAAACATGAATGACTGTAATATATTGGGACCTCAGTATCTTTTCATCCATAAACAAAACATTATTAAAAGATCGGTAGGAGCTCCATAATATTGATTGAGAAGAAAATCACATTCCAGTTTTGCCCACATTTTCTGCTGGGATTAATCACAGTGATTTTGTTTCTACGGCTCTTGCTGCAGCAAGACACAGACTCCTGCACACCCTGACAGGGTAACTTTGCTGGCTGGCTTTGCTGGGCTTGGAGCATTGATGGGGACAGTGACATGATCCCTGCATAAACAGGAATCAGCAGCGAAAGGAAGGAGGATGGCTCTTGCCTTCACAACTCAAAGTGCCCTCAAAGTGGCTCCTAAAGGTATTTTTTTAATTTAAGAAACGAGCAGAGAAATAAGGAACCAGTAGTGGGGTTTTTTTCTTACACAAGTGTTCCTCAATTCCTTACAGTCCATTAAGCAAGAGGTGGGATTGGAGTCTATGTTGTAGGCAGGGGGTGAACAGATCAAAGTCACAGGACCTCAGATTTATGGAGAGCCTTATGCAAGGTAAAACCTGACACTGGAAGATAAAATTTCAGAAATAAAGGATTTTTCTCTCTGCTTTTATACGGTGCAGTTTTATTCCTTTCTGACAAACACGGGGTGGTGGTGAGGGGAGTAACTTTCATGAAAAAAATGCTTTGCCTTGATCCGGTGGTGCATGGGATTTAACACAAAGGGTGTATGTTGGAAAGAGACCTCGGCCACCTCACAGGCAGAGGCAAACCCTGTGCTGCCTTTAGAGGGGCAGGTGTGACATTCTCTCACTGCTGCAGAGTCAGAAACCAGGGCTGAGATTGGCTCTGTCGAAAGCATTTGTGGGATTCAGTCAGTGTAAAAAGAGGAGTCAGCACTTCAAGCAATGCAAACCCATTTGCTTGGCCAACCTTATTTAATATGAA
Source organism: Lanius collurio (assembly GCA_020086605.1). Lineage (NCBI taxonomy): Eukaryota > Metazoa > Chordata > Aves > Passeriformes > Laniidae > Lanius > Lanius collurio. The sequence goes on from JACBWW010000042.1 coordinate 2,733,231, forward strand.
GCACGTTTTATCTTGATTTAGGTGGTTGTTGTTCTTTAATTAAAGAAATTATGGGAGGTCATTCTCATTAGTTTAGAAGAGTCCTCACAGAAGGGGTTTGCACTGATTTAACCTCAGGGTAAACTGGCACAACTTTTGCATGTAAATAGGATTTAACACTGGACACTTTGTGTGTAATCCAGCTCTTCACTTGTGACATTCAAGGAATACTTGGAATACTGACTGAACTAAAAAGATAATGATGATAAGCTGGGTCTTACCGTGAAATTCGCCGAACGATGAGCAGTGGCAGCCCGGAGCCTCGGCAGCAGCAGGGAGGGGACACCACAGGGCTTTCTGCTGGGGGCAGCACAGGCAGCTCTGCCTGTCCCTGCACGGGGACACGAAGAGAGATTGGACTCAAATCCCATTGCTCACGTCTGGCCAGATGGAGGACGAGCTGAGTGGCACAGAAAGTGGGCAGCCAGAGGGGAGAGCAAGGTGCTTCCCCACTGGCCAAGGAAGCCTTGCCCTGGGGCTGGAGCATGGCACAGGTGTGTGCTGGCAGCGGGACCACCGCTGCCATGGAAAAGATTTGCTGTGAAAGGAAAAAAGCAAAAAAGGGAAAAAAGCAGCGACATGAGAAGTGCCAACTGAATGGCGCTGTCTTTAATTGGTACCACCAAGGGCTTTGTGCGGTCAGCAGGCTTTTCATGTTTATAATAGAATCCCCAAATTCGACTGATCTGAAGGGCATCTGACTGTTTTACATTAATCACAAGCTATACAGCAGAGGCTGAGAGCAAGTGGGCAGATACCCTGGTGGAGTAGCACTAAGGAGCTCTCATTATAATCATCCTGCCAAATCAAAAGAAAAACCCTAAGGCTCCTAATAAAGGAGACCACTGGACTAAACAAATTGAACAAGTAGCTAGACATGCATGAGCTTAAAACTACTGGTGTCAATCAGATTTTCCCGAGCCGCTCCTTCTGCTCGGTTCTCCAAAGCACACACGGAGGGGAGGCAGGGACAGGTGACACGTGGGTGCCAGCCCATGTGCCAGCACACCCCCAGTGCTGGGCAGGCAGGTACAGGGGCACTGTGTGAAGCCACCTGCAAGGAGTCACTACTGAACACTTCTCAAACTGATCCAGCACTAAGGAAATGGGGACCTCATCCACACAGGATAGCTGAGCAGGCTTCCAGTCTCACTGCCTTCCATCGGTTCCAGGTCAGGAGATACTAAAAAAAGGTCTTGGACCTCACAGCTTTGTGTGTCTCTAGGACACAATGAAGGTGCAGTACCCTGAAAACTCTGCCCACTTCTCACCTTCCTGTGCCTGCTGATGGAACTCATGTATTAGTTATATTCTCCACTAGAAAGCAAAAAAAAAAAAAAAAAAAAATAGTGAACAGGTGAGCCACTGCTTTCTGAAAAAAATGCAGTTGGCACTAGTGAAAAATCTGCAGAAATGGTAGAAAAAGGAAATTCTTAATTTAGAAGCACTGGGTTTTGTTTGGTGTCTTTAAAGACAAATGATGGGTAGGTTCCATTAGCTACCACCCCTTCTCAAAAGCCAGCAGGCAGGAAACCAAGATTTTGAGATACTCCCTCAAAACTCCAAGAAGAAATAAATCCTTGCACAAGAATAAATACCCAGGGAACAAGAAGAAACAAAAAGTATCAGGGTTAATATCTAGTACAGCAAGCAGGGGGAGATGGAAAAACCAAGTTTCAATAGGAACAGACGGACGAGGGATGATGCACCTGAGGAATCAGGTGAAGGCGCCAAAGGAGAGGTTTTATAGAGAGAAAATTAACTTTGAAGAACTGATGGGTAAAACACTGTCAGCTTTTGAAGTATGGGAAATTTTACCTACCTGCACCATGACCATTGTCACTAGCTCTGTCCCCTGTCACCGTCTGAGTAGTGGCAGCTTTACATGGACACTGCAGTCACCAGGGAGGAGGCAGGACTGGGGCTCCCCTTGCTGGTAATGTTTTGAGAAATTATTATTATTTATAAATATAATTCTTTTTTTAGTTCATTTATCTTTTTCCTGGTTTTTTTCCTATTGCTTCTCTTTTTTTTTTCCTTTTTTTTTTATTCCTCCACACTGTAATAAATCAACATATAAATGTACTGGTTTATTTCCACCTGGAATGTTGGAAGACAAATAGTACGAAAGATCAGTTTGGTCATTTACCATATTGGTTTAGCATGGTAATACTGTTGGGGTTTTTTCATTTCTCATTTCAAGACTGTAAACAAATGCTGCGAGAACAGATCAAATACTCTCTTCCTAAGACAGTGCCTTGTGCAATGAAAACATCAAACGTGGTTTTTGAAGGCCAAACTGTCCCTCCTTTACTTTTTCATAGGAAAAATGCAGAATTTGGAATTAGCCTGAAATTTGAAACTACATTTTTGCCAAGCAGCAAAAGCAGATGCACCCTTAGCCACGCTAAATCACAAACATACACACATGGAGATGAGGAAAATGCACATTAAATATGAAAAAGTATTCCTTTCAGGCAGAAGATAAACAGCCCTACTACAAATTAGCTCTCGGCCCCGTCAGGTGTGAATCTCTCTTGTCAATACGTACCAAATTCCCTGAGATAGAACCACATGGTCATGAATTTTATTTCTCTCCTGCTTAATTCCTAGTACCACTCTCCCTTGTGGATTTACTCAGGGATGATTTACAGTGGGAAAGGTGACATTAAACACGTCATTGAGCATGCAAAGATGCTGCACTCAAAGCAGCATATGCTTGACTTTGTTAAAAGATGAATGCTGTCAACTCCACAGTGCCCACCAAGATCTGGCCTCCTTTTTCTTCCCAACAAACTTTGAGGAAGATGCAGACATGAGTCTTGACACTGAGAGAAATAAAAGTTAATGTATTCATGACATGATTTCACTTGCAGCCTGATTTAGCAATGTCTTGTCTAGTTTGGATCTGCTGTTGCTTTTCCTAATTTACTCATTGCACAAAGAAAATAAATAAATAAGTGCACTATAGTCTTATTTATCCTTCTTTGGACATTTCTTTACCAGGCAGATGGTCAATTAAGAGCACTAAACAATGACACTGTTTTCTCTGTAAACATTTTTTTTCTAATAGCCTAACAAATGAGAATCTGTGCTGCCATACTGCTGAATACCATCTTGACTTTCTAATTACAAAGAACTGTGTCTTGATAGTAACAATTACAGCTGTAACAATGATGCTGGTACTTGAACAATATAGTTGGAGGCAAAGTGCTTATCGGAATATTCACAAATAAAGGCTTACATTTATGCCAGCACTGGAGATGGGAGGTTAAACAGTTGGGGGTGGGGAGGTGCAGAAGAAAGGTTGAAAACATTGGTTTAGTAGCTACAGATGTGAATTTGAATCCAATTACATGAAAAGCAAGTGGGGAGTGGGGGGGAGAAGCATGAAAAGATGCTGTTTCCTTCTGTTTGGCTAATCAATAGGTTAAAGGGTTAGTAAAATTAACATGTTAATAACATTCATTTTGCTATTTATGTACCGGTCATAGTATTTGCAGAGAATTATGTCTTGTGAGTAACCCACATGTTATTACGCCTGTTTCTTCCCTTTTTTTGTCTGAAGTGCTGAAATGGTCAGTCTATTTTTTCCCCTCGGTGTGATGGAAATTAGCTTCTCAAGTCTCTAATTTACCCTACCGTTCTTATTTAACTTCTTAAATCCAACCCTTCCAAGTTTTGCATGGGTTTTTTTCCTTCTTTTTTGAGAGCAAAGCTCCCCTACCCCAAAGAGAAAGGGTAACGCAGTCCCCGAGCTCAGCACAGACCCACAACACCGATGTCCCAGGGGAGCACGTTGCCAACTGGGGTGTCACAGCAGCATCCCAGAGGGAATGGGCTCCTTGGAGGACACTCATCCTCCTGCTCCTTCCTTCATCATGTCTGGTGCCACAGGAGCTCAGCCCTTGGCACTGCTCTATGCCCACAGGCAGGGTGGCTTTTCCCTCCTGCGCTCCCTTCCTCGCTCCCGTTCCCACTGCGCTCCACCCGCTCTCTAAGCCGTAATTTAGCCCACACTTATTAATCAGTGCACATAATTTGTCTCTAATGCTGTCAATTTAAGATGGCAACCTGACTTTTTTTTGGAGGGGGCAGGGTCAACAATTTAATGAATCTCGTCTGCATTTTAATTCAGACCTAATAATCTGCCTCTGGCAGTTTTCTTAGAAAAGCACAAGGTTTTCCAGGATTTTCTTTCATCAAATCCAGCACAATGGGATGTTTACCTTCCTGCCTTGGATATGCTCAGCCCAGGGTAAGTCACACACAGACCCACCTTAATCAAACTGGGGCACAGCCTGTACCTCCTGATTTGGCCTTTGAAGGGTTTTCCTGGGGAGGAAATAGAGATTTGGGGCTGTGCAGTCCCTTTTCCAAACACTTTGGGGCACAGCTGTAGATGCAAAATCACAGACTTCCACGACTCACTGTCCCCTCATGGAATAACTTCACAAATGGTTGGAGCATCCAAGGCACAGCTCCAGAAGAGCTTTCTTTAGCTATCCCTATGCTTTTCTTTTTGTCTTTCCTCCAGTAAAGTCCAGCAGGAGAGAAAAAAAAAAGGTACAGAAAGAAAAGAGGGTGCAGAAAATTCCATCCTCCTGATGAACCAGCATGGATGAGTTTGTCTAATTGCCATGGCAGGAGGCTGGAGCCCCATGGAGCAGCTCAACAGCCTTCCCTGGGTCTAAATAAAGAAAATTCCCCAAAGCAGAAGCTCTGGATGCCCATGTCAGATGTAACCAGAATAGACTTCGTTATTAGGAGTGCTGTGACTCTGCCCAGCGCTGACAGGAGCTCCTGCCTGGCTTTCAGTCACCGCTGTCACTCGCCCTGACAACGCGGGCACTTAATGTATGCACGGCACTGCTGCACACGCAGCTGCAACTCCCAGCACATTGTGTTGTTTACCCCTGCTCTTTTGTACCAGGGCGTGCAGTAATTTGCCTCCCAGTACCACAAAATTCCTCAACTTAAAAAATTTTGCCCTCATTTTGTTCACCCTTAATAGGAAAACAACCCTTTTGCAGCCCTGCCACCAGCACAGCCACCACACTCTGCAGCATCACAAACACAAAAATGTCACATTTCACATTTCCATCAGAAGTGTCTCCTATTTATTTTTATGCATATCCTTCATCTCTCTCTGCTACACGTTATTTTTTCCCCTTAACCAGATGCTTAGCACATTTTATGCCTTCTGAGCAGACCTGGAAGGGGCACTCCTGCAATGTACCTAAGTACAGACAGTAACAGCAGAGGGGTTTTATGCCCCAAATTACCTCCCAGTGCTGGTACATCTGACTGCCACTTCACAGACCTCCAGTAGCTTCAGTCCAGTGGCTCTTTGAGTTTTCCATGAGAAATTATCTGTCATTTGACTGATTTACCACTCATATTCATTACTGTCCCCTACCACAAAACTCTGCCAGACTCAGGTGTCTGCCCTCACCACACATTACAAGGCAGCCCCACCTTCCATACCATTAATGCCACTAAGTCTACTCCATTTTCAAACCTAAGCTCCAAGCTGGTAATCAAATGAAACACAAAACCAAATTCCCATATCCTGAGCTACTCCAGGTAAAGCATTCTGATACGTAAGCATCTTTCTCTAGGAACTTAAAAAAACCCAAAGATAAAATATTTCTCTTAGTTCAGGCATCTCCCAAACACGGGGGTAAGGTCAGTAGAAAGATGCAATGGGAAATTCAGTGAAATTCTCTCATCTCAGCTGCAGGTCTACATTCAATAGGCTCGTGTTAATGCCCTCTGCTTTAGCTGCTGTAGTGTCAGAGTGATATAATCCAAGCAGAGTCACCTGAAGTAGTCCATAACACGCTACTTAGTTTAAATTCCTTTGTCTGGCCACAAATGTCCAGTTCTAGCTAAAAGCTTGAAAGTGAGACAAATGGTAAAACAGACACTTCAAGAGAATAAAATTGTGAAGTGCTCAGGTAGCACTGTGGAGAAGGGAGTTTCAATTCAGAGAGCTTTCCAGATGAAACAGACAATTAAACCCTTATCGAAAAGAGATTCCACCACCCCCCCTTCTTTTCTTTTCTTTTTTTCCTTTAAAGCAAGGAGAAAATAATACTGGGAATTTAGAAACATGAATTTTTAAAACCTAATAAGCTACACTAACAATCTGCACAATTCCCTTTTGTTAAAATATTTATTTGGAAATGCAGGATTTGTGATAAGGGCAGGCTGGGTAAGCAGGTCTGAATGCTGCTGGTACAGAGGGCTCAGTGGGACCCCCAAGGCGAGGGCTGTCCTCGGCCATCCTTGGCTCAGCCTTGGAAAGGTTCCCCTCCCTTGTCCCTCCACATGTTGGAAAATAAGAGGCCATGAATTGCACAGTGCATTTATGAAGCAGGGGCTGTAAACCACCCTTTTATATCCATGGGGACACACAGAGAGAAGAAGCTGCATGAGCAGTCTGCAGGAATGGAGACCTGGGAAGTTGCAAGCCTGAAGCACTTTTCCTGACCTTGCCAAACCCCCAAGTGGCTCCTCTAGAAGTGCTCCCCGAGACCAACTTGCATCTGACAAAACATTTTGGTGCTGATAAAGAGACACATTCCACGGATGTGTTTTCCTGGGCACCTCCAGTCACACCTTCTATGTTGCTCACCGAAGGACCACGATGTCTGCTTTACTATTAGTACAAAAAGACACTTTGAAACTCTTGGGGGGGGAAAAAAGGGCATTCACACATTCTAAAAGGGAAGAAAAGCACTTTTCAGTAGTTGCTACACTTATCAGTAGTAGATACAGAAGTCGTTTTAGGCTCAATTTCCTTTTCCTTCCCTTCTCACCTCGCTCTTGTCCCAGTACCAAATACATTCAAACTGAACAACACTTTTCTACAAGCCTGCTTCATGCCTCTGCTTTTCACTTGTCTCTCATCAGAGTTTTTTGCAATCTTTTTGACCTAGCCCAGTTTTCTTCTCCCTCTGCCTCCCTTCCCTTCCATTTTGGTTCCATGTGACCAAACTCCAGCCTTCTCCCTCTTGCTCGCACACACAATGCTATTAAAATTAAATCCTTCTGTGCAACTCCCTACTTTATTATGGGTCTTCAAGCCATTCCTGAAATCCCAAGGCAGTCTTTGTAAAGCCTTACTTCACCTGAAGTCAAACTAAAGCACGTGGTTTGCTTCAGGTAAGGCTCCTTCTCCACACCAGTACAGAGTTCACCTCCAAAGACTGCCACGTTTTGCTGCAGACCAACACAAAATGACCACACAAAAGAATGTGCACATTCATTTCTTGCAACACAAAAACATGCACAACGTAAAATATAAAAGAATAAAAAGGACTGGACTGATTGAGGAGAATCAGCTCTGAAGGAACCCAGTGAAGAAATCAGTGCTAAACTGCCTCCCTGCACCAGAAATCCTGCTTTGCATTTACCATGGATGAAAAATGCTCAGACCTTCCTGAAAACATCAGTAGGCTCCCAGATAACAACTCAATGATGCCCTCCACTTTTGAAGGAGAGGGAGTTTAAACAACCAGATCCTCCACCACGTGCTCCTCCTACCTGGGGAAGGTGTCCCAGCTCCCTGTGTGCAGCAGAGAGGACAGACTTTACCCCTCACACTGAGCAGACCTTCTAAACCACGAGCAGGAGTGAAAACAAGCATTTCTCACCATTCTCCCAAACCACGTCTAAGCCCCATCTATTTTCAGCATCCAGACAGTACTGTGATCTTTAAGGCCTCAGCAGGCTGGAAAGTGGTGACAGAAGTCTCAGTAGATATGTACATGACTAACACACTCAAGGGATATTCCTCTGGGACAACAAAGATAACAGCACCCAGGGCAAAACTGTCAAGAGAAAGAGGGAAAGGGCTTCAAGGAAAAAAAAAAAAACAAACACCCCCTATACAGAATGCACCAATCACCAAGTATTCATACAAGAATTGCCTTTCCTCCTTTTCTTCTGAAAAATTAACTTTTCCTGGAACAACTGAAGGTATCATCAACATTGGTCTCACCACTGTTAATTATAAGCACACACAGAATGGGAGGAAGTTGTCAGGGGAGAAGACAAAGATGAGGCCATTGACTCAGGAGAGGAAAAGCAGACCAGAGCCTTGGGACTTGGACACTTCCCCCTCCCTATTTCCAGTGCCCAGGTATGATAAGCAGTAAGATAAGCACCAAAGATGAGGATAACAGCTGAGATTAAACTGCTCTGAGCTGCAACAGTGCTCCCCTTTGCCTGTCTCTCTGCAGAAGCACTGCCAGGAACAGACCAGAAGAAGGAATCTGAAGGTGCTGACTCCAGTTCAGGAATAACCAGCACAGAGCTACAGCCCTTGGTGCAGAAAGGACCACTGACACATAGCTCCTGGGTGGAGCTAATTTAGGGAGCTGTCCTCAAAAAACCTGCAATACACGGGAGTGGAGCCAATGTCCTGGTGAAACAGCAGCACAGCTGCAGGCACAGCAGGAGGGAAGCCCACCAGGAGCAAGCAGCAAGGAGGCTCCTCAGAAAAGGGACAATCAAATGCCTGCCCTGGGAGCTGGGTGTGAACAGCCAGTTCTCAATCAAGCTCTGTTTGATGAAGCAGGGAAGAGGGAAGACTTAGAAGACTCATTTTGCAACAAAGAGTCATGACTGGAAATACCAATTTTGATACTGAAGCACCTGAAGAAGGAGTGACCAAATGCAGAAGTGTCTTTCCTACACTGTGAATTTGCCAGGCTGCCTCAACCTCCCTCCCCTTGGGTGCTGCGCTGCAGCGAAAGCCAGGTGCTTTGTAAAATGAAAATGCTGCAGAAGCTCTAGGTGCAAATGCAGCATGTGCAAAAGCCCTTTTATTCAAACTGTGCTTCTTAACGAAGTGGTTTGTGAAACCACTTTTGAGCCTTCAGCAATTCTCCCTGCTTGAAGAAATCATTTTACCATCTTCTTCATGGGCTGTTCATAGACTTCAAGCCTCCTAGTTCACTCCATGGTGTCACCTGCAAAGGCACAGCAGGTTGGGGATCACAAGTATAGCAGAACTGGAAAGTTCATTTCACATATTGTTTCAGCCCCAGCACTTAATTCTAGGAGGAGGTGATCTTGCATCAGAATGAGACATACCAGGTACAAACCACAGATTACTTTTCAGAGGAGTTAACCTTCCTATTCATTATCTGGAGTAATTCAAAAAGCACAAAAAATGGAACTGTTCTTGAAGAAAGAATTCATGTTCAGGTAATTACAAATAACGGACACATCTGGTTATCCTAATTGTTTGGGAATGTCTCAATTATCTAAGAATGTTTTCATAAGGACTCAGAGACAGTAAAACTTTCTCACAGCAGATTGCATTCACTGATGAGAGGAAATTCAGTGGAGCTAAAACACTGGAGCGTGCTTAGACCCAGAGAGCACTTTCAGTCCCATTGCCAATGGGCTTTATTTGCCTCTAAAGTACAACAGACTATGAAGTGAGAAATGGAAAAGTCCCACATAGGCAGCAGCAGCCCCTTTCCCTGCTAGCTGCAGCTTTTCCAGCACTCCTGTGAAAATGAAGGTGTTTTTGTGTACTGATGGTTCAGCCAGAAAAACGACAGCAGTGATTTTTTTAGACATCTACCCCAAAGAGAGGTGAGTCAAGTAAAGGCCCTCGTCCTGCCTGAGGGCAGTGCAGGCATTTGGTGGCTGGTGAGTGGCACCCCTTTCCTCACAGATATTTGAAGTGCCTCCTGCCCAAGGGGGGTTCATTGCAGAGGAGCTCGGAAACTCCTGCAAAGCTGAATTCACCTGCACGGAGCAGAGGCTGCTCAGAGCCAAACCCCAGAGAAGGGGACTTTTCAAACACCTCAGGCAGACCCTGGCCCCAGTGGAGCCTGCAAAAATCAGCAGTCAGCCACTGGGAATTACCTCCCACAGCTGCAAACGGCAGAGGGGTGGCAAGCAAGGGAGAGAGGGGAGTTCTGTGCTCTTGCAGGGGTGGCTGCGCCCCACTGATGGAGCTGGGAGGGTTTCTTACACCTCTGTCCTGCAGCTCATCCAGCTCTTCCACCTGGGCCACAGCCACCTGGCTCTGATCTTTTCTGATAAGGCCTGGAGAAGCTCTCAGCTCCCAGCTTGCTCGTGCCTAACCAGCACCTTTGCGTGGCAGACATGACTGGGGTGAAATCCTGTAACTGGAGTGAATGTCCCCCCGTGGCTAAGCACACCGGCCAGGGGGGTGTGCCGAGGCTCCACATAAATCCCAATCAATATTATTTATCTGGCTGAACGTGCGAGCTGGCCGCATCCCCTCCACCTAATGCCCACTCCCATCCCCTCCACCCTGTGGGTATCAGCAGGAGGGAACCTGATGTATGCTGGTAATTATCTGCTGCTGAAAAGAAGTGCTATTTCTCTTATTTTTGTAATGCAGATCAATGCACATGTCACTACTGAAAAGCTGTGTCATTTAGGATGGAGCATTAACTGCTAGGAATGGATTTTGAAGCTCCCCACTTGTGGGTGGAATATTTTCTGGAGGAGTTGAGCCTTTTGAATGCTGAATTTCATTTATCCCACTGCCTCTTTAAGAGTAGTCGGTGGAGGAGAGGGTGTTTGAGAAAGTGACAGTTTGTCATCTCCTTCCCCAGCGAACCGGAGCTGGGGACGAAGTGGTGGCAGGGAAGAAGCAAACTGGCACGGGAAGGTGAGTGGGGGAGAGGGCTTTGCAGCAGCTCTGCAGTGGGATGCAAGGATGGAGACTCCAGAGGAAAGGGGGTAACTCATGGAGGAGACAAGGAAGGTGCTCCTGTGAGCAAAAACATGGGAGGGCACCCAGGGAAAGAACAGAAGGAAGGCTTGCAAAAGGGCAAGAGCTGGATGCTACTCTGAGAGAGGTGCAAATCTGGGAATCAACACACACACAGACATCCACACATGCTCTTCCTGCCAGAATTGCTACCCAGGAGCTGTGCTAGCATGGACTATCCAAAAAGGGGACATTTGATTTGCAGTGAGAGGAAAGAGTTTTCCAAGTTTCCTTCTATTTTGCACAGGAATGAAACAGAAACTTCTCTGGATACTTGCTCAGAGAGAGAACACAAATTCTCCTTGTGGCCACCAAACCCCGGTAAAGAGAGGCACGTAATGGTCACAAACTGGGGTTCATGCTGGTTCTTCACCAAGAAAACCTCAAAAACTGTCAAATGGGAAACTACCAGTTGACAGTCATGTAAATTATGAACTCCAATTCTAAGTGGGAATTTTTACTAACTCTCCTTTACACCTCAAGGATAACCTGGTCACTATCAAACTGGAAAGCCACGCAGTCACCCAAAAATAAAGATTTTGGCAAAGCACTTAATCAAATGTTGCTATTCAGCACCCAAAGTCATGAACTGGTGCTTTGACAAACGTGCACCTCCTGCTCACGCTGAACCCTTCTCTCAGCCACGCAGGTGAGGGTGTTGACAGACCTGAGACACATCAAGCATTAATAAAGTGTGACCCATCCCTTTCTCCACTTGCTATTTGCCATTGTTAAAACAGGCATTTGCCTTACTTTACAGCTATGATTTTTAGAGCATATGTTCACTATGTACGGCTCCTCTTTGAAAGTTCTGTTACTCTTTGGAATTGCTCAAAAATGTCAATATTCTTTTGAGTACTTGATATTTACAGTTTGATATTTAAAGTGTGCATTTTGTTATCTAAATTGCATAGCACACATTCAGCTTCCCAACTGAATGACCTAACTTTTATGAACCTTCCCAGCTTTCACAGGAAAAGGTTTTGTTTAGACACGAAACACCTTTCCATGATTAGACAAATATCAGCTACCTCGGAAAAGCATTGCAAAAAGGGTTACGAACAAAGAGAAACAGAAATTATATTTAGAACTCCACAGAGATGCAAATAGTTATTCCCTCCTTCACCTACAGCCCATACGTAGTGCCCAGATTGTTTTTCTTTTTTACTGATGTTGATTTTCTTTTCATACTCAGAAAAGAAGACACATGGCTAGTTTGAAAGCTGATCAGATCCCTCGTTCATTTGAAAAGCTTATTTCTAAATAGTACTTGCAAATATGTGATGAGCATAAATTTGGAAACTGCTGAAGAACTACTTCTGTGTGTCATAACACAGGGTGTTGGGTTTTTTGCTGCGGGACTGGAGTATGAGGAAAAGCCAAACTGCTGCCCAAAACCAACCCCATGGTGACCAATCAAAGGAGGATCAGAGAAGCAGTATTTTCCTGGACACATTCCATGTCCCTTTTCACTCGAGCAGACAAGTACATATGACCTCTTTGCAATGATTCAGGGTTTCAAAGCTGTCTCCTTAAGCCTCTTGATCACCACTTGTCCCTCCCCATTGACAAGCTAAGCACTTACAAGTTTTGAAGCCTCCTTGGCTCACTTTTAAATTTTCTTTTCCACATCTTATGCCAGCAGTTACCCAGAGGGAGAAAAAAACCTCACCATATCCATCCTTCAAAAAGTCTAACTTTCACTCTGCTAGTTCTAATCCATTATCTAGGCCCACTAATGTGTACTACATCATCAGAGGAGCAATGCTCTGATGATGTAGTACAGCCCATGTACATGTACATCATCAGAGTTATATCCTTCTGATCTGCCTGTGGGTTTAATAAGCATTCCAGATGGCTTGCTATGCCTGAAGCAAGAATGGATAATCACACAGCTCTACCCTCAAAACAATAATAAAATAAGGACACAGTAGCACAGGGGCTCGTGCCTGCCAAAAACATTCAATAGACTGTATAATACAATAGTCCAATGTGATTGGTGAGGCACATTTATACCCTCGCTGTTCACAGGTGAAAGGGAGCTGGTTTTAAATAAAACAGAGGTTATGGATCCATGGTGTTGTCACGGATATATACTGGGGAGCAAGCATGGAGCCCACAGCTGTACCCCCACATCTCACCGCGCCCAGACAGGAGGAGGGCGGTCAGAGCCTCTCCAGAGCTGTGCAGAACGTGCAGTGCTCATCTGTTACCTGCTGGATTTGCAGGGTATCCATCAGCCCAGCTTCCAGCCATCAAGCACAGCAGCAGTAAGTGTCACCAAGCCTTTCCTGCCCAAGTAAAATTGTTCCTTGGTGGGGTTGCTTGCAGCGAGTAACGCGAGCAGTGCACGCCTGCCTGCCAGCGCTGCGACAGCCAGGCTGCCACAGCTGAGCTGCTCCACAAATGGCATTTTCCAACCAGGCACTACTGCCCCTGTCCTGCCATGCTGCTGTGCCACAAGCAGGCAAAGCACAGAGTGCTGCCCAGTAGTCCCAGCATTATTTAATTACCTATAACTTTAAAGTGGTTGGGGGGAGGAGGGCGTTATTTGTGGTTTGGGTGTTTTTAAGTAACAAAAAAACACGCACAGTGAAAAAGAAGTTAAGAGATGGAGGCTCTGTTCTCTCCCTCCTTTGAGTGAGTGAGAACAGGAGGAAGAAGGAGAGGCAAAGCAGCCCTTTGATTCAGTCCCCAGGAGTGCCCTCTCCAGGAATCAGATCGGCGGCATGAGACACAGGCGCGGTGGCACTCACCCCGTTCCCAGGAGAGGAGCAAACCCTCAGAGCTGCCGAAAGATGAGTTCAGGGATGCCTCACAATCAAGAGAGTTTTTGACATGAACTCTGGCAGGGATGGGATTTCCATCTAGGGTTGCAGAGAAAGACCGGATACCCAGATGGCACAAGCGTATCCACCCCTGTGGGAGGAAAAGGTACCTCATCCCAACTCCGAGCAGATTTAACTCGGAGAAGAGCAGCTCGTTGACGTCAACCACTTAGCGCCCTGATGGGTATTTTCTTCCCTGGCCAAACAAGTGGGTTCTACTTTAGCTTTAACATTAAACACTATTAAATGAAATGAATACAGCATGTTTCCATCGTATGTGTTGCTGGAGCTGCTGTGACAGCTGAGAAGCTGCTAGGCATGATGTGTCAAGAAAATGTACCAGGAGAAAAGTACATGGAGCTACTGTCAAAAATACAAGCAGGTCTGAGAATGGCATCTCGGCTTCAGATGCTGTTGGAATTATTTTTTAATTGCATCTGTAAACCCAGGTAGATCTTTAAGGGTTAACTGCACACAATGTAATGAATTCAATAACGATGAGTTAAAAAAGGTCTAATTAGTAACTAACCACTTTATTATGAAAGGAAATGGTAATGAATTTAATAGCTCAAAATCATTAACAATATTTAGTTTGCTGGTACTTGTTCTCTATTATCCTCATTAATATGAACATTTAATATGTTTTAAAATGGATTTGTAATACTTTCTGTACCATGAGGTTACACTGACAAAAAGAGTGTAATTATTCTGTTAATTGTAATCTCTGTTTGTGCCCCAAATAGTAGCATATTTAGGTGTTAATAAAAAAATAAAAAAGGAGTAATTAAGGGAGGGAAGTTTAAAAATGTAATTAAACAAAAACTCTAAAACTGCAGGTTGAATCACTCTGAGGAAGAAGTTTTGGAAGTGAGATCTCAGAAAAACAAGTTTCTTCAAGTGAGATCTTTTCTCATGAAAAAAGAAGAACGGAGAAAGGAAATAGAAGCATTAACTGTTCTTTATCCACAATGAATATTGCAGCAGTACTTTCCCAAGCTGGAAAGGGCTCAAGATTGCACATCCTGGGACATCTGCTTGTGTGAAGTGTCTTGCAAGTGAAGGTGCTCTCTGACACTGTCCCACGAGTGCGAGATCACGAGAGTGATCTCCCTGTGTGAGATCCTCTGGGAATCCAGTCACCTGGTTGCTCCTAAGACACTCAAACCCCGTAATTCATCCCACAGACTATCATATCAATCATCCAACCCCTCCCCAGATCTCCTGTCCCTCTTCCTTCCCTAAATATCTTCATTTATTGCCCCAAACCCACACTTACTGCTGGTGATTATTTTGCTACTACTACCACCCCTTTTTTGCACTCACCTCTTCCTACTGCATCAGATTTTAGTGGCTGATTGTTACCAGTCAGGCCACTCTCTTCAAGATCCCTCCCATTAATCAGTGCTCAACCCTCCTTAATGCCGGGACGTTGCTGTTTGCTCCGACTGCAGCCCCATCTCCTCTCTGCAAACCGCGCCCGCGACTCACCCGCACCGCGGCGGGCAGAGCACCAGGGAGGACGGAGGGCAGCACCCCAGCAGGGGTGCCCTACAGGCAGAGGTGCCCCACAGGCAGAGGTGCCCCACAGGCAGGCAGTCCAGCCTCTCCCAGGGCATGGTGGGGCTCCCCACACTGCACTTCCCATCCCTGGAAAGCGACTTGCAATGCTAATTCAAGAATAAAGCCCACAATCATAGGAGGTATCAGCATTATTCCTCAGAAATATTCCAGATCCAACCTCTTTGTTTAATCTTTGTGGTGCATGGTGGAGGAGGAAGCAACATCCACAGACCCACTGGAACAACCACAACGGATCAGCCAACTAAGGACACGTGTCCATGTCACTGTTCCTCCTCCAAGATAGGTGCCCTGGGCAAGGACCCCCATCCCATCCACATGAGCAGTCAGCTCAAAACAGACCATCCTGTGTCTAAATTTTTTTATCTAAGAAAAGGAACTAAAATAAAAATGGTGAAATTAAAGTGAAGCATCTAATTTGCCCACAAATGACATATTTCAACTTTCCATTTTACAGAAAAAAAGTTGAGAAGGATTTTTTTAAAAACTTATTACAATTTCCATTTTTTTTTTTTTTGAATTGCCAGTGAAGAGAAAAATATGTGATTTGCAGAGCTCTAAAAATAACAAGTTAAAATAGTTTCTGCCTCTCAAAGGAGGCCTCTTAGTCCTATAATTTCTCCAGATTTTGCCTTTCAGGATGGGTATTTTAAAGAAAGATATAATGTCATTTCTATAAGTATCATCTCGTAATCTGCTGCCACTGTTGGAAATATAAGTTTAGAGACAGCTTGAGCAGAAGAAATACCAGCTCACCCAGCTATACTAAAAAAAAATAAAATATTTTAAGAAGAGGAACAGGATTGTATATTCCAAAGGTGAGCAAACAGTGCCAAACATTTTTGAGGATCTTTCTTCTGATTTTGATCTCTGTCTGCATTTACAGTCCTTTTGTGTTTATCTACTGCAAACAGTTCAGAAATGACTGTTATGGGGATGTTCATTCCTAGAAAGAAAATTTTAGAAAGAACAGTCATATTTGGGTGGGGAGGGTGTTTACAGTATTTCACTCCACAAATAAAAAGTACCAACTGTCCAGTCAGAACAAAGCAGTATTGTAAAATTGCAGATATTCACCTTTAACCAGCTAAGATGAAACAAAAAAAAACCTACTAAAAACTCTTAAAACCATTAAAAATTCAAGTAACTATTAAAAATTCAAGCTACTCAAGTAAAAAAGAACAATCAATCCATCTTCTGTCTAATCCATCTGATCCATCACATTTTTCATTTTTAACTGCATCTGATGATCTTTGCTCAGCGGGGACCTCTCTGGCTCCCATGCCCAGGACTCCCTGTGGGTGCAGGGATACAGGAAAAGGGGGGAAAGGGGAAGATGGGGAGTGGGGCCTTGTTGCCAGAGGGGACCTCACCACAGTGCTCCGAGGAAAACCACTGTTTCCATGATCTCCAAGATTAGCCCCTGTTTATCCAACAGCATCCAGGGACCAGGGCAGCAGCTCAGAGAGCAGAAAATATTTGTGGGCTGCAGGGAAAGAAGGAGGGAAGTGCCAGACAGAGGGAAAAAGGAGGCTAGAGAAGTGCTGGTGTGCTGGGAAATGGAAGAAGGTGAGGTGAAAAGGAACATTTCAGGAATCATTTGCAGCATTTCAAACAGACTTGGGGTGTGTGCTCTGGCTGTCCACTCCCATGAGACAAGGCTGAATCCACACATGACAGCAGTGGGATTATTCTGGTTTGCAAGCTCTTAACAGAGAGACTTTCAGGCTTCAGGGGCAGGCAGCAGAGCAGGCATCTAGAGCCATGTATGTTTGTGATTCAACCTGGTAATAAACCTTGACACAAATTAGTGAGAATTTCAGGAGCCTTTTGCTTTGGAAAGCTGGACTGCCCTTCCTGGTTTCCTTCTCATGCTCATCACGACAAGAGATGACCAAGGCAAGAAAGATTCAGAAGCTATTGAAGGAAACTGAGCTGGTCCTTGGACCTTAAGTTCAGATGGAAAATGGAAGTTTTCTTCTTGGCAATAGTGAAAACAGATGCAACTAGAGCCAGAATGTCTCCTTCTTTCCACAGAGGAAATATGGCAGTGAAAACCAAAAATAAAAGAGAAAAAAATGTGTCTCTTGGTGCCAGCACGTCCCTGTTCTCTTCTGTATAACAAATAAGGAAGGACACAATACTCCCTCTCTGTGTTGAGGTTTTATTGACTGAGAGGTAGGTTTGTATCATGCTCACCTTTACCCTGCAAGTGCACAGTGAAATGTGTGGGTTGTAAGGAGGAGAAGAGAGCTTCTCCCTGGTGGGCAGGGCTGGTCCCCAGAGAGGGCTGCTCCTCTAATCCTGGCAATTGCTTTCCTCATCCTACCCCAAAGGGTGACTGCATGGAGAGAAGAACCTTTCCCCAAAGAGACAATCTCCTTGTGAAATTGTAAGAAAAGTTCTGCTGCAGAATGGGTGACCCTAACAGAATGAATCTCTCTGCTTTGGGAACAATAGTGGAGAATTTGTCATTTACAGTCATTTTCCTAATAGAGGGCTCCTTCTTCCACTTCTATTCCTTAGACAAGAGCTAACTGGAAAACAAACATCTCCTCCCCAGCTTGGGATGCCTCTCAAGCACACAGATCCTGACAGCTCTCCAGAAGATGTGGTGCCCTAAATCGTAGCTCTTTAGGGATACCTGAACATGTTCATGTTTTAAAAAGGGACTCCCCACAATTCCCAGCTCGGACAATCTCAGTATTCCAATAGCACAAGACAGGGATTTTTAGCATAGTAAAGTCTCTCTGGACATTATTTCCAAGCAAACAGCTGTTGTAGACAGGGACAGGAGAACCTTCATCTCCACATCATCAGGAGATTTACTGGCAGCACCTACCTAAGGTCTGAAAAGCCTGCTCATTTTATGGCTCACAAACTTGGGTTAGCCATTGATCTCTGGTTGTGCATCAAAAATCCTAAAATTTTCTGGCCCTCTCTCCAGCCTTCACTGGAGATGATTTCCCGCAGATTTCCCACTATAAATTCAAGTGATCCATCATCTGAACTCTTACATAAGCCCTTTTACTTCCTTCTCACCCTTTAAGTCATAACTACCTAAGCTAGAAGTAAATGACAAAGGTTTTGGTAGATTCTGAAAGAGCACTGAAAGACTCCTCTCCCCCTCCATAATTTCTTGTAAACAAAAAACACTCAATCAAGACTTGCTTAAGGCTCAGAGGTACATTTAACACCCAACAGCATGAAGCAAAGGAACAATACAACTGTGCATTTGGCAGTGCACCACTGCAATAATTTCCAGGGTAAATGATCTGGCAATTTTAGCCACATGGATAATATCCAGGCCAAGGTGGCTGAATTCAGCCTGGCCTATATCTCAACTGAAGAAATCTGTCACATATCCATGGACACAAAGATGCATGATATCCCTGACTCCACCCATGGCATATGCCAGCCTCCATCCTTTGGGTTATCAAGGCTAATTGGTGAGCCACCAAAAATACTCTTACACATTTCCATAGTGTTCTCTCTTGAGCTGTGATTTATTTTACTAAAAAAGAACCCACAAAAAAAAAAAAAAAAAAAAAGCTTTAGGGAGGAAAGCAAAGCCATGAGGTTGTCTAAGGCAATCAATCCAATTCTATTCACATCTAATCTTTCTTTGCACATTGGCCATTACTAACTTTGTCCTTTTCTGGGCACCCAGCAGGGTCTTTTCAGCCTTGTTGTCACCTTACAAATAAACCAGGAGAAGGTGGGAACATCCAAAGAACATTATCCTCTTGGAAAGGCTGTAGCATCACTGTAATAGCTCTACCCGGGGCAAAGCAGACCAGATGTATTCCTGGGCAACCCCACTGCTAAAGGACTCTCTCATATCCCTGCCCCTTTTTTGGGCAGATCCAAGAACTCTCTTCTCAAGCAGTCTAGGGTTTTGGTTCCTGCATATGGATTTACAGAGCAAGGGCTGTGCTCGCTGAGATAACATGAGGATGGTGGGACCCCAGACTCACTGGAAATGAGGTTTGTCTCATGTAAGAAAAAAATGGAAAACGTACCCCAAAGGAAGCACAGTATGTCCATCCTTCTGCTGCTCAATACTGAAAATACATGGAAATGCTGTGGTCCCACCACCCACCACCAAAGCAACTCCTATCGAATTTAATAGGCCATTACCAGCTTCCTGCTGCCTCCTTCAGTTCCCAGGGGAAACCACCAGTGACTCACAGGGCATTTCCAGAAAGTCTATGGAAAACCTGTCTCGAAGTCTTTGTAATTCCGGAGGCTTTTAAAAGAATTTCTTCAAAGCCCTCAGGCATTCCTTTCCCTTCCAGAGCTTTGATAGTGTAGGTCTTCTCCACAAAGCCCAGCAGGCAGGGGTTGTGCTCCTGGCTCCTGCACCAGCAACCCTGGCTGCATTCCTCAATCCAAGTTTTAAACTTTTTTCATACACTTTTTATTTGCAGGGTCTGATATGGGAATGGACCTGGCTGGTGGCAAAAGCTTGCATATTTTCTTTGAAAACGTCCACGTTAACAGATCAAAATATTACTAAGGCTTTTTTTAATAGCTCAAGACATGTATTTTTATAGTAAATACAGGGCAGTGGTCCAAGCCTTCCACAGTCAGAGAAATGAGGCACTTTTGAAAGATGAATTCGGTGCCATGACCTTGACTCACTCTGCACACAGAGGAAAAATTGTCAATGTGTCACATAATGTCTTTTAACAACATTTATGTCCCATAGTAGTCCTGCACGGTATTGCCATATACATTTCTGTAAACATTATACTACACTATATGCATACATGAAATCCACAAAGGCATCCCAAACACTCTTGGGTCATTTCCATATTCCTACAGGCAGGGCAGGAATTTCAGCACTCTCTTGGTGCAATCCACAACAGCTCATCCCACCACCTGTTGGCAGCCTCCTCAAAATATCAGCCTGCATTTATGAAATCAACTGCTTATGCCTCGGAGTGCAAGGAAAACCTCGACTTGTCCCAAGCACTACTTCACCTGGAGTTTGGGTGGTCTCAAGCCAAGACCATACAGAAAAGACTACAGAAAATCACTCTGTTTAATGACATGAGCAGTGTTTTTCTTGAATCACAGGCAGTGGAAATTTTGTCACTGATTACCAGCAGTCTAGGCTGAACACACATCAAAAAAAGACTGAAGAAAATATTCTGGGGGGAGACTGCAACTCATCCACTCCCATTTTGACTTTTTAGGACACACCTGACAATGTTTGGCTGTTTGCTTTTCCACTATGAAGCATGGGAAAGCAGAAAGCTCACGTGATTTGAACACCTCCAGTGCTTCAGTTTTCTCCCTTTTCTCTGCTCTCCTCATCTCTTGGGGTTTTGAGCCACAGAACTCTTTAAGAAGGTTTATTTTTTCTACGTACAGAAGCCTTACCCGTTAATGAAAGATTCATCTAGTGAGTTGACATCATCATGTTTTCATAACCTACTATTCCCTGAATCACCCTGGTCCTCAGCAGAGATTTTTTTTTTGGATTGACAAAGATAGTACTAAGATGAGCATGCTACCTGTGACAGTAAATTAGTTCCTATTTAAGGTTTCTGATTAAGTTTGGTTAAGCATCAGAAGAGGGTTTTTAACTGTTTCAAATGCAGGGTGAGAATCACTTCCAAAGAGGTGGAAGTATAAAAAGGCACCGTGTTTCTCTTCTATGCACCCACACCACCCCTGCTAGGGGAAATGTCTACAGACACCTCCACTCAGATGGCTGAAGATAGTCCCTCCTAAGCTATATTTTGAGATCTTGCAGGGCAGTATCTGTTCTAGGGAAGAGCAACCAGACATTTTTACTTCCTAGAAAGATGCACTGTTTTATACAGTTTCAACACATTGGGTCTTCTCTGTGCAAACACTCAGAGTCTTGCCAAACCTGGACAAGAAACACTCTTGTTTCCAAGAAATGGGAGTTTGCAGCCACCAGAAGAGAGCCATGCAAGAGAAACAAAAAAGAAAAAAAACTAAAGACACACTCAAAAAGCAACAAGAGCACAACTCCTCAGTGTCCCGCTACTTTCAGCCTCCAACGATTCTGCTAAAAAGCAAAGGGACAGTGCAAACATACCCATCTCAATCCTCTCATTTTAAACCCAGGTAGAATTAGCACACTGCCAGTATCCAAAGGTGCAGACCTTGCTGCTCTAAACCTCCTAGAGCTCCTTGCTCTGGGAAAGGACAGGAACCATAAAAAGCCTTAGCTGGGAGGCAGCTTTTATGCTCATGTTCAGGCCTCTAGTAAGTTGTCCCACAAAATGTAATGAGACCTCCTGCTTAGCCAGGGCTCTGATTTCCATAGTTTGTGCCTGCAGCACTCTTATATTTTATAAGCCATATTAACTCACCTCTTGCACTGGGAGGTTGGGGCAGTGGCACACTGTCTAATAATGGAACATATTTGTTAATACTAATAGACATTTGTAAAACTACCACATGCCTTCAGCCTTCAAGTCAAAGCACAGGATGCTTGCTAGGCTTGTGAAATGTATGATGTAAAACTTGGGATGTTTTGGTTACAACATATCTCATTTATTTTTACTGTCATCACCCTCCCTGGTATATAATACCTGCTGCATGCAGAGTGAAATATTGCAGATGTTTTCAAAATAATTCTGGGCTGGAGGAGAAACCAAAAGGTCTCTTGTGCTTAAGGTCTGGTTATTTTCAATTCAAAACAAGTAAGTAACAAAGTTTCTGTGTGCTGGTATTTTAAAAGGCCTGGATTCCTCTGTGCTGACTCATACTTTCGCTGCCCACCCAAAAACTCACCTCTGAGAACTTTGAGAGAGACTTCAGCCATTTTGATACCCTCAGGATTCAGGCATGAAGAGTAAAAAGATAAAACTAGTTTTAACTATTCATTAGTTTTTGGTACTTCAGATAATTTGTGCAATGGCTTCAGGGGTTTAATTGAATCACTTTTCCCACCTTGTCTTAATTTTAATTATGCAGCAATCATTTTTACCAACCTGTGCAAAGAAGCCATATGAAAATGTGACATATGACAATACACATTTACCTAAGCTCTAGGACTACTCTGACCTACAGGCAATTAGCTACTGCCTCCAGCACTCAAACGACCAATTAAAGAGTTAACAAAATGCCCTCCAAATCACCTACATGTTCAGGTTTTTGGACTGCCATGAACATTATACTTCAACTGATATAATTTTTGACTGACTGATTTACTAAGTCTGCATTGGCTAAAATTCTTACAGCCATGCCTGTAAAACCGAAGAATCAGGTTTTATGAGGTGCTTTCATTGTCATTAAAGACGATCCCACCTTAGCCCTTTCCCTAACAAGACAATCTTGCAACAGTCATTACAAAATGTGATCCCAGCTTGTCATCAGGGAAAAAATGGCTTGCTAGGTCAATGAGGACTGCACCAGGTTCATCTCAAGGATGTAAGACATCCATCTGCATGGCTAGCAGCCAGGAACAAAAAAATTAAAGAGCCACAAAGGATTGGGGTTTATTCAAGACTTTGCTCCTGAAGTTTTACAGGTAGCCCATTCTAGAAATCCAGAGAGACTGAATCAGTAGTAACAAATGGACACCTTTGCACCTCTTCATGATTCAGTCTATCAGTGAGCATTTCACTGCAGACAACAGATATGACCCCAAGACAGACAATTTCAAAGAAAAATTCATTTAGATGTGTGCTTGCACGGGAATAAGAGAGATCTGGGATACTGCTAATTATATCAACTGAGGGAGAAGTGAAGGGTGGTAATCTGCCCAGGAAGTGCCGAGTTCCAGTCCTGCCTCAACAATTACTCAAGCTGTGGTTTTCTATCTCCTTTCCTCCCTTCCTCAGCTGGCACTGGGGTTTAACAAGAGCCCCTGACATATGTTACACATGGTGCCACAAGGACTGACATTCTGAGAGTGCTCTGAAAACAAGCGGTCTGGGTGACCTCCAGAATCTCACATGCTGGGGAGCCTCTCACAATGCAGAAAGGTTCTGCCTTCTATGAGCAATGTGGTTTCATGATGGTATCTCACAGGCAGAGGCTGATTTGCACATCCACCATCATGATTCCATGCAAGGAAAGAGTGACTCTACAGTAAAAAATTCAGATCCAAGAGATTGGTACTGACCTGAGACTTGAATGCAGATCCTCAGCTAAGCTGGTGCTGTGTCTCTGAAGCTGACTCACATCACAGACTTCATGCCTGGAGGGAACTTTTCTAGACTGGAACAGAAAGAGAAGAGTGTTAATGATTTTCCTTCTCTGGCTGCAAAGACCCCAATTCTGCCCAGATTTACACGTGAGGCCCCACTGGCTTTGCAGGGCCCAGCAGGTGCTGCTCTCCTGAACCTGAAAGCATGCTGAAAAGCCAGCCCAAAAGCCACTCCAATCTTTGGGATGCCACCAGAAACTGAAGGTAGAGATAAACAATCCAGAATGGAATTTCTTTTCCTTCCCCTTCACTACTAAGAAAAGGCCCATGGGGCATGTTGGCCAAACAGCTTCTAAAACAGACACACAGGGAGGTGAAGGGAACGGCACCGTGGAGAGAAATGGATCAGCCAAGTGACTTGGGGGTACTTGTCTCTTGTCCACCACGTGGGAAACCAGTGTCTGGCAGCAGCAACCTGAGTGCTCCCACTTTCCAAGCCAGTGGCTTCAGGGAGCATCATGGAGATGACAATCTGGGCCTTTCAGGGATTGGGGGAAATCAGTATTGGCAATGTGAAAGACACTTAATAACAGAGTCATAAAAATGGTGTTTTATCAGTGGAGGAGACAAGAGGGAAAAGAGATGGTTAGAAATGGCCAGGCAGGAAAAACAGAATTTAAAAAAACAAAACCAAAAAAAACAACCTACCAAAAATAAATCCAACCAACCACCACCAAAATCAAAAATAAAGACAAAAACACCAAAAAAACTCCTCAATAATGGCAAAACAAACCAGAAAAATGAAAACAAACCAAAACAACACAGCTGACCCACAAAACTCCCAATGCATTATTTCTTTGGCTGCATTTTTTGCAAAGCCAAGCGAATGAGAGTGAAAAAAGCAACTGTGTGACACCCAGAGCTGCTCTGCTTTGAAAAATCTGGAGACAAACTTAACAGCAAAGAGTCGGGATTCCATAGGGTTGTTTATGTATGGAATACAGGCAAATGCATATGATTATGTAGAAGTGTGTCTGTGTGTAATGTAGCATTAACACCAATTCTTACAGCCTTATGAAATGATGTATTAAAAAGAAAGAGAGGAAGAAAGGAAAAGCAAGCTAGATTTTTTCCCCCCTTTTTACAAATATGATGTAGTTTACAGAAGCATGGTCCTTTTTTAGGAAGGATTCTAAATGCATCATTCAAATATTGTTTGAGCTGAATACATGATATACATATCATGAATACATATAATCACAGCACAGTCTTTTGTGGAAGTTCTGAAAATAGCAGTGGAAAAAGCTGACCATGAGTTTCCATCTAAGGATTTGCATTTGGTTAACATGTGTGAACCAACTCCATTCATCTCATCCTCAATGGGAACTCTCCAAATGGCCAAGCTGAAAAGTTGGCCTGGATGGCAGGAATCACCTTGTGGGGCTGATGTCAAGGACAGCACCTACCAGGTGAAATTATGGGAAGGAATTGGGGAACTCCATTCTGCTGAAAAACCCTTGTAGGTTATGTACCATAACAGCTTCTGCATTGCAAACTGCTGGCAAAATATGTGGCAAGTTCAGTTTTAAGTTACCTGCTGATTTTCCTAACTTTTCTCCATCAGCTCCCCCGTGGCAGGAAAGCTTAAGTTCATCGAGAAGGCTCAAACTTCCTTCTCTCCCTCTCCAGTCTTGGAGGATGTAGCTTAGCTTCTCTCACTTCTCCCACTGCTCAGTGTTGGGGAAAAACAAAAATGAGGGAAATCAGAGGAAAACAGGGCAATTAGGTGGGTGAGCTTCAGAATCTCTGCAGCCCCTCTCTGCCCTGCTGGGAAGAGGGGAGATCTGTGCCAAGGGTGTCTGGAGGTCAGAGGGGACATCCCTGGCCCCTGCAAAACCTGTGGGAGCGAGGGAAGCTGGAGGATGCGGGAAGGGTGGCAGGGAGGGCTCAGTGCTCTAAGTAGCATGTTTCCTAGGAAACCTTCGACAGCAAATATCACATTAGTCCTGCCTTGTGGCCCAGCTCATGTGATGTCAAGAACAATTTCTCACAACTCAGCTCAGAAGGTTAGCAAGACTTGGTGAAATGTTCAGTGACTCTGGCCTGGCTTTCCAGCTGGGAACAAAACAAGAGACAGAGGGTGTTTGCATTGTTTTGGAGCTTTGTAACAAATTCCCAACCAAACGTTTTATTATTTTTATTCAAATTGTATTTCCCTCACAGCCTCGCAGGTTTGCAGAGACTCACCCAGTTGCTGTTTTTATTCTCAAGGAACTCCATTTAACAAAAGAAAGAAAAGAAAAAACCCAGCAATCTCATGGAAAGCCTTGGAACAGTTAGATCACCGTTCAGCTTGTGCACTGATTATAAAAGCTCTGTCATAGACTTCTGGCATTACAAAACTTTGTTTACAAGTACCCTTTCTAACTTCTGTCAGCTGCGGCCCGAAAATACCCATAGTCTAGCAGATTTAACAAAAAAAGATGTACGATCTGGCAGCTAAATTCAGATACGAGATACACTCCAGCCTCCAAGAGGGCTCCCAGCAGTGCCTTGAGCTGGGACCAAACACCTTGGGATGGGTCTGAGGGCAGAGACGCAGAGTTTGGTTCTCAAGGCTGCACACCATTCTGAGGTTGAGTATTTGGGGGGCTGTGGGGTACCACAGACTTCCCCACAACATACCTGTTATGCACAGGTTATGTTTGTCTTCCCTGAATTCCTGCAAACCAGCCCAGCTGGAAAGGGACCATGGTGTATTATAAAGGAAAAGTCCCACATTGCTACCATTCCTGCTGTCTCCACATTTGTGACTTCAGTGGCTTTGGACTTCTAATTTTTGAAGAGAAAAGATACTAAAACTGAAAAAAATCTTCCTCTGGTGACACACTTCATCTCATACTTAGTGAAATATAAAGACCTCTTTAATAGAAAGTAATATATTTAAACAAATTAAAAATAGCCCCGCTAATTTCTTTTTAATCATAAGCTAACTTAGGTGCTTGACCTCTTTATTTCCTTTTGCTGCTTTTCATCTTCAGTGATTTGAGCCCTCACATCTAGAGGGTTTTTTCTCCTTTTTTTTTTCCCCTTCCCTTCCCAGGGAAATAAGCGAGGAATACAAAAAGAACAAGGCTACTTGAGGTAGCATTGAACACCAGCATTGAAATAGGCCCATCACTCTCTTCCATCCCATTTTAGGTACATGAGGCCTGATGGATCAGCTTTTCCTCCAGGAAAGCCAGGATTAAGGGGGTCGGCTGAGCAGTGTGAGAACACCTTTAAGAGCGGTGTGGGGACACAGGGCTTCCTTATTAACACGTAAATGTACTGAACCCCTACCTCATTTTAACAAGATGGCGACAGTAGAGTCCTCCCCCTCAGCCCAAAACCTGTGTCCTCAGAGCTGCTTGATCCACCAACAGACAAATCTCCTGGAATCTCATAAACCAGAGCAAGCGCAACATTAGCATTTACTGACCACTGCAAAGGTTTCTCTGAAGATCCAGAAGCAGAGGTTTACGCAAGACAGCAAAGGCTGAAGTTACAGCAGGTGAAAACGCACAGGAGGCCCCTTTCCCGGCCAGCCGCTCTGCCCACGAACAGCCCTCACGCTGGGACATGGCACCTGCCCGTCCCCAAACCCCTCATGGCACAGCCCCAAGCCCTGGCTGGCCCCAGCCCACCCGTGCTTTCCTCTTGGCTCGGCTCTTCCCACCTGTCCCGAGCCCTTCCACCCTCTCCTCAAGATGGCGGCACCTCCGTGAGGGCAGGCGCGAGCCGCTTCCGAAGGGCTCGTGACCACCGTCCCGGGGAAAGGGGGCCGAGAAACACCCACTAACTCAATTATACAAAATAGGTACTTAATAATAATACTGTTAACAAAATAATCAAAATTTTAAAAGCCATTTCCCCTCACTATCAAAGCTGGTGCTCTGATCTTTCCCAGCTGACAAAATCACGCTGCACTTTTCTCCCCACACGGTCTCCCGCCCTTGCAAACACCTGTCATATCACCCGAACATGTAAACGTTTGGGGTATTTTTAAAGTTAATTCTTTCCCAGAGCAGTAACAGATCTTATAACACTTTCAGCAATGCTTCTTGTACGTTTAGGACCTGAACAAAGCAAGATTTAAACCCTGGTCATGCATAAATAGCCATGTCACCATCACCTGAGACACCTGGATAAACATTCCCTCTTTCTTCCCAGCTCCCGACGATGAAAAGCAACACCTCACCCATGGGAAGTGCAGTCAGAACCTTTGGGGTCCCTACCATGTTGTCACCTGCTCAAGACCGGGATGGGAATGCAAAGAGCTGGATTAATACCAATGCAGACCAAAAGAATATCTCAGTATCTTATGGATAAATGATTTGGAAAGAAATATCTGTTCTTATCTGAGAAAAGATCTATAACTCACTCTTAGCCTTTCATCACCAGGAGGAAATATATTGTGACTTGGACCAATCCATTATCTGTTCTTATTTTCCTCCGTACAGGTATTTATCTCTCTGGCTCCCTCTTTATCAACCCAGCCACCCGTGATCACCCAAGCGCAAGGTTCGTGCGGCGCCCAAGCCTGCCCTCCCACTCGGGTGGGAGTCTCTGCTCTTCTCTGACCAGCAAGAATACGAAGGGTGCACCTTCTTTACACACTCTCCACATTTCCCCTGCCTGCAGCTAAAAACCCGTCCCTTACACGGTGTCCTTTTGTCTTGATGGGACACTGGGTGGTTAAAATCTGCGCGGCATCGGTCTCAGCACTGTAAATCTCAACATGAGGGGCGGCAGCTGAGCTTTTCCCCAAGCCTGTACATGTCCCAGCCCAAGGTTTTAGGTCAGGCATATTTTGAATTCCAGCTTGTTAGAGTTACTGGCTCATGCACCAGTCTCCCCTTCAGCTCCCAGAGAGGATCCAGGGCTGCTTCCAGCCCTTGCCTCAATGGTTTCCAATCTAATATTGGGATTAAGATTTGCAGGTACATTTCTCCACAAGGGCAGTAACCCATTCACTCTGCATTTCTTTCCCAGAAGTGCTGAGATCCCTGCATGTATACATACATCGGCTTGGTGAAACACAAATCTCTAGGATTTTGAGGTAAGATTGAATTTCAGCATTGATAGTCATGCATTCATGGAAGAAGATACATGGACTTCATCCTGCCCAAGTGTGGAAGCTATTTTTTTTTCCCCAAGGCACATTACATGCTGCAGCCAGCAATGGGCTGCCCAGCTTGTGACATGTGTCCTTTGCAGAAGATTCCCCTATTACATCAGCTTGCAAGAAAGCTTTCAAGTGGGAAGGTGTCTGACTTTTACTTTGGCACTGGGATACTACTACTACTAATAAAAAGAGTAAGCCTTTTCTGCTATAGCCTGGCAAGAGTTTGCCAAAATTCAGGAGTTTGAATAAAAATAGCTGCATGTCCACATTGGTTAACTCCTTTTGGAAACATTAAAAAAAAATTAAAATATTTTTGATAGCTTTACCTAGCACTGCCCAGCCACATTAAGCCACAATAAACTACATTCTTATGGTTGTCATAACATTTTGCCCTGTGTTGCTTGTGACGCGAATAATTTATTAA
Source organism: Lanius collurio (assembly GCA_020086605.1). Classification (NCBI taxonomy): domain Eukaryota; kingdom Metazoa; phylum Chordata; class Aves; order Passeriformes; family Laniidae; genus Lanius; species Lanius collurio. The sequence continues at coordinate 2,762,175 of JACBWW010000042.1, forward strand.
GATACATAGGGTGCAAAGTGCTGCCTTCCTGTCTCCGAGTTCCTGCAATCTCCTGTACCAGCCCTGTGTAGTTCCTGCTGGAGTGGGGCAGGAACAACTCCCTGCCACTGCCAGAGGTGACCAGAGGGTCCAAGATAGTGACTCTGGATGGGCTTGGCCCCAACTCTCAGGGCTGTGTGGGGATCAGCCTTCCTCCCGCTGTGCTCCCCCTCCTCCTCCCCATCCCAGCCTGTCATCAATCTCACTAAAATGACAGCAGACAAATGTTAGCCTTTGCAAAGATCAGATGAAATCTATGGCTTTAGGGCTGCTCACCAAGGAGCGGGGCAGGCTACACCAGACACGGGCACCAGCAGTCACCTCCTCTGCATCAACCCGCTCAAATCACTTTGGCAGCCATCACAGTCATCTTCCACAGGCAACCTGAGAGCTCAGATAGATTTTGACAAACTTTAATGCTTAGCCTCTCCCTAGAGTTGGGGTTTTGGTATTTTTTTTTATAGCAAGATTGCTCAGTCAAAACTGTGTTTGGGGGGGAAAAGTTTTGAGGTGTGCTTGGGGTGATGCTGGAAGCCACCCCACCAGCAGCTCAGGAGTGCACAGAATTGGGGTTTATTTGGGCTTAGTACATTTGTCCCTTACATGGTCTGTAACCTAAATTCTGCTAGCCAAGGGGAAGGGAGGGGGGAAAAAAAAAAAAAAAGATTACTCCATGGCATAAATATGCTGTATGTGCCCTTGTCTCATGCAATTTCTTTACATCGATGTGCAGGAATATTTATCCCCAGTAGAAATGTTTAACTAATCTGGTAAATGTCAAGCCATATGGTGTACATTGTAAGGATTTCATCAGGCCTTTTTAACTCTTTGTGAAAGTCTCTCCCTCTGCTTGCTTCCCCCCTCCTTTTTTTTTTCCTTTTTTTTTTTCCCCCCCCTTTCCCTTTCTCTTTTTTTTTTTTGTTGCTGCCCTGCCTGAGCCTATGAAGAAGGCGACAGAGCAGGGAGTTATTACCAACAGTTAGATCAGGGATGTGATGTTCATGGTGTACAATAACAAGCAGTATTAACCAGAAGTGCAACTCATGAGGCGCCTTTTCGCTGGGTAAAGAATGTAATTTTTATCAGCAGTGACCTGCAGGAGAAGATCACTAATACTTTTTTAAAAACAAACTGTCCACCCCAACAATGCACAAAATTCCCAGGGGCTACCTCATCTCTTATCTCTTCCTTTGAATAATCAAGTCTTTACAACAAATAAACTGCAGTTTTGCAGCACTTTCAAGTAAAGGAAGCGTTTCTGCACAGTAACTATCTGGTGTATCTCCCAGAAAGATAGAGTGCAATTTACAATAAGCAATATCAAAAAAGAATAAACTGTTATGTTCGTGCCAATCCTTATTCATGGTTTTATAACAAGACATATCTGTTTTCTTCCTATAAATCTTGACTCTATTTTTAGAGTTTGCAAATAATGACTCCAGTCTTTGGCTGTCTGCCACTTCTGTGAAAAACTAGAATAGCCACAGTGTAAGACTATAATATTAAAAAAAAAAAATAGAGAAAGTGAAAAACAAAAAAGAGAGGGATTCTTGCTGAACTCTGTGTATTTCCTACCAGGACAGACCTGTTGAAGATCGTGGTAAGTGATACATGTGTGCAGAATTGTGTCAGGGAAGGCAGGAGCAGCACAGAAATGGGGCTGAACTTCCACACCTATTTCTGAATTCTTTTGCCTAAATCAAATTGCTTGTACCTGCCTGGGCCCTTTGCAGACGCTCACACCCAGCAAGGCACGAGCCAGCCTGGGCTGCTCTGCTGGCCACCACTGCTGCTGTCCCCTCATAGTGGCCACCAGACCCGCTTTTAGCATGTGCTGATGGACACAGCCTCTGAGGGCAGGGGATTACAGAGCCCTTCTCGCTATGGTACAGCTCAGGAATGAAAAAAACCCCACCAGGAGAAACTACCACCTTCAGCCGAGGCCTCCGGACATTTTAGAGCCATGGCAGGCTAGGGAGGGGGAGCTGCAGGTCAAGGAAAGGATAAGATCTGGGTGGCTGGGAATGAGGAGGGAGAAAGAGGAATGCAATGAAGGAGGTAGAGAGGGAAAAGCAGGGAAATGACAGCATTCAGATAAATTTAGCTCTGAATCCAAACTTCAGGGGGAGGGGAGGCGTTTCCTGCCCCAAACCTCTGAACTTTCTGAGATTCTCCCATATTGCGAGTGATTTACCTGTAAAAAGAACTGCAAAGGAGGGGGGAAAAAAGAGGGAGAAAATTGAAATAAACAGTTCTCTGCTCTTTAAACAATCTTTCCATCCTACTCCTCCAGGGTCAAATGTTCAGGCACAAGGACACAAACAAAAATAAAAAGGAAAGAGATAAAGGAAAATCACTTTTATAAAGAAGATCTTTAGACAAGTGCATTAGCCCCAGTTTTCATCAGTATAACAACAGTATGTCAGCTGTTAACACAAAGTGCCTTCCCCACATACCTGCCAGTTCCCTAACTCCAAAATATTTATTGGTACATTATTGAAAACCTAACATTTCATCATTATTAACGACATTATTAAGGTGAGTAATAGTACAACAACTGTCAGTGTAGTTATCTGAGCTTTGTTATGTGTGTTTTTGAAAAAAAAAAAAAAAAAGAGAGGCGAGGCCAAGTTGTAAACACAGCAAAAAAAGGAACAACAAATTATTAATTAATAATTTATGAGAAGTACCAATCCAAGACTTTTACTGTGAAAGCCATCAGATTAATGTATCTATTAGCCATACATATATATATGTGTGTATATATATATATATACATATATCTCTTTTCTCACACTAATGTGTTTCTAATAACAGCTGCATAGACAGCTTATTCCTGAGCAGCCCCTCAGTATTCAAGAAGTTGTTGACAAAGACTCCTGCAATAGCCTGTCTGATTTGGCGTTATTTCCTTTAATTGAACCAATAAGACCTGCAATCCCGACCTTTGCTCAGAAGGCTAATTTGAGATTAGGGTAGTCTGAAAGTAAGAAATGGGGAGTGTATATTTAAAGCACAGAAACATTCCTGTAAGTAATAGAAGATAAGGATCAATTTTAGCCCCAAACCACTCTGCTCCTCTTAAAGAGGTGCGTGGAAGGACTTTGGTGAGACAATACAGTCTCTTTAATTTCAGAAAAGTTAAAATCACTCAGCTTTGTCTTTGTGTTTTAGGGCTTGTAATAAAGATGATGCCCATGACTTTGAGTCTTTGGTGTCTTTACAGTCACCCAGTAGGACATTCAGAATTCCCTTAGGAAAACTTACACAAGAGCATAAAATATGTCATGCCAGATAGATGATTCTTTGTGGTTCTTACATTATTCTGCTCTGCTACTGAACACTGCGATACTTAAGCCCTGTGCAGTGCAGAGAATGAATGAGACAGGTTCCTCAGTGGTAAACTCACCAAAAAAAAAAAAAGAAAAAAAAAAAAAAACACGAGACAATAAACATTAATAATTGATCAGAAGCACCAGCCCAAGACTTTTACTGTGAAATCATCAGCTGTCCTGAATCTGTACTCCCTAACAGAGGGAAAGAAGACGCTGAAGACCAGTTAACTTCACTGCCCTTCTGCAGTGCTGTACACAGAAAATTCCTGTTCAGAGCCACAATAACTTATTTCCCTCAGCTACAACACTGGAGTGGGGCTGATTGTGCTGTCCTGTACAAGGACACCCACCAAGTCAGGGGGAACACTTCAAGCAGTAGGTGAAAGACCCAACAGTTGCTGCTGCAACGCAGATTTAAAGGCTGTTCCCTCTATTTACACATGTAGATATTGTAGTGCTGCTATGCAAACAGTCCTCTGTGGACTTTTGCTTGTGGATTTTATTATAACACATTCCTGACTATGAATGGCACCTTTCCTCTGCAATATCTGCTGCTGTGCCCTTTGTGTTTTACCTTCTGACTTCTCTCCTGCTTTTTGTTACTTTTCTTGCTGGCAGTGTTTAAAAGTAGGAAATGAACTTTCCCTTCTCTTCTCTAAGTGATGCTCGCGGCATGAGAGCTGCAGTTGCATTGTATTCCCTGAACTTTGCAGCCACTGGAAACACGAGCTCTATGACAACTTGTTCCTGTCTTTGCGAGAGAATTCAAGGTCAAGCTGACCAGTGAACTCTCGTATTTAACCAGAGCGAGTCAGTGCTCGTGTGCAGCGCCGACAGTGCCTCTGGCAGAGATGTTAACCCTGTGCTGGGCCTCAGACAGCAGCGCCCGTGTCGGGCTCCGAGCAGTTTGCTGCTGTCAGTGCGAGCCGGACACGCCGCACATGTCTCGGGGCCTAAACAAGTGTCCCTCGCCGGGATGTGAGCGGCGCACGGGAGGCCCTCAAGGGGTTAATACATGCCATTCCCGAGTTCAGTGAGGGGACAGGCAGAGCCGAACAGCGGGAATTTCAGGATGTTAATAGCCTCTTCTCTTCCGATTGGCCCAGAACGAATGCAGGGTACAGTAAATTGTCCTTGTCAGCTTAGCTCGCATGATGATATGCTTTATTTCTAGACATGCCTTGAATCTGTCCCTTGAATTTATGTTCAGAAAATAAACACTTCCAGACAGCAATAAAGCATTCAGTTGTAGCTGGCTGTTGCTCAGTCTCAAGCCAACCAAAGCCATTTACTTCAGAGTTTCTAGAGCTTGCAAAGCTTTGGCTCCCTCAGTTCCTGCTCACATTAGCAAGTGTCCCCCATTCCCCGCCTCAGCCCTCGGATTTGAGAGGACATCCAAGAGAAGCTCCAGAGAGTTTCCATGCACCGTCCTGAAAGATGACATCAAGGCCACCTCGTACACACACACAGAACCTCCTATCTTTTATGACAGGCAACACTGAGAGGAAGGTAAATAAAAGATTTAATGGCAGCAAGTTGCAAAATAAAGATATCAATGATTCAGGATATGAATTTCCTACCATAAAAAAAAAAAAAAAAGGTAAATTAAACAGCTGTTCCATTCGTGCCTGATGTGGCTAAAGAAACAATTGGTGGCTGGCTGATTTACTGATTAGGAAGGTTGTATGCAGTAATCTCCAGGTGTTTCTGAGAAATGCCCAAACAGAGCCGCAGTGTTTGTTTGCAGCCAGTAATTTCATGGCTATCCCTTCCCTCCTCAATAACACCAGTTTATAACTGCATAGTTACAGTATAGGGGAGTTTGGCAAAAATCAATGGTAAATGCACATAGGAGACAACAAAAGAGCAATACAAATAGAGAAAGCCTCGTTACAGCTTTAGTTTATTAGAGGTGTGTGGATATTAAAATGCTTTCTTCAACCCAAAGGCAATAGAAGAAAAAATACTGGGTTGTATCCACCACATTTAGGGTTGGGCAGCCAGCATTCATACATTATACCTGGAACAAGCTGGAAGAGCCCTGTGCATAGGTGGGTTTCGTTTTTCTTCCGTTTAACATGACACAGAAATTCTGCTCAAGTCTGTTCCTACTGAAAAAAAGGCCCCACGGAGGAGCCCGTGTGGGGCCAGAAGCAGTTCGTCAGTCACCTGAATGTGCCTGATAGCGAAATCATTTGATAAGAAGGCTGGAGAACTGCAGGCGTACTGCTCTGCTCTAGATTATAAACTCATTAGGAGATAAGGATGCAAAAATAGGAATACTCCAGGTATCAGGTGGAGCTGGAGTAAATTCCCACAGATGGCTGCTTGGTGGAAACAGCTGCCTGCCACAGGGCCAGGCTGGCCAAGAAAGAGGGTGAGCACAGGTGGTGGCTCTCCGACCCACAAGTGGGGAACTGGGACAGGGGGGTGGCCAAGGGACCTAACACTGAGATCAGCACAGAGGCTGGTGGGGAGGGGGGGGACATTCATCGGGCTACTTTCCAGCAAGACACACACTGCAAGTTACCCAAACAGAGGAGGAAAACTGCTGCACCATTTCTTCCCTTTTTACCTCCCAACACCAGGCCAGATGCCTCCCGTGCAGCACAGGTGCAGAAAACATCCCTGGGGCTGCTTCAACAAGGGTGTTCAAAAGGTTTTGCAGTTTCACAGGAAGCCAAAGGGCAATTACACTTAACACCCATCCCTTTCCTTTCCTCTGGCTACCTTGCTTTCTGTTCCTCATTGGCTCTCATGCCTCTTTTCTTCCCTTGATCCCATTCAGGGACTCCAAAGGACTAATTCAGCACAGCCACAAAGATAACTTAAAACAATGAGGAGATTTGCAATTAGGGAGAGTTTTAAGGATTGGGAATTGTGCATGTTTTACAGTCATCTCTTGGTGATGGGGACTTTATCTTCAGGAGGCTAGAGCTCCTTCCGCAGCTGCCACAGCCCCACCCTCCTGCATCAAGTGAAATTCCACATTTTAACTAAGGTGCTGCTGTATTTCAAACATATCTCACTGCAAAAAAAAAGTTAAAGATGTGCGGTGTACTTTGACTGATTATCAATGGTGTACATGCCTTTAAAATCCTTTGTTAATGAGGTATCCTTATTACCATAATCAAACACGCTTAGAAACTTGTCACAGATAAGCAAAATTCCTTACATTCTTTGCTCTGCACTTTCCTTTGGCATCTCTTCCCCATCCCCCTCTGAAGCTTCTGAAGGTTAGGGACGGGTAGTGCTGGAAATTGAAGTCCTCTGTTTACCCCCACAAGCAAAGGAACAGTCAAAGCTTCCTTGCTCAGCTGCAGAAATGACCCCGACGGTGACCTGAGGAGACCACCCTCCTGAGAGAGGAGAGGTCACCCAGCCTCCACACAGGACCTGCTCGGGGCATCCTCTGCACAGACAGCCAGGGAGAGACTGCAAATCATCCAAACTGTGCCAAATTATGTGTGAAGGTTTTGTAATGCAGACTACTGTCCACCAGGGATTAAATTAAGAACATCAAAACCAACACAGAAAGAATTTCATTTTATCCTTAAATTCCACTTGCAGTGTTTTATTTAATGCTTCTTATCAGCCCTCATGTCCCAAAACATCTCGCCACCAGAAAATACTTAAATAAATTGGGCAATTTGTGCAGAGGCCCATACAAATTTAGCATGAAAGACTCCTGCTTTTAATTTGTTCATACAGAACATGGACTCCGACAGCCACTCAGGCAGCCTTTCCCATTCATTCCAGAAACCATCTCTTCTCCCTGTGTTTACAGAGTACCTGTCTAAATAGCACAAAAACTTGATTTAAATGTGAGTGGTCTGACATGAATCAAGTGATTGATAATTAGAGCAAAGTTAGAAATATACTCAGCTCAGACAGGAGAGTGTGCACATCACTACATGTCAGCATCCAACGATTCCTATTCTGAGACTGGACAATTTCATGTGGAATTGCAAGCCACAGCAGCATTTTTCATAGATCTGACTTCTTGTTAAATAAATATACATCTTATGACTTGAGTTTGTTGTGGAGCTTTTCAACCTAGGGAAAAAAAGTTTCTGCTTTACCGTAGCCTTTAACATACAGATTTGCTTATTTTTAGATTTGAGAACATTGTTGAGCACTAAAAACCTGAAAAAAGTCAAGTTATGAGTCCTGAGGACCACTCCAGCTCCTTTACTGCAAAACCACACTGACTTCCCTGCAGTTGCTTCCTCTGAGTTAAAAAACAAGTCTCCAAAAGCCCACAAGAAAAGGAAAAAAAAAATTAGGGCTGGTCGATAGGACAGTGCAAAACAAAAAGGTGAGGAAAATTCAAGCTTTGGAATATAGGAAAATTTGATTCACAGAAAATATGCAGAAAACTTGTAATCAAAGCCTAAATGTGCAAAGTAGAACAGATTAAGAAAATAGAATACTGACCCTATATACATAATCAAATATATATATACTTTATATTAAGCAATAACATTCCAATTCTCCAACTAGTAGGACTGTTAAAATCATTCACCAAATGAGCACTTTCACTTTGGAGGCTGAATATCAGCAAATGTATGAAGAAAAGCCACTGAAAACACAGGTGAGACTTGGGAAAATCGAACAACAACTCCTACAACACACTGTTATACAGTTAAAACTCTTGATACTCACAGCATCCTCTGTATTGATCAATTATGGCTGCTCATGGCCTTGTAAAGGCAGTAAAAATCCTGTAGTTTTGGATGGTGGAGGGGGACCCGATCCTGTTGTGGAGCTCTCCTCCCAAGTGTGGTTTGAGACAGAGCAGCCAAAACACTCATGGAAAGGCTACATGGATTGGGCCTTATAATCCAACAAAGCACTTGGCTGCAACACTGCCTATTAAAAAGTCAGAGCTTGCCAAGAGTTACCACACAATTATGGGATGGCTGCAGTATCTCCAGAATTATAGGGATGACTGTAGTATCTCTGACAAGGCAGTCTGGGAACTGCAGGTTAATGGTATCTCTTAATGGCGATGGCTGTAATGTAGGTTAATGGGATCATAATTTCTTTTCCCTGGGAGAATTTGTGAATTCTTCCATTCATTGCCATTATTTTTAGCAGCAAATGAAGGATGTGATTCCGACCTGGAGATGTTTGCACCAGGAGGTTTTTAGTGAACAGCCTGTTCAACTCACTGAAACCAAACCCAGGACAACAGTTTCAGCAGTGGTGAGGAAGGCTCAGACTGCAACTTTTTTGCTGCGGTGTGTTTGGTGCTGCCCACATTTCAGAGAGTCCCTCTTTTGGGCTCATCCCACAACGTGCCCTGACTGTGGTCCTGGTGGAACACTGACACAGCCCACTGAGCTGAGCCCAAATCCTTTATGCCCTGAGACCCACCATGTGGGACATCATGGGGGTTGCAAAACCAGCTGCTGCATCCCTCTCCCTGCTTATCCCCACACTGCCCGCTCCCTCCTGCCCTTCAAGCCTTGCTGCCGAAGTTACTGGAGGGCACGGGCTGTTTGTCCATAGGAAAACCAAAGTTTGCTGACTTATCAGAACAAGGCACGCCCGGCTGTCATCTTATCAGCCAGAGGTGGCAGGGGGTGAGGGGGAAGAGAGGCAAAGCCTTTCTTATGCAGCACCAAGGCCCCAGCTGGAAGGGGCAGGGGGGGCTGATGGCTCTGCTGTAGAGCTGCATTGCCCCCTCCCAGTGCAGCTTCCCAGGCGAGTTTGCCGGGCCCTGGCGAGTGGGGCAGCACCACAAACACTCCTCAGAGGGAATCCTGCCCACCCTTTCACCCTTCTCCTTGGCTCTTTCCTCGTGTCCCCATAGTCTGTGCCCCCGTCAGGCAGTGGGGCTTAGCTGGGGTGTTGATGTCCCATCTCTGATGCCGCTGTGACCCCCATGAGCGAGCGAGCGCCGGGTCAGGGCTTGCCGGGGCCAAGTTCAAGGGCACAGGCTGGTACAGACATATAAACAAGGGAATGGTATGTAAGCAATAAAGACATAAAGGTTAGGATCAGGGCTAGCAGTACAATAAACAGCTGTGATAACCCAGTTTGTTTATAGATAAAGAATTTACTGTAAAATCTGCAATGTGCAGGATAAGTTTGTTAACACTTTAAGGGAAGTATACTCCTAGATCATCTTTTATTTCTTGTTCTGTGCACTGAGTAAGCATCACCAAACATCCTTTTTTTACTTCTGCTTTCTTTTAAGTCAAGCCCAGGAAACACATACTTATCGCATTAGCTGGAAACCTCTCCCTTCCAAAATCCCTCCAAAGAAGCCAGCACGTTCCACAGGAGTTTAAAACTGCCGCTACAAGAAATGCAGATAGCCCAGCCCTTAACAGGGCTAATAAAACATCCATGTTTCAGGCAAGGAATATCCCCTTACACACCATTTTTTCCTAATTTACTATTAATACACAAATACAGTAAGCACAATTTCACCAGGGCTCTTGTAATTTTGCACAGTGTCTGTTTTGCCAACTTTTTCTTTTAAGATATATTTCACAGTGTAGCCAAGCGTTTTGCAAAATTACCACGGTGCTTCTTAGGTGTCCTGTGAGGCTCCCATCAGAAGTACCATATATTGTACTGCAGCTATTGATCCAAATGGCTACATTTCTAAAGCAGAAAATGATTGTGTGGTGAAAGCAGTGCAGAGGTGCAGTAAAATGCCCTCAAGTATATAAAGACATAAAGATTAAAGTCACCCTGCAGGTTCCCTTTAACTCCTCCAAATCCACTGTGTAATGTGTTCTTTTAGGATAAATCAAAAACTTTGTACAAATTAACATGACAGGTGCCCATGTTCATATATAAGATCGCTCTTCACCATCAGGAGGCTCCAGGAAAATTTACTTTGGTTTAAATACATGCAAAAGCTGTTAATTAAATTCCCAGATGTCCAAAGAACATCTGAAGAACTAGAAGGCAAAATAACACCCCAAAATTTGTCAGCCAGAACACGTTTTCAGGATAAGAAATTGAGTCTTCCATACAGAGGATGCCCTAGAGTGTTAATACCAACAATTTGCAGTTCTGTGGTTAGTCTTCGATAAAGTTTAGATGATCTTAAAAAGAAAATACAGAGGTGGAGTCTGTCACAGGTGCTTTCTCCTCCACAGCACCAAAGTGCCTTTTCTAAACTGTGGAATACACTTTCTACCAGCTCTGTAGCAACACATTTGTTATGTAGGACCTGTAAAAGCATTCGACTGCAGGACAAATGTATTTGCCCTTGCATTGCTTTCACATTCGTTCTTGGAATACTTTTTGGTACCAGGCAGCTTCAACATCTTTAACCTTCCCCTAGTGACACCTAAAAGTGGGATAAGTGTTGCAGGTGTCAGAGAGGGCTCCCAACATCCCTCAACAGCACAATCAAGCTCAGACCATGAGCAGCGCTCTTCAGCTCCTCTTTAGCCTAATTAATAAATAACAGCAGCTTACCAATAAGCTGTATAATTTAATGCCTGCCCTGAGCCAGGTTCTTCTTTGCCCTGTTTCTGCTTCCACCATGCTCAGCAGACAAACACTCAAGGTGAAATATTTCCCCCAGTCAAGCTGATGGTTCAATTCTCCCGGATTATAAGGGAACTGGTAGATCCTAAACAGATTAATCTTTGAAGAAGGAAACCTTTCAGTTCCTGGCTCCTAGCTGCTCCTGTACACAAATAAGGTATTTTCAGGAGCTTGTACTTCAGGAGCTCTGTCACTGAAATAATCAGTTGATCAAAACATCCTTATAAGTCAAATTCTGGCCCTCTCTAGCTCTGGTCAAAAGACAGATGGATGAAAAGGCATTGCTAATGCAAACCCCTATCACGTCTGGGGCCTTTCCCCTGCACAATTATCCTGCCTGGATTATTCCTCCAGGACTGTGACTGATTTACACACTACAGGAGTGTATCTCATCTGGGAGACGAGTGCAGCTTTTTAATTATTCTCTGCACCACGGTACCACCCGCTGGGTTGTGGTCGGAGCTGCTGTGCTTGGGGCTGCACGTTGCAGGGGGACAGGATGGGCCCCACCCAAATTGCTTCCCCTGACCTTGGAAGTTGGGCAGAGAGGTAACACAAGGCTGTAGTGAGATGGCTGCAGCTCAAATGATGAGCAGTTGTAGCACCCTACCTTGCCCTGCTCTCTTCAAGGGCTCAGAAAAATCACTGCCCCAAGGGAGGAAGATTGGTGTGTGTGTTGTGCACAGTCAAAGCCTGATGGTGCTGGCCAAAATTATTACCTGAAAGCATAAATAAAAGGATGGCGTTTCAAGAAAGGCTCTGACAAGGATGGCAAGGTTTTTATGTGGAGTATGATAGCATGGAGGCAGCGGGTGGAGGTGACAGGAGATGGCACAGAGGCTGTGACAGATTCAGTTGCTCTGGATCCACAGCCAGGCTGGGGAGGGGAGATCTGACTGCCTGCCACGGTGGAAGGAAACAGGGCAATGTGGAAGCACAGTGTGGGCCATCCACCTCCCAACACTCTTCCACAACAAAACCATCCAGTACGGGAATGGCAAGAAATGGTAACAAGGAATTAGTCTGCAAGAGAGTCAGTCCCTACAACTGCATAGAATCACAGGATGGTTTGGGCTGGAAAAGACCTTAAAGCTCATCCTGTTCCACTCCCCTGCCACGGGCAGGAACACCTTCCATTAGGTTGCTCAGAGCCCCATCCAACCTGACCTTGAACACTTCCAGGGATGAGGTATCCACAGCTTCTCTGGGAAACCTGTTCCAGTGCCTCACAACCCTCACAGTAAAAAAGTTTTTCCATATATCCATCTAAACCTACTGTCTTCCAGTCTGAAGCCATTCTCCCTTGTCACTACACGCTTTTGTAAAAATTCTCTCCTCCTTTCTTCCCTTCAGGTACTGGAAGGCTGCAATTAGGTCACCTCTAAGCTTAAGCATCTTCACTACCATCAAGGAAAAAACAGTAACAACAAAGCCCTGCAAGGTTAACCCTAATTCATTTCCCAAGGCCCCAGTCACTTCTGATGGATCTGCCCTCTGGAGGAAGCTGTTTGAAGTGGGGCAGCATATCTGTGTCCTTCCCACCTGGCCACCCGTGCCCCAGCATCCCTGGACTGTGTGAGAGCAAGCACAGAGGACTCAGGCTGGACAAGACGCCTCCAGGTCCGAGCTCTGGCAGCTGCTTTCATCCTGTGCATCTATCTGAGAAAGCCACTGCTGGAGGGGACCCTCACTGGCCACAGGAGGCATCATTAGAGCCGTGAGCAGGCCTTCAAACCACCGGGTTTGCACTAAGAAGAAATGAAGAGCTGTAAGAAGGAAGAACAAAAAAGAATAAACACCCATCCCTGCCCTGCTCAGACAGGTAATGCATGGAAGGGTCACACACGTGCCGGGGGCTGCCCTGCGTTTCCCTTTTGGAACTGGCGGCCCCAGCTATTACATGACAATTATCTGTGTATTCAGATTTACGAGATTCCTCGCCTGGCCAATAAAACCAGGAGGGAAATATAGAGATGTCCATAAATGACATATTTTCATGCTTTGTGCAACCCATCCCCGCGAAGCACTTTTGAGCAGCTAAGCAATTTACATCTAATAGCAAAGTGTTTTTTAATCAGTCAGATCAATTTGTGAAGAATTGGTACATTAGGTATAGCCATACAGCAGAGATCCTTATAGCAAAGGTTTAGAAGTAATTGCTCCCTGACCCACTGAACACTGTATTACTATAGAAGTTTGTATTCTATTAAGAGTTAATAAGTGACCAAAATCTAGACTAATACACTGTCAGGGTTCATTATCATTACAGGTTCTTGCTATTTTTCCAGTGCCTTTTGCTCTGCTGTTCTTGCTACGTATGGAAAACCTATATCAAGATGGTTGTCATGGCAATGGAAAGATTTGCATGTGTCTTATCTATCTATTTAAATACCTTCTTATGGTTTATAACTACCATAATACATCCCTCCAGCCCTGCTCATTGCTAATTTAGAGCCAGCCCAGTGTGTCTGAGGTCAGTGATACCATCAGAAGCATGTTGTCTAGACAACTCCAGAGCCGCTGTCCATGGGATAATTGTTTTATGCAAATAAAAAAGTACAATGGTGACACTCATGGATGACTTGCACAATCCGCCTGTGCCGAGGCCGGACCGAGTCCATCATCACCTGCCTGGAAAGGGCATTTTCTGCCACATCCCCCAGCCACAGTGCCACTGGTTTGATGGTCTTTTTGGATACCAGTTTGTTTTGGTCAGGCCTGGAGCTGCTTTGAGATGAAGCTGGTGCTGTAAGATGAGGCACTGCAAAAAGCTGCTCTGAGTGCGCATGTGCCATTTAAGAGAATTGAAGAAAACCTGCCAAATCCAACGCCCTCATCAAAGTTACTCATTTGTAGAAGGGTGAATGAAAGCTCCCTCTGCACCCAGGGCAGGAGCCAATAAGCATTCTGAGCTGATAGCAAGGGTCTTTTGGGAGGGTATCACATTTTAAGAACAACTTGACAATGATTCCAATGGGTTGGAATAAAATGATCTAAACTTTCTACCTACAACAAATCTAAGCTCTTCCTTTCTCCGTATCTTTGTACCTCAGATATTTGCATCAAAAGACACTGGGCTTAGAGTGCTCTTTAGGAAGATCACGTGGAAGACATGGAAGTATTTTGCAGAGGAGAAACCGCTGACCATCAACAGAGAGAGCAATACCTGCATCACTCTGCTCCCCCCCTCTTTTATCTTTTTCTCCTTCAGGACTTCCCACTTTGCTGCTACATCCAAATGGCTGCAAAGGTAAGTGTGGCTATTACTGCGTAAATCCATAATGCACACAAGGCAGTGTGAAAACACTGAGAGTGGCAACAACAGCCACAACCATGAAAGGCTATCTCTGAAATCCCAAACCCCACACTCTTCCATTCCTCTTTGATCTCCCTGACTCAGAGTTGTGGTTTTTCAGGATGTCCACAGATTAAAACTACTTTTTCAAGTACTCCAAGATCTACTAATGATTTCTCTTCCGGCAAACTGTACACTGTTGCTACCAGAGATTAATAATAATAATATAGGAAATGTTTACTAATTTGATAATTGACTGATTTGTTGCCATTATTTGCATCGCTTGACCACTCTTACAGATTAGAAATGTATTTCTCCTTGAGATAATTGATATTTGTATTCACAGTGTGAGGAAATGCCACCTATTCCTGCAGCAGTAAATCAGGAACCATTTACCCTGCCAATACAGTTAGACAATGTTTACGTGCAGGGCTACATTCATTGTTTGACTAATCCGTGAGGGGTAGATTTTCTACTGCATTTCAATAGCTCATCTACTTCAGACTGTTGTGAACTTTCTAAAGATGTGTTTTCACTGATAATAGCAGATCTTGGAGTGCAGTAATCTGGAATTGAAGTTTCAGTGACAGATTTACTCAACGAGCGCTTTGCATGAGGCACTACTGCAAACATTATTTTATATCTGCGCGTGTATAAATATATTACACATGCGTATGGAGCTGACAAACGCTTCGGAAGATAATTTCTGCAATTTAGCCAACTAAGGATTTCAAGTCAAGCATCAGTTTCCGGGTGTTTTTCATAATGGATTTCACAGCAGATGACCTGACAGCTAAACTCATGATCTGAGCCGCACATACCCGAACAAACGGCCGCCAGGCCCTCAAAGGGTCCCCGGCTTTCACATGCCACGGCTGCGAGCCCACGCTGCAAATGTCCAGAGGTCCAGACTGACCTCCTCACCCCCTGTCTGGGAAACATTCCTGCTCCCGGCGGCTCATTCTTGCCGACAAACAGAGCAGGACCAGTGGCACTTGCTGAAAAGGGACAAGAGAGGGGCCATGAATGGAGCATGTCTGGTACAACAATGCCAGACAATGTCTGTGAATGGGGTTGCAAACCGTGCTCCTGTTAGAGGGGCTGCCAGCAGCCTCCCTGCCCCCTTCTCCTCCTCCTCCTCTGCTCCCCCTTCAGATCCACATCAGACCCAAAGGCACACCAAAGGGGTGGACAAAGTCAGTAGGTGCTGTGTTTTAGAAGCAGAGTCCAATGACTACGTAATTTCTCCATGTGCCACCTGCCTCATGTGCCACTAAAATTGGTGGCAAGGACAAAAACAAAAATTTGAGTACAAGCCCAGCTCTTGCTAAAGTGAATGCAAAAGCGCCAGTTTTACACTCTGGGATGGGCCACTGGCCTCTATTTTTGGCTTTTTTAGAAGCACCACAAGGCACCACTAATGAGGTGGGGGGTTTCAGACCTGGCTGGATTTCTCTTTAAGTGGTGGGTTTGGGGGAAAAACAAAGCAAAAAATAAACTATTTATCCACACTGTGACATGCTTCTCCCTCCAGTTTATAGTAAAGGCAATGGCTTAACAGAGAATATAAGATAAAAGCAGAACACACTAAAAGAGTTTTACAGGATACACTCAAAATCATTTTATACCCAACCAGATGCTGAGTAACTTTCCCAAAACCAGGGGAGAATATCCAAATTGTTCTGGTGAAGGCCAGTATCCAGCCCAAAGTGCTGAAGGAGTTTGGATAATACTTGGGTCTAAATACTGTCAACTTTTACCTTGAGAACATATAAAGTTTCATTAGAAATACTGAATTAAGATTAAATATATTTTCTATTTCTAGTACTTATTATCAGTGCTGATCACGAGTGACCATTACGTCTACAGGATGCGCCTTTGGTACTGCCTTACCCTCTAGTCCACAGTATTGCAAAAAGGAAATAAAAGGAAATTATGGAGCCACACAGCAAGTACCAGATGAAAACCTCTTCCCAAGGGGCTCCATGAGCTTCAGCAAGGCCATTCTGGGTGTTGAATCAAAAGCTGGGGAGCTACACTCGAGAAACCCACAATATACTCCTCAGTAATATGGGACTTCTCCTCTTGGGAGCCCACCAGTAACTCGAGCTCTACATCTGCAAATGCCCTTTGGGAAGGGAGCAACTGGGTCAAGGCTGAGACTGGGAATCTTAGTAACACACAAAAAAAATCCTTCAAAGACTGGGAGCTTTCAGGATCAAAGACGCCTCGTCTGACTGATGTGTCCATCTACGTTTCTCTGTCTGCAGAGCTCTGCATGGGTCTATCTGCAAAATAAAACTTCCTGCCCATATTTTAGATCATTTCCCAAAAGCATATTTGGGATGTCAATGTCCAGGCTGACCTGTCCAGACCTCTATCAGCAGCTAATTTAAGCCAGCTAAAAAACCCGTGGGTGGTCACAGCAGGGTAAGGGGCACCAGCACCATCTGCAAGAGCAACCTCAAGAGTAAGTTTGTTCTACTTGGGCCAAGCTGTAAGCAGGGACCTACTAAATTCTGTCCTGTAAGCGGGGTTCCACGAGTCAACACAAAAGGCACAGTTTACTGGGAAGGCAGCCTGACAGTTTAGGGAAAAAAATATTAAACAGCAGCCCCAGCTGCTGCACGCAAAGCACACAGACAGGAAAACCCCACACAACTGGCCATGGGGGGAGCCCTGGCCACAGGGTCCCCATGGGGCTGGTGCCACCACAGCCCCCCCTCCCCTTCCCCCTGGGCACTGTCCCTAGAGCCGAGGTGCACGGTTGGAGCAGCCGTGTCCGGCTGAGCCCCTCTGCTGGAACGTCCCCCGGGAGGGTGGGCAGCTGGGGGTGAGATAAAGCAGACTCCAGGCTGTTTTATCTTATGCAGGGGGCTGGCCCCAGGAGCAGGAAAGCGTAAAGGTGGTTTAAAAACCACAGCTTTTTTTTGTTGTTGTTGGGTTGTGGAGGTTCCCCCCTCCCCTCTCGCTTTCCGAACATCTGGGCCTCTCCTGGAGCATGTGCTGTGGGCAGAGCAGACCCTCTGGCCCTGAACCTGCAATGCCCAGAGGAGAGGCAGAGCTTATATGACAGATAAAAGCAACAGAGCGGGGGGAAAGTAGGAGGTTAAAACAATAAGGAGAATTTTTTTTTTTTAAATGCACGCTCCTATGTGTTTAGTATAAATATTTTAGTTGTATTGGAGGGATTTTAAACACCCACGGGAGCTTGACTTGCAGTTAAATTCAGTGAGATTTAGGTGCATCAATCCGGGAATGTGCCAGTCCGAACAGAACAGTCTTCCTATAGGTTTGGAGGCTACGGCCACAAAAGCAATGGTGACCTCCAAAGCTTCACATCCCAGGGACAACATGACCTCCCTTCTCCCTATCAAACTCGGCCCTGGCCGGCTGCTCCCCCCTGCCCTGGAGGCAAGGCAGGGACAGAGGGAGGGGAAGAGCCTTCACCTTCTCCCGGGCTCATAACCAGCTAAGTTTTTGTCTTGTTATGCCTTTTAACACAAGTAAATCCAAATAACTGGGCAGTAATGAATTATAAATGGAACAAAAATGAATATACTATTAATACTACTCCCAGAAGGGGATAAAAGGGATCAGCAGCTTTATCCCGTGGTGCAGCTGAGAACTGACAGGCAGGCTGGGCTGACATTCAGAGGCCACTTTCTTTTCATGAGGGAAAATAAAATCCCTGGCGAAGGCAAGGCAGTATTTCCCCCACTTCTGCGGCCCCGCACTCCAGAGCCCTGTCTGCATTCCTGCTCAATCCCGTACACTGTGGCTCCTTCCCCTACAGCAGCTGCTCCTGAGAGGCACAATCCTACAATGGATGCAGAGGAGATGCTCATGTGGCGACCGACCGAGCCCTCCCACTGCTCCTCCAGTGAAATATGCTCGTATAAAAGAAGGAGTAAATAAAACTCGGTGCTGAACAATCTCCAGGGCCTTCGGTGCGCTGGCAGCCCGACCCTGAGGAGGAGGAAGCAGAGGGGGAAGCAGGGCCTGTCCTGGCGCTGACCTTCCCTCAGCCAGGTGCCACAGGGCACCCGCGCCTCCGACAAGGCCCTGGCTCTGCAGGAACCACAGGAGATGAGGGCAGTGATTTCTGAAGTATTTTCTACAGGCAGGTTTGAGAGAAGGGGAGGGGGTGCAGCTGTGTGGCAAGGCTGTCCCTGCCTCCTCACTCTCTCTGGAGTGGTTAAGGGGATCCATGAGGATCACCCCGATTTTTATTTTTAACTCCACCCAGATTCAGAAAGTTGCTAAGCACCATAGGCCTTTCTAATCCTCAAGCACTGGGCAAAACCAATAGAACACACACTGAAACTCTTTTACACATTTTAAAGTGTGGATAAACTTCAGTAAGTGCTGAAACCTGGGCGGCTTCAATCCGAGGTACAGAGGGCACTTCCACAGTTTTTCACATATTCAGCTCCAGGCCCATGCAGGGAGCAGCTCCAGGGCTCCTTTCTGCACCCGGTGCAGCCCCGAGGTTACAGCACCTCAGGGACCAACCCAAGGGTTCATCTCAACTGCAGCAACAGAAGAAAAGAGAAACTTTGGAGACTGTCTACAGTGAAATTTCTTTGGTCATCAATCTCACTGCTAATTTTGGCAAATTTCCACTTTTTTTTCCACTAAGAAATTCTCTCCCCCTTGCTCTGGAAAAAGCCTGCAGAAACTGCCAAGTGAAAACTGCACAGAGCAAAGGAGTTGGGCAAACCAGGAGAAATAATTTCCTTTTCTCTCTCCTTCTGCAGTGCCACTTACACCTGGTGCCACCTACAAGGCAGCAGGTACGTGGGGACTCGAGGAGTACTCGTGCCCAGAGGCTGTGGCAGGGCTTAGCCCTGCTGCGTTCAGCCAGGGCAAAGCTCCACCCGTACACAGGTGGGACCAGGACACACCAGCATGTGCAGCACAAGTTTGGAAAGCAGGGGGAAGTTGTTTTCAACAGTGACTTGACTAATTTGGGCAGAAAAGGAGGTGCTTCATTTTTGCCTGTGTTTAACTGGAAATGCTTGAAAGTGGACAGGTTTTCTTCTCACTGGGAACCTTTGGGCTGAACTCAGCTTCTCCAATCCACTTCCCTCATCCTCCTTGTCTTTGACTTGGCCAGATTATTTTCCGTACAAATGGATCACCCCCAGGTTAATCCTCCCCACTGCCTTCCCCATTGCAGAGCAGGCACGTCCTGCTCTCTCTCTCTCCCATGAGACACAGAGATAAACAGTTGGATCATTGATAGCATTTCAAGAAGAGTTAAAAAAAAAAAGGCAGCCTCCAGCCACATCACACAAAGAGGATGCAACACTTCCCAGAGCCCTTGGTGACGCTAATGCTGTTCACTACTGTGCTTAGGTCACTCTTTGCCCTTACCAGGACTAGATCATTTGAAATAATAAATTGCCATTCCTTTACCAATACTTTGGACACAACACCAGTCTGTGCCTTCGCTCACAGCCCAAGGTTTATCTGATTATTTAACAGCTACCATCAGGTCTGGAGATGCAGGCAGCACTCAACCAAACTAATGGAGGGATAAAAGCAGCCAACATAGCTCCAGCTCCAACACAGCCCAGCGATCAGGAGACACAAAGTTCACCTTCAGCATCTAATGTATAAATTTACAAAACCTCTTTAGCAGGTGCAGAGATTATTTTCATGTCTGATCTTACCCACTTGAGCCTTCCTTGACACAGAAAGCCATCCCTGACCACCAGGATTTGCTCACTTAAGCATGTTCAGCTCAGCCTTCGAGCATCTGCATGTGGGTGGCGGTGAGCAGCCACTCTGCTTGCAGGGCAGAGCAGCAGGGCTGGTGCAGGTGCACAGGCACATCATGGGAGCCCAGCCAAAATAAAGTACCTGTCTGTGACCCTTGTGGGGGGCCTTGCTCCTGAGCTTCCCTGCCCTCCTGGGGACAGGGACACCTGCACAGCAGTAGGACACTGCTCCCACCACCACACGCGGTGACACAGCAGGAGATCTTTGGAGCCAGGTGATTAATGGGGCTGGGGTGTAGTCCCTGTTCCCATAGGGAAAGTGGAGGTCTCAGAGCGTGCCAGGAGGAGAGCTCTGTGCCCTGAGGCAGGCAGCAGTAACAAACTGTCCTCCAGCTGCTGCCTGTGACCTGATGTCCCCAGGCTGCCAGCCCCGCTGACCCCAGGCCACTTGTCCTGGGATGGACAGGGAGCCGCCCAGGCACCAGCACCAGCTCCCTGTCCCACAGCCAGGGTACCACTGAAACCATGGAGACTGGCCCTGCTGTGGTCACCATGGAAACGCCCAGCGGTGCTCAGGTGATGCTCCAGAACTGGAGAAGTGACAAGGGGACTGTCCCACACTGACCTCAGAGGTGAGAGCAAGACCCCAACCCTGGAAAAAGCAACAAAACCCAAGAAAGCATTGCAGCAGAGATACAGAAACACCACACATCTCTTCATCCTTCCTACTGTGCAATGTGGTCTTCCAGTAAGACTGGTAACACTTCCCCAAGAAGATAAAAGAAAAAAAAGTGGCTTTTCGTGACACATGCTGTGGTGCCATGAAACTTCATCCCAGCTGCACTGGCCAGCTCCAGCTGACAACCAGCACGGGCCTTGCAAGATGAACACAGCCCTCAGGTGTAAGTAAAAAGCTTAAAAAGTGGCTTTCTCCAAAAGATATGAAACTTTAATTGTTGTGACTGCTGCTCTCACCCACAATGTTTTGCACAGAAAAAGTGCTTGTTTCTACCATGCCAGAATGACCCAGAATTCATGTTAGGAGATAGACATGCCTATGCACTGATGGAGTTATTTACTGCTTTATGGGATGTGCACCCAGCCTCAGTCATCAGCCTGTGTCCACTTAGGTCATGGAAGAGCGAGTCCGAAACCACCAGAAAGAAAATAATTTCTGCATGATACTTCTATTGCAGTCCCAAGGAGCCGTCTGCAGGCTGGGCTGTGTCAGCAGCACAATATGGCATTGCATCTCCACTGCCCTGACCACAGGGAGCAGGGGAATATTCCAGCAATTATAGCAAATCCCCAGGTGAACCATCCAGAATAACCAATTTTAATAGCGTGTCACTGTTCTGTCTCATAAAGTAGCAGTGAATGGGCTGTAAGAGGTGCAGTGGGGGGACCTGCTCGTACCAGAACCTGCCTCATGAGGGATTTAATCATCAGCATCTACACACCTACCCCTTGGTGCCCACCACCACTGTCCCAATCCTTGCCTTGCTGCCTGAGTTTGCTGCTTCAGCTCAGCTGCCTCCTCTTCACTTATCCGCCATGCTTTTAAGGAAAGCAGCGTTTCTCCAATCAGAGTATAAAATGTTGAACTTAAGGCACTAAAGCTTTGCTTTCTATTTTAATGGTTCAAAGAGCGCCTTTGCCTAAAAAGTGAGAATCTCACACACACACCCCTTTCCCAGAGCCCTTCAAAGCCTACAAAACTTGGAAGAGAGAAGGAAGTTCAGTTTTCTTCCATTTCTCCACCCAAATGTCTTCTACTGACTGTAAAACCTGTAGGGACATCCTTATGAAATCCAAATTCCCGAAATAAACTTCAAAGCACTGGAAGCTAATATTAGCAATTTTCATAATGTTTCAATGGTTGTATTGTGTTATGAAATCGTACAAATTATTTTAAAAGGCTTTTTTTGGCCTTAACATTACAGACTAGGCAGATAATTTGCGTGATTCCAAGGCTGCAGCTACAAATGCTGAGCTGACTGGCTGAACCATGATGCTGCACTGGCACCTGTGTTGGGATCACTGCTGTGACAAGCAACCTGTAGCCATGCACATTTCTGACAAATATCGCCTTGCAGGGATCCAAAGGCAGATTAAAAAAAACCCAAAACCTCAAAAATTAAGCTACATTGTGATTACAGTGACACAAAAAAATCACCTTCCACAGATTGACTAAATAACTGCTCTAAAGTCAGCCTAGAAGTAAATTAGTCCCAGAATCCAGGAATCCATGGTATATACACCTACAGTTCCTAAAAATGGTTAGAGTTAAATCTTGATGAGAGCATACACAGGATTTCTGCAAACAAAAATAATACATGCCCAAAAAAACCCCGCAACACTAAACCCTAATATTAATATTTTTAAAGAGTGGAAATACTGGGGTTTTTTTAGTGTTTTCATGGTGCAGTGTGATATTTCTTCAATTATGTGACTAATGAAAAATAGTTTAGCTTAAAAAAAGGAGCTGGTACGGCCTCTGCACTCAGAACTTTTACTACCTACAGAGCGGGTTTAATTACAAAGGTCTTGTCCACAAGGTCAGGAAGAAGAAAACTAAAGGAGTCTGATCCTGATTTACTGTGACTCCCTTTCCCCACTCCCACACTGTTAAAGGTGGTTTTCCATTGTAACATAATTTATATTCACTTTGAAGATACTTCATGGGGCATGGGGAGTTGGGGGCTCTGCTGAGGATGACACGAGCAAATTCTAACTGCAAGGCTTTACCGTGGGATAAAGGAGCTGTGTTATCAACTGAAATCAGATCTGGAATGCTGCCCTGTACCCTGCTGGCTTTTTTGAGGGCATGTTGAAACACCAAACCCCAGCTTTGGTCAGGCAAGAGGGTCCAACACCTCCTGGGTGGCCCTTGGCCAATGCAGCGCTCCCACAGACACACTTTCACACGGGGCTTGTTTTGGAAAAGCCACTACAAGGCAGGTGTTGCATTCTTCTATGGGACTGGAGAGCCAGGAAGGAGAAATTCTCCAAAGCAAAATAATCAGAGAGGGGAAGAAAAAAGCCTTCAAGAGGAAGCAGGCTGTGGCTACAGGAAAGCATATTTCTTTAAAAACACCTCAGGAAGTTATGTTACTTTAAATTTTTCAGCTGCCGCCCTCTGAAAGAAGCACACGTTCCACTTTATCATGCAAAGGAAAGAGAAAACGGAGCACCATAAATCGGAGTTGTGCTTACAGAGAAGGTGCTGTTTATCTGTCTGATATTTAGACTGACCTTTGCTGGGTAGTGGAGTTTGTCTGTCTGCAAATCCTCAAATCTCAAACAGAGAACACTGCCGAGAACCAAGTGACCCGCGGGGGGATGAAATATTATCTCCTCCTTTGTATACAGTTTTTTCCCTGGGAGCCTCACCAGCGCCAGGGCTTTATCTCCAGCCTCTGGCAGGGTTGGGGGACTGCAGGTCACCCCTTGTGCCAGCACCACGGTCTGGTTTGTGCTTGGGCTCCTTGCTCTCATCTGTTTGGTCAGCAGACACAAAACCTGCCAGAACCTCACCCCAGCCCCAGTTTGTCCCTTCTGGTTTGTCCCCAGTTCCATTGCCCATTTCCGCTCTTGCACACGGTGTGAAAACCTGGGCGAAGCCCCACAGGAGGAATCTCAGAAGCAAACACACCCAGCCCACATCCCAGCTGCACTTTGTTTCCCCAGTGTTGCTTCATTCCCTCAAACACTGGAGTGGTTTCTTTTAAATCATCCCTTGGAAGATGATCATGCAACAGAGATGGCATTGGCGCTACTTTTGTTATCCCGAGGAAAATGTATTGCTGTGTTTTTGCCAACCATCTCTGTTGCCAGTGCTTAAGATTCAGTGCTGGAGCTCATGCCTTCCCCTTGCTTAGCCTTCCAAAGCCTTTTGCAAACATTTAAATAAACAGCCCTAGGAAGTAAGTATTAATAAATACATTTTACAGAGGCTGATTTAGTCCAGCCAGTAGGAGTTATGCACACACGAATTAGGAGCAGACTCAAAAAGCAGTCCCTGTGCCTTGAGTCCAAGTGCTGCCAGACAAAAGCTGGCTGCAGCCACTTCCCGAGCATCCCAGAAAAATAAGACTCTCACTCCACCAGCCAGTCCCCTTGCAAACTTCTTTCAAGAGCCTGAGTTCCCAATAAATAGTGACGGTCACCAAAGCAGGCTGCAATCAGTCCTACCTTAATTTCCATCCATCCCTCCAGGAAGCCCTTTCCAGTGAAATACCTCCAGTCCTTCCCTCCAGCCACAGGAGGAATCCCCTAATGAGTTAATGCTAAACGAAGCAACAGGCAAGATTTGTGAATGAACAGGCCAGAGGACTGTCAGGCCAATCTTCTCACAATGATGGCTTATTCACAAAAACTGGGCTTTGAACAACCTAATTAGGACTACGAATACATCATCTGGACAGTACTGAGAAAAGTGAAATATGTTGCAATTGCCAACGCTCTTTCTATTGTTTCCAATATCAGCTGAGCAGCCAAGGAAACCTCCTTCCTTGGGCAGGAAAAGGGCACAGCAGGCTCCGGGTGCCTCTGCTCGTACAATCTGAGGACACTCCAGTGAAAACCTCAGGCTGAGGAGCACCAGCTGGGCCCTTTTCCTTGGTGTTACAAACCAGCCCACGTGTGAAATCCCCATCCACCGAGACCCAAGCCAGCTCTGGTGATGGTCACTCCACTGCTCAGAGTTAAAACCCAGGACTGAAACTTGGCCTTAAACCCCCTCTCTAAAGGTGTATTTGGGGGCACAGCACCTGCAGGCAGCAATGACCCAACCACCCCTCAGTCTTTGCTGGCATCCCTCTGGCTGACACTCCATGCCGAGGGCACTGCAGGGCTCTGAGGGGGCTACAACTTGCCATGTGGAGAGGAGGGAGTGATTTCATCCAGCTCCACACAAATGAGGGAGCTGAGCACCTGTCCTTTCCCCCAGAGGCTTTCCCTCCCCACATCTCCACCAGTGGCCTCTCTGCCACCAGCCAAGAGGACACTTGGCAAGGCCCAGGCATGAGGTGGAAGAGTTGATCCTCCAGCATTTAAGCACAGATGAAGCCAGGGAAGACTTTCCTTCTTTAAAAGTACAACTGTTGTTCGGTTTCCCTCAGGTACAGATTCATTAGCTCTTGACTGGCTCTCCTGGCTTGCTGACTACTTGTGGAAAAAAGCCATTTACCCTGGTGAATGTCAAGGTTAGTTCAAACTGTCCTTGTCATCAGTCTCTCTGGCAGAAGGTCAGGGAGAAGCTTTCCTCAAATGGGCAGCATCAAACAAAGCAGAGGCTGACTTAACTCACCTAAGGAAAGGAGACCTTCCCTGCTAGCAATAAACATTCCCCTGGGTGAAAAGGACAGGAGATTAACCCCTCTCTCTCCCCAGCTCCTGTGGGGCTGCCTTCAGGTAGCCACCTCCATGCTCATGGGGCTGATCACATCCTCATCTCCCCTTGCTGGCAAAAAACACCTGAGCACACCAAACCTGAAGACTCAGCCTCCAAAGATGTTTTCCCAGCAACAGCTTATGTCCCTCTTCTTTAATTGCCACTCTTTCTTTAGACTTTTAGTTTAATTCTTACACCTCCAGCACCACAAGCCTCCTCACTAGGTCATATAGGAAGCATTACAGCACATCACTGAACAATAACCACCCATTTAACACCTGTTAGCTTGGGTTCCTACAGAACGTGATGTGGTGCCTTCACGGTGGCGGGAAGCCCCTCCATATATGCAAAGAGAGGCACATGTGGTACTTAAAGAAAAAAAAAAAAGGGGGTCGGAAATCCTGCCAAGCCTCTGTACACTTTTGTATGCTGCGAGTGAGCTGGCTCAAAGAATAATTAATGTTAAAAGGAAATCTTTTTGCAGGTAACACTTTTGATAAGAATACTGTGGGTAAGTGACAGGAAAAGCTCTCTGGCACCTGGAATGGATTTCATCCATAGGGCTTTAGCATAAGAAAATGAGAGGAAACTTTTGGTGCTCCTTGCACGCTCTCCATTCACATGGGAAGAATTAGAGAAATTTTTCAGCAGGAGTAAATGGTGGTAAATTATAAATGGCCTCATCACAGAAAAATACTGAGGTTTTGAACACTCAATCTTGTGGCATTACCAGCTTGCTCCTAGGGTTTCACTCTCCACCCTCTCCTAGGCCTGGACATGTGGGCCAGCTCCGAGGGTTCCATCCAGAGTGGCACCTGTGCCACCCTGATGCCCATCTGAAGAGGCTGGGACCAAAGGGAAGCAGAAAGGATGGACATGTCCTCACTGCAGAAGTGCAAGGCAGAGCACACCCATGGCAAACAGATGCTGTGAGGAAGAATGAAGATTAAGGAAATAAAGTGTTTGCTGTCTTACAGCATTTCTCAGCTGAGACAGCAAGAGACTCCTGTACAAAGCTCATTAGGAATCTTTACACAGAAGCAAAAAGTGCTGCAATTACGCAGCTTCAACTCAAAATCTTTTTGGAGATCCTAGTAGCTTTTGAATTCACTCATTCACCTATAAGGCACTGGAGAGGCTTGGTCTGAGAGTTCTGGTGCAGCAGAGCTCTCCTGTAAAGCAATACTCACCTACAGTCAATTAGACATTAGCCAGTGCTTTGAAGTTCAGAGACTCCGAGATTCTTCAAAGAAGGTCTATTTTGAACCGGCATTTCAGCCGAGGTCAAACACAGCACCCAGACCTCGCTTCAGACTTCTCTGCCCTCGCGACAACAAACATGGTTTGTGGTATTTCTAATTTGTGGAGGTTTCTGAGAGATGAGCAGATCAAAAATGTAAATGGCTTCAGCCCTCGGGTCAAGCAGGCAATCTGTGCCAGCGTGTGAAGGAAATGAGTATGACAGTTCACAAAACGTTGCTTCCAGGAATAAGAGCTCTCCGTTTCCTAATAAGCTAATGGTGGGCTTAAAGAGGACGCTCCGAATCCCTGTCTCCCTCTGAATTTCCTCTGGGTTGCAGCTGGAGAGCAGACTCCGGGCCTGTCAGAAGACAGATCTGTCTACTGGAGGGCCCAGGCTTGGACCTACTTTTGGTTACCGCATGTTTCAGCATCTGCCTGACTCGCCGGGGTTGGGATTCAAAGGAGCCTCTGTGTTTTACCCCTGTGCAAGTGGGTCCGGCAAAAAACCCTTCCCCACTTTTACTGTCTGCAAGAGCCCTTTCCACACTAATTCTGCATTTGTAACACACTCCTGCAAAATGAAGCCAGAGATGTACAAGGCCTGTCCTGTCTGCTTCCATTAGGGATGGGGAGCATTCCTATCAGTTTGAAAGTAGGTCGAGGCCTTTTCATGTTCATTCAGTTTTCAGGTTTCATTTTTACACACATGCACATATTATAGGTGGGGCTGATGGCACTGTCTATTACTAAGGTTGTATGACACTTCCCATTATGAGAGACTGTTTCATTTGCTTGTAACTTCCCCAAACTCAAACCAGACTTTTTCTGTAATTGCAGCTTCCAGCTGCTGGAAGAGGGGCCTTGGAGAGAACAACGGGAATTATTTTCCCTGGGTATCTCCAGGTATCAGAGAAATAGAAAAGGAAACATCTTCATTTAATGGGGGGAGAAGAGGATATGTAAGGAAGATTTTGAGGATGGAAAGAAATCCACAGGATAACAGGTCAAGCAAAATTGAAATATGGGATGGGAAAGATGAGTTACAGCTGGCCCTTGCTTGGGTGGACACAGACTCTGCAGAGAGGAGCCAATGCTAAATGATGAGGGGAAGAGTAAGGCTGTTTGGGCTAAATCATGAGATAAAAACACTTGTAGGAATAATAGTAACAGTATTTTTTTTAAAAGAGACCCTGTGCCTGGGCAAGCAATGAGACTGGGAGTCAGCTGATGGCAGCAAACAGTGGAGCTGGACAAGGACATGATGCTGGGGCAGGCTGGGTGAGGAAGCAGGAACAGCACCCAACTGAAGGGTCGGTGCAGAAGGTCACTGAATCACACCAGTTGGTCTGTGTCAATGGGAAAATGTCAGGGATGTCCCACAGTAAAGGAAGAACTTTCAATGAACTTCCCAACCTATCCTGGAAAAATGAAAGCAGTACAAAGCTGAGTTCAACAGACACAGTCCCCTTTGCCTAGAAAAAGGCACTACTTGTGCTCATCAGCAAGGGGAAAGAGAGGTCTTTCAGCCCCCTTATCCCTAAACAGCATCAACTTCTGCCACTGCTTCCAGCATAAACACTGGGTATGAGGGGGAAAAAATCATTAAATGGTCACTAAGATTAAAAAATAACATGCTGACAAAGACTACCTGAGTGGTCAGAGGGAAGAGCTACCGAGCAAAGCCAGCCAAGCAGTCATGGGCAAGTGCTCCTTTTGAGTCTTGCTGTGTCCCTGGAAAGATGAGAACTGAGGTGCCCCAAACCCCTAGTGAGTTCTCTAAATACAAGTTATATCTTCCTTATCACTATATTTCCTTACACAATTCTTAGGAACTATCTGCATATCCTGGGATTTACACCAAAAAAAAAAAAAAAAAAAAAAAAAAATTAAGTGAGATCATGAGGTAAAATTAGACTGGGTGCAGATGGGAGAAGGTTAAAACTACTCTTTTGCCTCCGTGCTCGGAGCCGGCAGGCGTGAGAGCATCTCACGGTAGGAACGCACCACTGCGGAGATAATTTGTGTCAAATTGAAGCTCTGCATTGACAGATAGCTAAGTACAATAACAATTATAATAATAAAAGCCAGGCCCCAGCACATGCTGTGTGCACGGACATTTCTTGCCCTTGAAAATAGCAAGGGAATGGTGGAGCTCTGTGTAACTATCACTTAGTAAGCTAAAAAACGCGTGAGCTGGAAACACGTGTGTGTTTCCTGATGAATTGAAGAGAGGACTTTGCTGATGCAAAGTCTTAAATACAGGTTTGAAATGGTAAACACACTGGAAGATGCCACAGTGGTTTTGCAAAAGGAACAAAATGGAAGGTATTATTTGGAAGGATCCGTGCATTACACAGAACTGGACATCACTCTGAAGTTTTCCTTAACCACGTGCACTAATAATGCTCCAGGTCTGAGGTTCTGCTTCTCCTGCTGGTGACTGACTGCTGACAATTGCTCTGGACCACACTCGTGCCCCAGAGCTTGAGGCAGACCTCAGGAGCACTGAATCACCACATTCCTCTGACACGCTGGGTAATGGAAATGGTGAAAGGGTGGAATCTAAATCCAAAACCACTGCCAAAAAAAAATAAAACAAAAAGTAGGGTTTGGAAGGGAAATAAAAATTATTCCTGAGGGTTCAAAACAACCTCTAACTACAAGTGGCTTGGGTGAAGTCTTCCTGTGGACAGACTGTTCTACATCTCCGTACTTATTCTTGCATCTTTCTTTAGTGCATCTGGTGTAGACTAAATTCAGTGCCCATCTGACGCAGCGTGGCAAACTGTACACAATAACAAACCCAAAAGTCACGTTGTTCCTTCAGCTGTCACTCCCCAAAGGGCAGCAGATGAAAGTTGCACCCTCTGTCCCAGTGGTGGGCGTTTGGGAATCTGGGATTCTACAGTTCCTGGGCTGACACTTGCATTGTGGCTAGAGGTGAACATGGCTACAACATACCAATATGCCATAAATTTTCTAGGAGGAAAAAACCTAAGATTGCATACAAGAGGAGAAATAATTAAAGAAAGTCAATTTAAATCAAGTTCTTAAAACTTAGGAAATGCCAAACAAAGTTGCCTGGTCAACTTTAATTTAGGCTCCTTCCTGGTACAATGGAATTTTGATTCAGTCTTTAATTACACGATCACTTAATGTTTGTTTCACAAGATCATTTCCTCATTCAGTGCAAAGCAGTTGCCCAGGCAACCTTCATCTTTGCATTTTCAAATTTTGAGTGCTCAATTCAACAGTCTTTAGGAAAAAGAAAAAAAAGGGAGCATTTGTGTGGACCTGGTCTAGGTGGTTTCCTTGGGGACGTGTGGTGCTCCTCCGAGAGGAATGAAGTTCTCTGAGAGAGTGAACATTTTCCCACAATAATTGTTCTGGCAGCAATCACTGCTCCCCTTCCCCCCCAGCCTAAACAAGGCTGTGGGTGACAAGTACTGCTCTCTCCCGAGGTCCATCACAACAGGGAGCAATCCTGAGCTCTCAAAAGATGCTCAAGCCCTCTCCAAAGGCATGGAGCCGGCCTCCAACCAACAGGCTGAAGTCATGGTTTAGGCTCTGGGGTGATTCCCAGCTGCCAGCACACACACCCAGCACGGGCAGGACGGCGGAGAGTGAGATATGCTTTTGGCTATCACAGCACTCTGTTAGTTACTGTTCCACCCTGGCCCCCAATTAACTCCCTGCTCCAGCCTCAAATCAATTAGGTTTATGCCCCTGCCCAGTTCTCAGTGTGCTCCAGTCTCACATCAATTCTGCCTGCAGTGATTTAACAGTGATTTAGCCCCTGTCTCAAACGTACCACTTACCCCCCATGACATTGCAATCGTTCTACATTTATTTTCTCCTCTTTTTCATGCTTCTCCCCGCCCCTCCTCAATACGGGAAATTTGTCAAAGCACACCCTTTGCCTGGAGTTGTTTTGCTTTCACAAATTAGCACTTTTCAGTACAAAATGGTTTGCTTAAAAAGAGGAAAAAAAAGGAAAAAAAATCTCCACACAGCCTCTGGTGAGAGCTCTGTAGCCTTGGCTGATGGTTTCTTTCTCTGGCAACTTTTTGATTCTACTCTTCTCTTTAGCTCTCCTGGCTTTCTTCTGGAGACTTCAATACCAGTGAAGTCAGCAGCCACTTGTTTTCTTATGAGCTCATTCCACATTTTTTATTTGGGAAATGCCTTTGCAAGGCTTCATTCTTCGAAGACTGCTCTTCTTGTGCATCCCAAGTGGACTTTCCCTGAACTGGGATTCAAATCCAAATGACTCTGGCTCATTTTCAGTCCACCAGGACAAGGCTCCAGCCTTGCTGGAAGGAACAGCACTGGGACTGGGCCCCATTGAGCACTTTGGTGTGTTGGGAAGGCAGAGGCATTAGTGATGGGATTTGGGATAGATCTTACAGTCTAACACTGGAGCCCATTCCCATTCCTCATACACACACAAAAAAATCCAACGAACAAACCAAACCCCCCAAAAAGGGAAAAATAAACTTTCCTATTCTAAGCCTTGTTTCAGCACTAATAAGTATTTACAGCTCCCCATGCCAGGTAGAGAAGGCAAACAGGGATTACTCCTATTCCCCACTACACAGCCAAACCATCCAAGACACCAAACAGCCACAGTGAGCAGCTCTTTCCCAGCACTCCTCACTGCCGAGAAGGGTTCG
The DNA here is from genome assembly GCA_020086605.1 of Lanius collurio. Classification (NCBI taxonomy): domain Eukaryota; kingdom Metazoa; phylum Chordata; class Aves; order Passeriformes; family Laniidae; genus Lanius; species Lanius collurio. Next base: position 2,793,398 of record JACBWW010000042.1, read on the forward strand.
ATCCCACTCCGCTCAGCCCTCAGGGAGTTATCCCATTGATTTCAGTGGCCACCAGCTTCAGCCTGCAATAATCTGCCCCTCAGCAATGTGGGACACCGGGCACTGAGGGCTGGGGGTGAGGTGGCAGCTCAAGGTGCTGCCTGGCTGCAGGTGCCACCGTGATGGACAGGCGCCAGCGCGGCTCCGAGCACGGCTCAGCTCCTTCGCAGTTGCACGGATTTAGCCTCAGCTCAGCTCCTCCAGTCCTCCCAGCCCGCCTGCTTCCGGAAACTGGAGATATTATATTTCAGGGTGCTAAAACGTTTGTATATCCCTGCCTTATAAAACATGCAAAAATGCCATCTGCAGTTAGCATGACTAACTCCAAGCACGCAGTCCTACTACAGATCCCCTCGCAGCTTTCTCCCTTTCATTGCTAAACACTTTTCAAGAAAGAAAGAAAAATCCACTTTTAGTGCTAATGCCACCTGCAGGTTGAAGAAAAACAGTTGCAAGATCCCTGAAAACTGAACAAACATGTCTTTCCCCCCCCCTCCCCACTTCCCTATCTAACCACAAGGAATGTTCCTGTGCAACTGCACCTTTTTCTGGACGGAAATGACTTTGTCCGTTGGAAAAGTGAACTTCTCTCGCTCTCAGATAACACGACTTATCTGCTGGTGGAAACTTCCACCTGGCTGGTAGGTAGTGATTTGTGGGGAGCCTAAAATCAAACACCCATCAGCAGTTTTCTCTGATGTTTCTTCTCTAACTGCTCCTGGTTGCCCTGCCCTGATGGGATATAGCTATCTCAGTGGCCAATGACACATTCCCAAGGAGTCTAATTCAGATGGACACTCAAATGTGTATTTATCCACCTGCAAAAAACTGGCTGGAGATGCTTCATGCTGTACTTGAACACTAAATGCAAACGTTGCTATTGGATGCACAGCCCCAACCTTGACTGACATGGCTGGACACTCCAACCTGGGAGCTGCAAACTCCGTATTTTGACACCAAACACCTTCACTGCGGTGCTTTTGAGCCTCATCTCACTTCTTTAAAGTGGGATTAGTGACTCCAGCTGTATTTCCACGAGGAAGAACCACCTTGCTCTGAAGAAGAAACTAACCCTAAACACACTTCGCCAGGCTCATGTTACTCAGCACCACAGTAGTGCCAGCAGCAGGCCCGCCAGTGGCTGCTACCTGCACGGACCAGTCATGCCACACATTTTTCCCTCCATGGAGACCCACCCTCTGGCATTTGCAACACCACCCATGTGTTTTCCTCCCAGGCCCAGGCAGCAAAACTCTAACACCAGCTCTTCTCCTCCACACGTTCCTGTTGGGAACATCACCACAATCACTGGTTCATTGTTTTTGTTGGTGGCACGTTTTCAATCACGCCATAGACCCCTGCTTCTCAATCTTGCAGTGATTTTTCCTGCTGTGTGAATTCTATCTGGGAAGCAGTGAGCAGAGCTGGAACAGTCAAGTGTATTTGACTTTGCCCTCACCCCGAAAACGGCATCTTGGACCTACATTTTGTAACCACTGGACTTAAGCACACGAGACTGCGCAACCCTCTGACACGAAGTAACGCGGAATACGATGACATAATGTTGTAAGAGCAGACAGAAATAATGTGGAAAAGCCCTTTCTGGTTCTAATAGGCAGCTGGTGACACAGGTGAAACACCTACTGTACCACTTAATAAAATTATTTTAATTTAGAATGGGAATGAAGAAATGGAGCCAATTACCTTAGTGGATCTGACAGGCAACCCTAAATGGATCCTTGGTTTGGGCCATTTTTATCCCTATGAATAATGATAAAATGACTCAGAAGAGATGCCTGAGGAAACACTGCGCGCTCCCAGCCCAGATAATATTAATAAGGCAGGCTCCCAGCTGCAGAGAAAGAAACCCGAACAAATCATCATGTTTTCACTTGTGCCCCCTTTTCTTTGACCGAATTAGAGGAGAGGCGGGTGGGGAGGGAAAGGGAGAGGATGGGGGGGAGCACCTGCCCTCCCACACCTGAGCGGATGAAAACATCCCTGTCACCTCCAGGCACGCTCCAGAAGGAGTGTGCAGTATTTCCGTGGGCAGAAATAATATTCGTGGCTGCACTTAGCTGGGTTAAAAAAAAAGTTTCAGGGCAAAGAAATGCTGCTGCCGGAGGGTGTGGAGGGACTGTCAGTCAGGAGCAAGGAGAAACACTGTTCCTCCCTGTGATAAATAATAAATAATTATGGAGGGTGCAAGTACAGGAGGGATTTGCTACCCCCATGGATGGGTCTAGGCACTGGACTGGGTGGACAAATGGTCTGTTCCAGTATGGCAACTCCTATTTTCCTGTGAAAATACAGATTTCATGGTGCAAGATCAGTTCTGTCAGATTAAATCAAAATGCAATAATCACTGAGCAATTGCCATCTGATATCTAAATACCCCCACCAGCCTTATCCTACTACTAATTTTAAAACAGACACCTCTGAGAAGGAAGAGCTTTTTTTTTTCCTTTTTCCCAGGGAGAGGAATAAAAATCCTCTGAAGTGATAAAAATTAATCTCAATTCATGTTAGTTTCAGTGACAGCGATTGTACCAGGCACACAGGCTGTCCGGTGGTATTTCTGGGATGAATTCTGCATCTTAAAATAAGACAGAGGAGCCTGAGAGATGTTGTTTTAAAGGAAGAATTTCTTCTCCCTTTCTCCAAAAAATCATCTTCCACTGCAACTTCTGGGCAGAGAGGCCACAGAAACCACTGTGCCTTTAAGACCAGATGTAACTTGCAGATCAAAAGGGCACAGCATTCGCCCATGTCATTGTCCCCTGAAAGATTAAAACCTCATTATATAGTTGGTGCAATATCTGTTCTTTTAAAGGAGTTTACATATTTCTCCCCTATTTTTTTTTTATTTTATTTTCTTATTTTATTTTTCTGACAGCCCCCACCACTTCTCCTTTTCTCCATCTATTCTTATCACTTTCGAATTACAGAGATCTATTTTCAGATGAACGCGCTGAACAAAACCTTCATCTGGGTATTTTTTTTTTCCCCTCTCCTCTCTCTTTTTTTTTTTCCCTCTTTTTTTCTTTCCTTTTTTTTTTTTTTTTTTTTTGTATTTCCCAACATGGCGGTACGTGCTTATGCCCGCTATCTGCATAAGTCTTTTGTGTATTGCTAATGGAGTGCTGGAATTGTGGCAGCTCTGAGCAGGGAATACATGTGAGCAACAATATGCTGACAGACCCCTCGGTGGAATCTAATCTGTTCCAGCTCATGCACTCCTCAGAAACTATTTAACTTTCATTAAACTGTGTTTGATATCAGCTAAATAGAATGCATACGGCACCAATATAGCTCATATGGTCTCATTCATTCGATCACAGCAGTGCTTTTTTCTTATATTTTCCCCCCACTTGTGTCAGTACCCGGTATAGCTGGGTAAATAGGAGACCTTTGAAGATATAGTTAGTACTCAGATTTCTTTATTCTTTTGTGCTGGTTTCTTAGTGTTGAAACAGTGATTCATGTATGTCTCAGACAGCCTCCATTAATTTCATGTAATGTAGCTTTTATCTCGTAGCTGGGACAACTATCTCCAGCGCTGTCTCCCTATAGCATCTCCCGTGCAGCAGCCCCTCCGCCTTCCCACCCCCCCAGCGCCCCTTTTTCTCTCGCCAGCAGCTCATTTCTGGAGAATTTACTTTTGTTTTCTTACGTTGGCTGGGTGGGGGGGAATAAATAAAAGAGGGCTAAGATTGCAGAGGAGAAGTAAGGTAAAGATCTCTCCGTCCGCGTGGATGTCTTTATGTCTTGCAGAGGGAGGAAAAAAGGCAGGGGGAGCGGGGAAGGGAGGGCTTTGTGGGGAGTGGGCTAAAATATCTTTCGTGGCAGCGGCTGGATAACAGTTTTTTTAACCTATTCACAGCGCACTAATTTGATTATGAATGCAGCACAGTAGGAGCATGCAGTTTCTGGGGAGCGGGAGGAGGGGGCGATGGGCACTGGATTTACAAGCCAGGGCTGTTTGAAAGTTTGAACGGTCAAATGTGCCTTAAAAAAAAAATTTTTTTAAAAAATTATCAAGACCCAAATCTCGCCCCAATGGTCATGAACCCAAAAAAGGATTTTTAAAAAAACCTCAATGCCAAATCAGCCAGCCATTCAAACCAAGGAGAGCCGCAGTGAGTGTGTTACCACCACAAATAAACATTGTGATCCCATTTGTAAATAAAAAGAGAAAAAAGCTGTTTTGCTTCTTTCCTCTCCCCCCTTTTATTTTTGTCTCTTGAATGATCCAAATGCATTAAAGACTTCTTCACCTCACAAGAAGGATGGAAGAGGGAAAGCAACACCAACTTGATTAGGAAAAGTGAAAGCGATTACCTTACGCTTTCTTTCAAGATTTTTTTCCAATTACGTTTTATTAAGTCCAAAGGAATAATCACAATTTTTTTTATATAATGCTTAAGAGAAACAACATGGGGTCCTTTGGTAGAGGGAACCCAATTATTTGGGATATTATTTTGCAAAACCTTTTCATTTTATTAGTATACCAGAGGGTTTTCACATTCGCCAGGCTAAATCCTAACTATTATTACTTTTTGGGAAGAAGTGTCTCACCGGGGCAATTAATTTTGTACATTAACACCGGTCGCTGCTGTGTCGCACGTTTTAAACCAGAGAAGGAACGCGAGCTCCTTGCACGATTTATCATTCAGTTCAGAACAGGGTCACCGACGCCAGCCCAGGTAATAAAAAATGAGCTTTTTTTTTTTTTTTTCTTAGAGGAGATTTTGCTGTGCAGCAACTTTGCAAAGTCCTGGGCTGCACAGAGTTTGCCGGCACTCTGAGCGCAAGCCCTGGCTCTCCAGGCAGCGTTACAGCAGCGGCTGCCAAAGGGAGAGCACAAATGTGCCCTATCTGCTCCCTGGAAATCAAATCCTACTGCAGCAACTTCGCTCCTGAGCCCACAGAGGCTGCGCAGGAAAGGGCTCTCTGCTACCCAGCCAAAAGGCTGATCCAAAAATGATGGAGATAAGCTTATTGACATTTTTACTGTACGGTATTAATCTTATTAATAGCGTTAACAAAGGCTAATTGAAAATGCATCATCTATAATCACATCAGTCTTCGGTTTAGGACATTTTTGTCAAAGTAAACCAGAGAGGAGTAATTCACACTCTCCTGTTGTTTGCCCCCAGTTTTGGGGAGGCAGGAAGGAGGTCAGGCTGATTTCACTCAGCTCCGCACAGCCCCACGCCAGAGGCAGTGACATTAACGGCTGTGGTTTCCGGCAGCACGAGCCCAGAGATAAAACCAGCCTGAGCACTGCAGGATGAGCACGCACGGGGCCAGGGGCAGCAGAGGCAACGCTTGCCCCGTTTCTGCTGCAGCCAACACAGGATGCCACTGTGGCACCTCTGCTACAGGTACCAGCAACAGGCACTGCCTGCCCTAATGCTTTTCCATTCAAAAAACAGGCCACGACAAAAATTTTCCTGTAGAACAAGGGACAAGCAGAAAGGCACAAGGGGAGCAAAGATGCTTCACTCTCCAGCAAGCAACAGGGAAACCCAAAGAGCAGCTTTTGCACCTCCTGATGTGGTACAACAAGCACTGTGAAGCCTCTCCCAAAGGGATGGTTCCAGCATGATCCCACAGCACACACAGCCCAAATGGCCACTGAAAGACTCCACTGCAGAGATGCCTCAGCTCATGAGGAAAAGTGCCACTAGTGTTACTGCAGCAGCTCCCCACTTGCCCTGTCACAAAGCCACCTCAAAATAACATTGCCCCATTTACTTCCAAATTACAGGCAGCACAGCCCTGACCTGTGCTACGGCCACCCTGCAGGGCTCTGGGCACCCTGGGCATCCCCACAGCACAGGGAGGGGTGTTGGGAATGGACTGGCCCCCAGCACAGGGAAGGGTTCTGGCTACGGACTGTTCCCAGCTCCACTCACCCAGGAGCTGCACCACAGCTGGGGCACTGAGAGCTGCAGTGTTATTCCTCCTCTGGATGCTCCACATTATTTTTTTTCTCTGCTTTGGGACAGTTAGGGAAGCACCACTGATCCCCCTGCCACAAAGTGACAACTTTCACATCATGGAAATTCAAGATCCTTGCAAAACCCACAAACTGCTCACACATCCCCAGACCCTTCCCCAGGAGAGGGGCAATGACAGCACTGGCCACAACCATGCTTTGCAACCCAGAAGAGTTCACCCCTCAAAGCCAAAACAGAGCCCACAGCAATGCATTAAAACCCCCAACATCCATTCTTTAAAAAATTATTTTAAGTTTTCTGCAATATCCACACTCCTGGGCACTGCTGCCAACAACAAACAGAAGGATGGGAGAAAAGCTAAGGCCAGAGCGGCAGGGGATTGCTGGAACACCGGAGAGCAGCCGCCCGAGTGCTGTGCAGCCAGGTAGAGCTGAGAGAGGCGTCTCTGATTCATAATCTCTGCTCAGCACTTCTCCTGTGCTCTAATGAAAACCGTGGCATATTGGTCGTTCTCGCTGCCAAGTGATGTGGCCATGCCCTCTCCACAGTATCCAGCTACAAACACGCTTGATGGGCACTCTCCGGGGGGACTGCCTGCGCTGGTTTTACATTGCTAACATATGTAGGTACACCTGAAAGCTGCAGCCTGCCACTTCTCGTGGACCTCGCTGGGGTACCTTTGCTCTTTTGCCACCAAGGGTTAATTTTCTGATGGCTGCTTTGCTGCTGAAGCTGGCCAAGTTTTTCATCGCCTGCAGAGCACCACAAGCTGTGATTTGGAGCCAGAAAACACCATTAATTTTCTAAATAGGAAGGATCACATATGTAAACTGTCTGGGTCTATAACCAGTTGGGCAGGTAGAAGGCAAAGAAAAGGAAAGGGGATTTATTTTTTTTTTAACCACCAAAGCAAAATAAATCCAAGGCTGCTGGCTGCACTGAAGTTTCTTGGCAAAGTTGGGCTCCCCCTTGCCTTCCCTCATGCCCCCACCACACACACACTCTCAGCATCACCCATGGCAGTGCTCGTTTTTACTGGAAAAGGTCAGCTTGATGATTTATTGAACAGTTATTGAAGCTTTTTTACATGAGGCTGCATGGAAAAGTTACTGGAAAATTCAAGGAAGTGGCTCGTGGCTCGTATCAGAACCAGGCCAACAGCCAACCCACAGCAGCACAGCCTAGTCCTGCCCCACGAGTGCCACTGCGAGTGCACAGCGGTGCCAACGGAGGTGGCGGGTGGCCTTGGAATTCAGCTGGAGCAGAGGGCTGCAATGGTGGGAGCCGGTATCTGCTCCCCACACCTTCCTCCACCAAAACACCCACGGCAGCCCACGCCACAGGGATGCCTGGTTTCTTTCAGCCAGCCACGTGCACAAGAAGAACTTTCTGGTGGTGCAGAAGGAAGAGATGGGGCTCTTCCACTCTGGCTGGGTGCAGCTGCCCACACCCCCTCCGGCCACTGGCCGTGCCTCAACTTCTCTATATACAAGCTGGTGTGCAGATACTGACCACAGAGGGGTGCTCTGAGTCTTAATTAGTTAATTAACACCTTGTGTAAGGCACTTGGAAGGTCTTTGGTGGAGGGGACTACTAAAGTTCATATTAGCAAGTGACTTAAAATGCAAAAAAACAAAAAAAAAATTAATCTGGTTTTTTCCAAATCTTTCATGCAACATTCAGCACTGTGCAATTCAGCTTTCCAGCTTTTTCATGCCCCTCCACAAATACTTTGGAGCTGCCTTCTGCTCCCTTTGTGAGCTGAAAAGGGCAGGACACCAAGGGCTCCTTCGACTGGCAACCACCATGCTCAGACCCAGCACCACCTGAATCACAGGGGACACCCCAGCTCCCCAGAGCAGCAGAAACCCTCTAGCTGAGGACCAGGGCAGAAGAATTAAATTTTTTCTGAGTTACTCAATACAGCAAAGACACACAGGAACACGGGTTTTTTGCTTTCAGGTGCTGTGTAAATACCGAGGCAATCATAGGCTGCTTGCAGCCGTGATTGCACCGTGACCTCCCAAGGCCTCATCCTGCACTTATTCCCCACTGCAGCAGTCATCCCAAGCAGATGCAAGAACCACTACAGGATCAGGTCCTTAATTAGTTCAATATTCTCCCTCCACCCTCTGCCTTTTACCACTTTCCCTCCCAAGGAAAAGTATTATTCATTAAGGGCTGAGCAGAGCCCACCGGAGCTCATTTCAGCTGAGCTCTCCCTATGATCTTCCCAAGCCTTTAGCAGGGAGCGAGCCTTGGACTCTCTTTCATGGGCTGCGTTGTGACCTGGCTTCAAAGTGTGCAAAGAGGTTCCACAGCTCCCTTTGTGCAGCACAGTCTCTTAATTGCACTTTTAAACACAGTGTAATTTTTGTAATTAACATTATGGTTTCAGAGGGCAGAGAAGCCTGCACTATGCTAATTACAAACTGGAGTAGTCGGAGTGGAAATCCAAGGCTCCGGTTGCTGGGGCCGAATGCAGTTTTTATGAAGGATTTCAAAGCTCCTCCGTGGGCTCTGTGTTCTGAGTTATCATTAGCATTTGATAACATAAAGAATTTTTATAACATATGACAGATTTCGATGTGAAGATTTCACCTGATAACTGGAAAATTTACATAAAGACCTTCATTAGCTCTCTGCTCACATTACTGCGAGCGGAAGAACTACAGCGCGCTGTCTCCCTGCAAGATGGGGCCTGGGAGCCGAAGAATTCGTGCTTTATAATAAAATTTATAGTATGTTACAAAGGGAGGTTATAATAATCCTCAATGATGCTGGGAATCAGAGCAATTTGAAGAGTGGAAGAGAGCGCAAGAGGTGACGGGAAGGGATATTTCAGGATTGCCATGCAGCGGAGGCCACCGGCTGTGCCGAAGGCCGTAAAACATTCTGGAGCAGCTGCTCAAAGCCCACCACAACACCCAAGCACAGGCCAGGACCCATCCAGGCTTGATCCCATGGCCATCACAACAGTTTGGGGGGGGCCTTTTGAATAGGCAAATGAGGGTTTATTGTCACCCCTGGTGCCTCTCCACTTGCTGCTGGGCAGAGTGGCCTCACCCTCCACAAGGAATACATTTCCTGTGCTATAATGGATACAGTGCCTCCCATCATCACAAAATTCACACTACCCAGAAACTGTTAGGAAAAGTTGATCAGTATCTCTCTTACAGTCATAACATCCCATGGCTTCTCCTGGGACAACAAAGTATTTCCCAGACATCTGCACTGCTCCAAGACCTTTCTATTGCCCAGTGAAGGCTGCCTGGCTGCATCCTGCGGACATTTTATTTTCCAGGTATTTTATATATATTACAATCTTCAGTAAATAACTGAAATTGCTCACCAGCAGTGTCACAAATGAAGAGCTGATGCCCATGGAGCTGTTCTGTGGCACATCCTGCCACACTGAACCAGTCAGGGATACCTCAGGCAAGGATCTGAGCAACAGCCAGACCTTAAACTCCTCACACTAACCTCAGCCTACGAAGCTTACACAGTCTTTTCATGGCAACAGTATCTGTTTTCTGAATTTCTTCTCAGGCTAAAAAAGCCTCCATAGCATGTCCAACTTTAGGTCAAATAAACTCTCTTGCTCTTCCCACAGGAAAACCAAGCACTCTCACCAGCTGATGCACAAGCTTCACTCCAAGTCTCCAGTGGGACTGTTAAAACCACTGGGTGTCTCAGACAAGCCTCCTTAGTCCTGCTGCATGTGGAAGAGCCACACTGGGATTTCCAGAGTTGCCTCTGCAATGGAATCTCCCTTTCCTCTACTTTTGCAAGCCCAGTGGTTGGAGAAACCAAAAAGCAACCTTAGATCAATGATCAAACTTTGGCAGTAGATGGCTTTTATTTTTACAAAATATTTGCTTCCAGCAGAGTATATCTTAATTTAAGAATGCAGAAATCTGTCATTAAGCTTTGACCCAGCTTCATGGCATTGTCAAACGCAATAACGTATCTTTTAATAGTTTTATATCAAGTAAGGACATAACATATCATTAGTTTAAATGTATTTGCAAGCAATTACCCCCACCAGGATATTTGTGAATGCTCATGCAAAATTGATGAAATTCTGACATGCTTAAACATTGTTCATCTAGCTCTATTTCTTATGTATAGAAAAAATAGAATAAATAATTCTGCTGCCACTTGCAAACTACTGCTCGGCATTTTCATTCTGTTCGTGGCTTCTGTCCTGCCTTTAAACGATAGCCCTTGGTGATCATTTGGAAAAACAGTTTCATATATGTTTAATTTTAAATAGATGTACTAGATTATTCATTCCTCTTATTATTGTTCAATGCAGTAATTTAAACATGGACTAGATTTAGTGCGTGTCAGCTGCCTTTCTTTTACAAAATGGGATAAATTATTAAATGAGCAGAGGTTGTTTGACAACGGGTTTTCCAGTACTTCACAAAAGAAAGACCTTTGACATTCAGCTGTCTTTTGCAAAGAATAAAGAGCAAATCAATTAAGCCTCTATCCTGTGGTTCAAAAACACACTGTTATGGCACATTCTTGCTTACCTCTAAGTTGACTTGGAAAGACTCAACCCATCTCAGCCGTACCACAAGGTAAATTATTGATTTCATCGTGAGGTTTCCTTGCAAACTGCGCTCTCTGGCCCAAGCACCTTCAAATAAAGCCATTCCTACAACTCCTCTGCTCATTCCCAGGCCTACAGAAAATTCCTATCAACCTCTGGCAACATTTGCCACCCACTTGGAAGAGGTGTTTATTTTTTGCTGCTTCTTGCAGGGGCTCTGACTTTCTCAGAAATGTCTCTGTTGACAGTGGTCAGGAACCTGAGTGTTTACAACTCCTATGTGAGAAGATGACCAAGGAGGTGGAGGGGACATCAGGCGTGAGATGATCAAAGCTAATTTTATGAAGTTTTTTGGCTCTGTAGCAACCGAAAGTGAAGGGTTTTTTTTTCTCTGCCAGAATTAAGATTTTTGTAATTTCACTAAGTGCTGCTGATCATCTCTCACATTTTTTCATCCTGTTTTTCCACTCCCAAGCAACATAAACATTTTACAATCTAAAGGCTGATCCAGAACAGAAATGTAAATCACTGAAAGCACACTTGGAAAAGGACTACCCAGCTTGGGAGTCTCCCAAGCCCCTTCCTCACCTGTGAAGGGTGCTTCCCTGCTATCTTTAGGCTGGAACTTCATTCACTCAAGTTTTTACCATCCCAAGTGACGGGATTTGCATTAGCTCCCCCGAGGCACTGCTCCTGCCAGGAAGCTCTCTGTACTGCTCAGCTCCAGCTTTCTATTTCTCCCTTTTCCCTCCAGGACCAGAGCTTTTTGAGCAGTGTGACAGCTCACAGGAGGTCTTTGGGCCTGAGGACTGCCCCAAGGCCACCTGCACAGAGAAGTGTCGGGGCTGCAAGTGCCACCATGCAAGAGGGAGATGCACATATTTTCAAGCCACTAATTTAGAAATAAAAAAAAAAAAAATATCCAAAGTTATGTCCTGCCATAAGTCTTTCCTAGGCTGCAGGATTTTTTCTTCCAGCAGAACAATGAAGGCAACAGATGTGGGGTTTGTACCTGCATTTTCTCCTGGGGGGAGCTTGTGCACACCCTGCCCAGGAAGCACTCGCAGGATTTTGCAAGCTCCTGCAATCCCACTTTAGAGCATTGCTTCCTGAGAGAAAAGGTTAAATGAGGTTTAAGTGCAACGTAATAAACCTTCACTGTTCATAAAGTTGTGTGATAAATGCACGTGTGGTTACTCTGGATAAAAGCACCGAGGTCAGCAGGCGAAGCTGGGAAGCAGCAGCCCCACAGAGCCAGATCCTAGCACAGGGCAGTGCCATCCATCAGCGGGGTGGGATGTTCCAGCCCATTCCCAAGAAGCTCACCCCAAGCTGGGATAACTCCTCACCCACCACAGACACACCACTTGCACAAAGTAAGAAACTTTTGGCATTTGTAAATGGACTAGAGCACTGATTGCCGGTGCAGGTGAGCAGAATGGCACTTCAATTATTATTGTTGTTTTAAAGTGAAACTCTGATTGCTAGGGGCATCCCAATTTTATTGAGCTCATTTTATTTTCCCTACATATGTTTGAATAATGTGTCCTTTGCCAGCAATAAAAAATTGTCACATACCCCCTTGCCACAAGTAGCAGTTTATATAAACATAGCATTGTCCTGATGAGTTCAGATATGAACCTCTTTGTTTATAGAATTTCTCCACAATTTGCAATATTTATGATTTAGAAAAGGAACCAAGGGGGAAACAGCCTGTGAGGAGCTATTGTGCCCGCAGACTTGATTTACCAGGTAGGGATGTGGTCGCAGAAATAATGATCTTGTTGAAAATAATAATAATAAAAGTAGCAGTAAAACAGTGTGAACTTCCAGTGTATTCCCCTCACTTTGGGAGGCTCAGTAACACAGCAATTTTAGCCCTGAGGAGGCTAAAACTCAACAGCAAGGTGCTCAGAACCCCTCTCTGCCAGCATTACAGGAGTGTTAAGCTACTTCTTGTGTAGGTGTGCAACCACCACGGGCCCTGGAAAGAGCAGGACAAGGACAGGTGCCCTTGGTGACACATGGGACAAGAGACTCAGCAGCAGCACAGCAGTCAGGGTTCATCCTCCAGAGCACAGGGACACTGGAGACACCACGCTGGTCCCAAGAAGCAGTAAAGTCTCACTAAGAATGGAGTAAATGGGAGAAAAGATCTCAATCCTCAGTTATGCCAAGCCCAGACACTGCCCAGCTGGCGAGGAGGAGGAGGGATCTCCCCCTGTGGGACATCTAACACTAAGGACTTTACATCTGCGGCGCATCAAGAGACAGCATTACTCCAAGCAAAAAGAAAAACAGAACAAGAGCTGCTTTTAAGAGGTTTCTTCAGGGGTTGTATCCTTCAAGCACCACTTGGCCATGGAGCACAAAAGCCATGTTCAAGAGGGCACTTCCTTCCCCACCACGCTGCCAGAGGCCTGGGGCAGACAAACCCCAAATCCAACCCCTTATACAACAACAGGGTTGGAAGCAGAGGCCTTCCACCAGCCAGGCACTTGTTATTAGGAGGGCCCAACCATAAATTGTGTTTTTTACAATGACTTCCTCCAAATTGGATTTTCATCATGATCACAGAGCTATTTACTGGAAGCAATTGCTAATTACACACATATTCCCTGTACGGAGGATGTGCAGCAAAATGAGCATTTTGGTGGGAATTTCTTGCACTTTGTACCTACCACAATTTCACCCGGGGATGTTTTCCAAAAGGGCAGGCTCAAAAGTTCTTCAGCAAGAGTTTTGGCTCAGCATAGTCCTGTGAGAGTCTGCTGTATATGTTTTGGTCAATTAGAAAACAAAACATGAAAACAAATGCTCCTTGAATCACTCTGAAAATCCCACAGGGCACCTTGTCCATCCTGCTGACAACTAAAATATTTTTCTTCAGTCTATTCCCATTGTGGTTTTCACTGGCCAGCATGGCAATGGCTTTCCTAGATCTCTCTGGAGACCAGTCCACAGACCACTAGCCTGTATTATTTTTTCCATGGCTTGAAGTTTTCCTTAGCTCAGTTTCATCCCATTACTCTTTCCACTTAAAACATCTCAGATAATTCTCCTTATGCATACGCTAGCAGCTTTCCTGTCTATCCAAACTCCTTACAGGAGACATCTTGAATTTTTTTGCTCCTGAAGAAGCCAAGCAGCCACAACTGCTGAGGATGGATTTCAGCCCTTTGGCAAGGAGCTGTCTGAAGATATTTACTTCCAAGGTCAGATCCTACATTTATGTGTGAGCCACTCACACTGCACTGCAAAAGAGTCTTGGTCTAAGCCCAGCTTTGGGTGGAAACTCACCCTGAACCCAGGAAGTTCTGCTTCCTCTCCCCAACACCTTGATGTGTGCATCCAGCACCAACATTTCTGGGTTACACACCTAAATAAAATGATTACTATTTATTTCCTCCTTCACATATGACAAAACAAATCACCCTGATAATTCCAGCATCTCACCTCAGGACCTACAGGAGCTGCCTGTGAGAACCATAAATCCTTGTATGCATTTATGGCCATGCAGTTACCTTGTGATATCCAAATAAACCCACCTGGATGAAAACTGGGCAGTCAGATTTACTCCTGGAGCAACTCCACTGAAGGCCCTGGAGTTACTCCAGAGATTAATTTGAAGCAGTGTCTGTAGCACAGAGCAGTTGTGTTGTGTTCCTGGCTGCAATTAAGAGCTACAGAGTGTCCTGCACTTCAGAGCACAGCATTTTCCCTCTTCAGCTGCATGGGATTCTTTCAATAAAGGTAAAACGGGGAGAGTAATGAATAACCTTGTTTTGTTGAGAGATTTGGGGACCTAGGCAAGAGCTGGTCAAAGCATCTGGGATAAAACATTCTCCATCAGGAAATGCCATTTTGCTGGATAGGAACTCAGGGCAGGAGCCAGCACGTTTTGATGGACCTTCCTTTAGAACAAAAATTGAACCATGGTGTTTTGGTGAGAATAAACCCTAAAATTAAATTTCATTGGAACAGAGCGAGTCAATTAATCATTACCAAAGAAAAAGTTGTTCTGAACTGTTACTTTGCATTATATCCCTAATTATAAAAGAAATACTAAATTGGAGTGAAACCTTTTGATTTATTGAACTAGAACATTTTGACTAATTCAAAAGAGTGCGTCCCAGAAACGTGTTTTTCACAGGCAATTTCAAACTTTGTGCCAGTTGTTACGATTCAGAACAAATATCTGCATTTTGAAATCACAAATTTCCCAGTTAAACAGAAACAGGGTGCATGAGAAAACCAAGCACTTTACACAAAACTGGTGGCAGTATTACACACATACACTGCTCACATTCCCAGAGCCCACTGCCCACCCAGCACAGCCACGAGATAGCACATCCCTATCCCTGGAATTGTCTGTAGTGGAGAGGAAAAGCAGTGACCAGGCTATTGAGTGGTTAACTACACAACTGTTACCTAATGGTCCTCATTTGCATGATTTTAATAATAATGAGCAAAACCAAACAGTTAAGTTGCACTTTCTACCTCAGCAAAACCGAGCCATAATTGTGTAGAGAATAATTTTATGGGTGAAGTGTGCCCTATATTGTAAGAGATTAGAATAAAGTGCTCTAATAGTCAATGTCTTAGCAGGTGCAGGCACTTACCTGGGCAATTAAAATCTTTTTAATATACAAATCACAGCCAATGAGACTATCAGCACGACAAACTGGATCTTTGAGGACATACTGTGTTTGTCTAAAATAGATTTTTGTTTGCTAGCAGTAATTTCTCTAACTTTTGTTTAAAAGAGCAAACGATAAACGCAGACAAATTGGCAGGAGATTCTTAAAAAACCTTATTTCTGTGAAAGCATTCATTACATCTCTATCTTTGTGTAATACAGGCATTGATGCCTTTTACTTAATAGCTCTTTTTAAAAACATCCACATGCAACAATTGATATTACATTTTAATATTGTATCTGCTGGGGGATACTGGGCTGGGTTGAATAGAGTTTGGCCTTGAAATAAGAATCTGATCATGGAGAGCACATGAATTTTCTTTAATTGATGGATTAATGAAGTTCATTAATGCCCTCCTTCATGCTTAGAGCATTCTGTGAACATGAACAGGTAAGACAGGTGTAATGTTTCCCATCAGAAAAAGCATTTTCCAGTTACTCCTGAGCAATTTCACAACTTAAAAAAAACCATCAAGAACACTTGACTCTTCCACCACCAAGCTCTGCCCATAAAACCACACTGGATCAGTGTTAACTTGTCAATCTTTGCTACCTTTCAAAAAGCAGGATTTTGTATGCAAATATCAGCCAAAAGCACAGCAGAAAAGACTGTCAGTAATTTTAAGGAGTGAATGCAGAGAAGTGAGGTTTGTCAGCCGGGCCCACCACTTCTCCCACCCTCAGTCCAGCCCAGTGATGCAGTCCCACCCTACAGGCGCAGGGCAGGAGGTGCTGGATCACCCACAAACCCACTTCCCAGATTGTTAGGGCTCCAAAAAACAATTTGGGCAAGGACAGCAAATAGATGCTTGCAAAATGAGCATCCCTTTCTCCTTGTTGCCTGCTGGAAAACAATCCTGGTGGTTTCCCAAGGAGGAACCAAAGCCTGGCAGCCTCCTCACTCAATTCACACCTCGGCCTGCACAGAGAGGTGCAAATTGCACCTCCCAGAGCTGCCTCTCCAGGAGAGTTTATCCTAACAGAGGGCAAGCTTTGCTGCACAACCACCCTCCGAGCGAATCCTCCCTTGGAAGGCAGCTTTCATCCAGGGACACTCCTCAGCCCCAGCTCCACGGCAGGGAGCCGTGGATGCTTGGCTCTGAAGGAATTGCCACAGCTCCACTATTTGTAGCTATGGGGACACGCCAAGCCTGTTCTAGCTGCACCAGGAGGGATCATGGCCTTTCCCATCTGGGAAACAGGCTGGGGAAGAGAGGTGCTGAGTGCCTGGAAGAAGCTGGAATAATTTAGGGCTGAAGGCAGACTGAGCAATGACTTGTATGAAGACCAACAGGGAGGTGCTAAACCAACACATGCAACCACAGACTGAGTCAAACCATGGACATTGTGTGAGATCACTCCGTTGGGAAGTGTCCTAAAGTCCCACAGGGGCACAGAATGACATCAGTTTACACACACAGAGTGCATTCAGCAACCCCACAGAGATGAGTATTTGGCTGGAAATTGGAGCCACTTCAAACCTTCTGCAGGTAACCCCATGAGTCCCAAGTGAGAGTTGCTCCCTCTTGGAAGAAGCTGTTGGTTTGCAGAGTTTTGTTTTGGCAAATAAATGGTAAATACTCCTAGCATGGCTAGCTAAGATAGAAGATCACTTTGCGATATATAAACAGACTTTTCCACCTCAAGAGAGGTTTCATGACTTGTTAAACCACACACCTCAAAAAACCCCCTTATGTTTCCCAATTAGGCTTCCCTTTCCAGCCTACACAGAGAGAGAGAGAGAGGCAAACGTACTTCACATATGCTACAAACACCAGGGCCCTCCTCCATGTCCCAGGCCTTCCTGGGCAACTGGAAATGAGCAGCTGGGGCCCTCCTCTGTATCTGGGTGACTTTCAGTTGTTATCACAGCAATGCCCAGGGATCTTCTCCTGGAGACCCTGCCTGTGATGAGCAACAACCCTTGCCAGGAGCTCGCAGAGAATAAGCTGGAGAAAGCAGCAGCCCACCCTCTTTGCTGAGCGGGTCATTTGGCTGGCCCAAAATCCCCAAAGAGGTTTGCGAGTCCGGATCTCCCTCATCCTTCTATTTTAGTGCTTATGTCATTAACCACAGCACACTTGGCTCCCTTCTTGTTAAACCATAAACATGGGAAAATCCCTGAAGTTACCAGTGCCTTAAAAAAATAAATAATGCAAGCTCTGAGCCTCTCTGCTTCTGCTGCGGAAACAATTTAAACCCGAGCTTTGGTTCGTACCCAAGCTACTTTTTAAAGAAGCTTAAAGCACTTTAATGTTCAGACATTCTTGCACGCCCAGTATCAACATTTTTGCCTTGCGGTCTCTTCCAAGTTCGCTGGGAAATACACATCTGCAACTGCTTTACATACTTCTTGCATTCTCATTTCGTAGGCCAAAAGTCTTCCACTATCAAGCCACAAATTAATCTAATTATTTGGATATTTAGGCCTTTTAGGCTCAAGTCAGCAGAGAGTTAGGCATGTGTCTAATATTGCCTCTGCAACGTGACTGCTGGGGGACTATTTAAAGATAAGCACATGCCTAAACACTGCACTGAATTAAGCCTCAGCATCTTCAGAAGCTGGCTTGAAACAAACTGGGGCTTAGGCACGTCAAGAATTGCCTTGGAATAGAAAACCAGAGGATGGGAAGGTATTTAGCAGGTGTGCAAAACCACCCTAAGAAAGGAATAGATTGTTTTGGACAAAAATATTCAACACATGGCTGAGATACCTGTAATTATTATGAGAAGGGAACAATTAAAAAAAAAAATTATTTTTGTAACTCATCATGTCACAACTTGGAGAAGTTTGAGGAGACTTATTTCATCTTTAGCACTGTCTTTTAAGACTTGTCCATGATAAATGAGCAGCTTTTTCCACAGCACAAACATAAAGGTGTCAGGTTCTGCAAGGGGCCAGCACTGGGCCAGCCTTGCCTCGACCCTCTAGTCTGTGTGGCCTAAAGAAAAACAATTCCCAGAAAGGAGTTGCAACCAAAAATCAAACATTCAATACCGTAAATTCTTAAATGAAAGGAAGTGAGAGTGAAAGCAAACTGTAACAATCTCCATCATGTTTCCAACTGCAATTGTGCATTTATATGCAATACTTAGAAACCTTTAAAGAAGCTAAATTATCCAGGCCCATTATCCTGATGTTCAAATTCCACACATGACTCTGCTCTGGGGGAATGGCAGAAATGTGAGACCCCTTCAGGGACCACCCTGGGACAGCCACCAGAGGGGACACCCAGATTTGGAACGCCGGGGATGGAGTTCTTGTTTGTCCTGGGGAAGAACCGCCCCTCCAAAGGGAAATTGTGAGGCCCTTGTGCAACGAGCTACCCAAAACACTAGCGGGGTGCCCTAAACCACCCCAACAACGCATGGGGAGGTGCCTCGCTGCCTTTTCATGGCTGAAGTCCTGCTCCCTGCAGGGCTGGGGCTCCTGCAGCACCTCGCTGCGGCTCCAGCCGCTGCCACCCACTTGCTGCGTGACCCCGGCAGTGCTCATGATCCATCGTCCCGTCACCCTCACCGTTTACAGCAAAAAAGCCATTTAGCCAGAGCCTGCAACCCTTCAGCCCGCAACGCCTTGACAGCAGAGGTTATAGGAGGGGAAAAAAAAGGGGAGAAAAAAAAGAGAGGGAGAGGAAGAAAGAACAATGTGCAATCGGCACTGCATTAGAGATGGAAAAAGTACTTAAAGCCCGCAACATTCATCAAGGCTGAATACATAAATGCCACATTTTGAATAAGCCAAGCAAAAGACAATGACAAAGGAAAGGCGCGTTGCTTCAGGAATCTCTATCATTTTCATTTGCTGCTGTCAGGAACCTGTTTTTTGCCTCTCACTCTATCAGCCATTATAGCATTAATGAAGTAACCTCACATAGTTATTGACTGGCTTGTCAGAGTCCCTGCCTGATCCCTTAATAGAAACCATTGGTCTTCAGTTAAAAATGGGGTGAGCTGGGAGGTGCTGTGGGCATGTGCTGAATTTCAAGTGCACTCCTGAGGTTATCAAAAGCCATGAAATGCAAATTATTATATTTTTTAAACACACCGATTTCATGCAACTGAGCATATAAAATTGACTAATACTGTACTTTATGCATTCCTAATAATGTTTCCAAATATGCTCTGCATATGATCTTTCCCCAGAAAGTTGTGGGTGGTATTTGAATAAGCAGAAATGGGCCTAGTTTTATTTTGTGAATAAAGTAGTTTCCTGGATGTTGCAAGTCTCTGTTCCTTCTAATATAAGGTAATGTTTATGCACTGTCTGTTCAAACAACACGGGTAATCCTTTGTCTGAATTTCTGTCTCAGATCAAAATCATTTTCCCTTCTTCATTTTTCCCCCCCTCTCTTCTTTCATAAAGCATCCTAAGTCCCAGAACTAGTATATTCTCATTTACTAGAAATTGAGGGTTGGCAGAGGGTCTAGAAATAACTTCTTTTCCCAGAAGGTAACAAATCCAGGGAGTAATCTAAAACACTGAGTTGTTAATTCCAGTACCACCACACCATTGCCTGTGCTACGGGTACCCCACTGAATCAGCCCTGGTGACAGCAATCAGGGCCTGCACATCCTCCTGCAGCAGCTTCAGGAGGATGAGGCACCCAAAAAAGCCTTTTCCAGCTGGGTGTTTGGGACTGCTCACCAGTGGGAAAAGCTACAGGGTGACCTTTCACATGGCTGCAGCCTGTGCTCTGACCATTTTCATTAAGGCTCTTAAACATAATGCCCAGATGTGCACTTTGCACATCTGTAATCAGCTAAAGCGTGGCCCAGGCAGCACCGAGTCATCTCAGCCACACAGCCCTCCCAAACCACACAGCCCTGCCCCGTGTGAGGCCCAGTTCAGCAAACCCAGGCAACTTTCTGGAGTCAAGCTCTGCTTGCAGGGAAGATTTGAACAGGTAGCCCTAACAAATAAACTCTCCACTTTGAGCTCAGGAGAGTCTCAGAGGTAAAACATGACCCTGGGTTTTGAAAACAGTAACGAGCAGCCTCACGTCTCACTCGGCACAGACAGCGGCGAGAGGAAGAGTTGTACAGCCAGACCTGATTTGAGATTGTTCAGACCTCTTGGGTCTGCAAAACTGGGTTGGCATTCTCAGAAGAACAGACTCCCATAATAATTGCGGTCTTCTCTCATTTCTGATTGGGCTAAAAATTCCCTCAGAACAACTCTCACGGCACTTCCACATCCCTGGTCTGAAATTAAGCAAATTTCTCCTAATGAATACTCTGTTTGTTGATTTGGTGACACATTCTCCTAGTCTGAAATATTATGAAATTCTTCAATTCTGCCCCTTCCCCCCTCCTACCCCATTTTCTTCAATTAATTATTTTCAGGCTGTTTCCCTCCATAAAAGACATTCCTTTTGATAGGGACATTTGGTGGGTAGCATGTTAGGAATGCCTTTCATTTAACCTATTTCCAAAATACATCCTCTTAGCCCTGTGTGCAGTGCTAGCATTTACCCATCCCCTCACACCATCATGGGAGAGCCAGAGGGCACCACAAAGACACAGCTGCTCCAAAATCAGGGCCAGGGGGTTTCCAAGGATCTTTGAGGAGACCACAGCATCACCCAGAGCACAGACACCCTCCAGCCCAGGACATCCCAGTGTTGGTTCCCCACATTTGCCTTAACTCCCTGCAGCTGGAACACATCAGCACATATTTCCAGGGCTGTCCCTGCAAGGGAGTGGGACCTGGATGCAACATTTGAGATTAGTGTGAGCCATGCAGCTCTCCCTGCCCAGTGCCTGGGAGACCATCTTCTATTAAAGTTATTTATTGTGGTCTGAAATCCACAGTTCCTCCCCAAATCTTAGTGCCCTCAGTGCTCCTGGGTGACAGATAAACCCCAGTTGTCATCATTGTGCAGGACAAGCTTATCCTTGGCTGAAAATAAATGAGTTTGCTCTTTGCATATGAGGAAAAAAAAACCAAAACAAAAACATCACACCACTTTCTGATCCAAGAGAGAATAAACGGGACAAGCCCTGTGCTCTCCACCACATCTCAGGAAAGTTCCAGGGTGCTGGGTTTTGGTCCAGTGCAAAGCCCAAGTAGCCAGCAAGCAGCTTTTTTGTGTGAGCTTGCACACTGATAGCTCTGGAATGGGCAGAGCAAGAGGGTTAACCTTGGTTTAGATTCTCACATCCTAGCATGATTTGCCAATCCCTACTCAAAAGCTCCGTTATCTTTCAGGATTTTTTTTTTCTGGACATTTTTTCTTTCCCTTCAGGATACCCTGATGCTACATCTGTAGCCTGAACCCCACAAAGAGCCTCTCTTGCCCCCAGCTCCTTGCTCCGCAGCAGTGACGCAAGGACTGGCCCTTACACACAACATCACTGCCAGGAGCTCATCAGTTCTGATCTTCTAATTGTGCTTAATGATTGCTGAAAGGAACCAAAAAATCATCAGTGAACTTCGGCTTCCCCAGTAATTAATATTGTTATTACTGAATTGTTAGTAATTATTAGACTCGGGCAATGCAGCGCCAAAGATTTTGAGCATCTCCAGGAAGACAGAGCCTGCCCAACTCTGCTTCCCTGGGTTTCAGTTTGGGCCTTATTTTCACTGTACCTCACATGCCTGCCCTGAGACAAGCCCAGAAAGGGCTCCCAATAGCTTGCAAGAAACTCTGCTTGAGTCAGACAAATTCAGTCTCAAGACCATCTTTGTTTTGGGGACATGCTCTAAGGGCCTTGGAGAAACCTGCACATGGATTTTGTGCATCCCAGCTGCCACCAGGGCAGGCACTGCTTGGCCTCCACAATCTTCACATGAGCAGTGAAAAACTGAAATTATTCCTAAAGGCTGCTAAACCCAGCAGATTCACAACGGCAGTGGCTGTATGCAAACAGGCCCACTGTTCCCTGTGTTTTGTTGAGTGCAATATATTTGGCATGCAAAAGCTGTGTCTTCAGGGAGTTTTTTTTTATTTTTTCTTTTTTTTTTTTAAATAAGTAGTCTGGATGTATTGTAAGAGACAAAGTAATTAGCATTCACTCAGCCCAGCAGGGCAGCAATTTAAACTTTTACAAGGAGTCAAAGTTCAGGATGCTGCCCTGCCATCAACTTTCTACATACAGATGGGATATAGACTGGAATATCCAAATGTTTCAAGCTACTCTGGGTTATTTGAAACTCCAACAGACACATTACTGTAGGGAAATTGCAAAATCTGCACCAGGATTTATTGCTATTGTATCTTCAGTATGGAGGTCCTGGAGGGTCAGAAAGAAACTGTTCTCAGTGCAAGTATTTCATACCATATTTTAAAAGTTTTGGACCATACCTTTAATCCTAAACATCATTACATCCTCTTTTAGGGAGACAGGCACATAAAAACACCCCACACACTGAATGGCTGTTCACACCCTACTCCAAATAATCCCACAGCGTGGGGAAAGGAGGGAGGCAAAGCACTCTGCCACTGGCTTCTATGCAGGAAAAGGCAACTTTGTTGTCATATAAAGCAAATAAATAGAAAAGTCAGGAGGAAAAAATAAGTGCCCCACTGTGTTGGATTGATTTAAGAGTAAGTGCGTGCGCTGGAGAAATGGATTTTTTTCTCCTCTTAGGCAGTCATTTTTACAAATGTATGAGGTGAGCACCGATTAAAGCTCACCAAGAAAGAAGCATTTTTTTCCCTCTTTTTTTCTGTTCATCCCACCCTTCTCTCCCCATCCCCTCTCTGCCAGGCAGACCCTGATCTGTTTGGGAGGACAGCAATCCCTGCTCACCTTGGGGAGGGAAATCCAGTGCCCCAGGGCTCACAGGGGTTCAGGAGGGGATGGGGGGACTGCAGCCAGTCAGAGGAGAGGAAAAATACTCTGCCCCACTTAGCATAATTATTTGGGGCTTTCAGAGGGAAAACAACAACAACTATCTTTTTTTCCCTTGTTCCCCACCCCCAGGCTTTCACTTATAAGAGCAGGTAAAACTGACTGGAAAGAGGAGATAAATGTACAAAAACGTTCCTTTTGTAGACAATTCACACTCAGCAAAAGCAAAACAACTCAAGCAGGAAGGAAACCCAGGTACCACAGACAGGAAGGTAACAACCTGAGTGAAAAACAGTCTTGTCTAATCACCTCAAAAAGTATTGTCATTATTCTGATGGCTTCACCTGGTACCAGATAAAAAAAAAAATAAAAAGGCTGGAAAACTTCACCCTGAGTTTTGCAGCTCAGAAAAATAAATTCAAAGGCAAAAGCACACGGAATCAGCACATCAAAATATTAGGCCTCACGCAGGGATGAGCAGTGATTCTGTGCATCCCCCACTTCATGTAAGTCTCAGATTCAGAATGAAGGACTTGCTTTGTTTGCAAATAAAAGTATCACCTCCTGGGTTCTCGCTACTTCCTATTTGCCAAGCAAAACAGACTTTGAACAGAGCAGTTCAGCTCCTTCCCATCTCCAGAAAACCTCATAGAGGGTATCACCTTGTACATGGTGTGTATAAAACTGGGCAAAAAGAACCCTCCACCTTCCCTTCAAGGACAGAGGGAATATTTGCCTTCTTAAATAAGGCAGCACAGGAATTCTGAGTCAGTAATTCGGGCTGCGAGCACTGGAGGAGATGGGGATGGCTGAGCTGTGCTTTTGCTTCAGAAACAAACCCCACATCACTTCCTCCTCAAACAAGACTGACTCCTTCCCCCCAGCCCCAATGCAAATTTGCACTGGCTTAAGTCTAAAAGGTTTATTTCCTTTTCTTTGTTTTAAGCCTGCCAGATTTCTTCTCACAGGTGAAATATGTCAGGAGAAGCAAGATAAGTTTTCCTAGATATTTATGGATTAGCCCAAACTCAGCAGATAAAAAAAAATTAATAAAAATTACTACTCACATAAGGTTTCCAGACTTTTTGCCTCCAAGAGGCCTGAAGAGTCTGGGTACCTGTCTGACTGCTGGTCTTCATACAAGACCAACAGGATCTTGTCCAGTGAGGTCAACACATGCAGCCCTGGTAGGACCCATCACAGAGCCCTTAATCCCAGAGCCAAGCTTAGCTAAAACTCAAATAAGGCTTCTTTTCTTTGGCTTCAATAAGGCCCATTCCTATCAGGCATTTATTTAGACAAACTCTCTTATTGCTAAATTTTCTTTTTTTATGCCACAAGTGCATTTTCTAATTGAAAAGAGAGGTAACTTGTTTTAGTATCACAGGCTTTAATTAAGCACAGTTTGCCTAGAATAGCTGCAGGGTTTATTTATTATTTATTAAAGAAAAGTTAGTTACTTATTGGGGAGGGGAAAGACACATCTGTGGCTGAAACTTCACGGAGTGAAGCAGACAGCCCTTCCCTCAAACTGCTTTAGGACACGAGTGGATCACTGTCAGGGTCAGGAAAAAAATCCTTCTTTTCCTGATGTGTTGCAAAATGAGGATATTTTTAATACTTTCAAGTCTTCCTTGAAGCTGTGGCTGTTTCTGGTCACTATTCAAGGACAAGACATTGGGTTTAACGGGGGGGAGACTTTAGTTTGGACTTTACTGCAGGAGGGCTCCAACATCACTGAGACAGGCACTGCAAAAGGGGCTGGGGGCACAGCAGGGACAGGCTGCTCAAGCACCCCTCACTGACATTTTTCCTTCCCTCTGGCAGATCCAGCACCAGAAGGGAGGATGAATGCTGGTGCAAACAGACTGGTGTGCAAGGAGGAATCCTCTGGGAAGTGGCAGGACACGCTGCAGACCAGCTCCAGCTGCAGGGAGAAGCTCCTCTGTTTAACAGCTGTTTGGGGGCAGGAGCCTGTGAGCCCAACAAGGGGCCTATAAAGCCATGGTAAGTCATATTTTTCTCCTTTTTTTTTAAATTAAAAAAGCTTTAACTTTCCCCTCACCACTTCTGGGCTGAATTGGTTTGATCCAGAGAGGTAGTTATGCATAAGAGCAACCACTTTATATTGAATTAGGGGATTTCTCATGCAACACATTTCACCAATTACAAGGCAGGGATGCAATTCTATGATTTATAATACATTATACTGTTAAGTAATATAACATTATAGACACAATTTGTACCTATCTCTCCATGGATTAGAGAGGTGGCACATGAAGAGTGGATCATTAAACAGCAGTGCAAGGCCAGGGGCCAAGCACTTCTGTTTAACAAGCTGCTCCAAGTACCACCCCTCTAATCCATGGAGAGAGAGAATAAATTGTTCCTGTATCTTGTTCTAAATCAGGTTCTTTGGGTGTGTTTTGGGGGGGGGTTGTATCAGAATAATAACAGTAATAATACTAATTTCTGTTTAGGGGCATTGCTGTCTGGGCTGAACCATTTTAAGCTGAAGGAGCTTTTGTTCCAGAAAGGGTCTGGAATTGACAATCTGCCTGGATTTGAGGGCAATATGGGAGGAGAGGGAAACAACTCTCAGGCCATTCCGTGGCAGAAGCACCCACACCCTCCCAGTTCAGTGGCCCACCTGGAGAGGACAACCAGCTCCAGGGTGCAAAGGGCAGGGACGGCCTAAGGCAGGAGCTTGGCCACATCCTTGCTCCATCAGGCAGGGATGTCCCAGGAGCACTCAGCAGCCACGAGCACCCAGCATGCAGGGCTCAAACACCACCAGCAAGGCTCTGGGTGACACCAGTGCCTTCGTGGGTGGGGACACCACGTTTCCAAGGCTGGCACTCCCCAGCCCTGAACAACCCTGTGGCCATTCCCACATGAACATTAAGGAGCAGCCGTGGCTCGGCACACCGAGGTCTTTGGGAGGACAGAGTTGACGTGGTGGTATTTCAAGGCATCGATAGCCACGTGTAGCAGCTGAAGGTGAGCTCTTTGACCTCCATCTCGTGTGTTTATATTACCTCTCCAGGGTCAATAAATGCAGATAGGAACACCAGGCTCGACAGACAATGTGCTGCTTTATAACGCTGGCACTGGGATTAGGGTTCCATGCCTGGCTCCCAGGTTTATTAAACTCCATTACTATCCCCTTAACGATGACAACACCTTTCCATAACAGTACAGCTGCTTGGCTCCCGAGGAGGGCAGCACAATGAGGGAGCCTGAAGATATAGGGACACCGTTAGGCTGCCTTATGGCCCCTAACTCATCATGTGACAAGGCATTGATTTCTATTGACAATTTCATTGTAATGTCAGAACGTAACCTGAATTCATCTTTCATCTACTTTAAAAGTAAACAATGGCTCTTGGAACAGGAAAAATAAAAAAAGGATAGTGCTTAAAAATAACAAAAAGAATAAAAAGAATTTTTATTCCAGCTTTTCCTCAAAAAACGCCAGAGAACCAAGACTGCTCGGCAGCTACATGGAGCAGGGCAAACTATTAATAGAAAACACATTATTTGACAAATTTTATCACTGCTTCAATTTGCAAATTATTCACAAATCTGCTGCCACTCATTCAATTCTGTTCAATTTATGAAACTATATTAAATTAGCATTATTCAACAGAAACTATTTCCAGCCTCCAAAAAAATTTCCAGGTGATATTTGCAGTATTTGCTGACAATTCACCATCACCTCAGCCATGGTAAGGTGCCATTACTGCCCTTCAGCTTAACAACCTGTGAAATAAACAGGGACTGGGGGGATCCTCTGTTCAGGCTTTCCACACTGTCTATGTTTGAAAGAGGAGATAAAAAGGAAAGGCTGGCAGGGCTTGGCGTTGGCACCACATTACATTTCTATTAATAAAGAACGGCCATCAGCTCTGAAATTAATGTGGATCTGTTATCTCCACACACACACAAAGAATTCATGTCTGATGTGTTCACATGGACTGCCGTGCAAACGATGGGGCCAAGCCAAGCACTTTTCTGTTTCATTACCTCTGTGCCTTGGCTCTGGTCTGGTTTTGTGTGTTTTTCCCTCAGAAAAAGCATGTGCAGACATGTAGGATAAAGATCTGTCAGCATGGTCCCACTCTGTGTTTCTAGAGACTACACAGATGTATTTCATACGCCTCCAAAATGCAAATTGAAATTTGCTAATTTCTAGGTTTTGGCCACCTGTTGCACTTTACCACTCCTGTTTAGTAGGCACATGGTGCAGATTAAAAGTTTTAGTGAACTTAAGGCTAAGACACTTCCAAAGTGCTCCACAGATATTAGACACACTTGGCAAATGGGAACACTGAGGTACAAATTTCCACACTATGGTGAAAGAGACCCTGGAGCCTTAGGAAAAGTGAAATAAAATAATGAAAATACACCTCTTCATTTCAGTTTCACAGGATTCAAATGATGTACAAAAATTCCCTAAGCAATTTTCCTGCAGCACAGCTCCCTAATGAGGCTGGGGAAACAGCTTCCCTCCACACTCCCACAAACAGCTAGTCAGGATGAGCAGAAAAGGTAAATTCAGTCTTTCAGGGTGGAAATTGTGCTACAGATGCCAAACTGCTGGTCATGGCTCAGCCATCAGCCAGCCACCTTTTCCAGTGGTATACCATCCCATGACACAATCCCAATTTTGAGACATTTGTTTGGGGTATTTGCTTTTTCATCAATGGTCACTTGGGGTATTGTTTCAAGTTATGTTCAAGTAGTCTCATACTGAATAAACAGAAAGAAAATCATCTAAAATTACCACTTGTATAAAGTTTGGGCATAAATAGGATCTCAAGGCATTTCATTATACTGTCTTGGGCAACTGGAAAGCAGGAGACGGAAATGCTTTGTAAGCCTAGAGAAAAATAAAGTAAAATGAATAGCCATTACAAAAGGAAGCAACAAACCCAGCACCTGAGGAGGTGTGCACTGACAGGGAATTTGCATTCCTTTTAAAGCATTATCCCATGCATGGTCTCTGTGGTGTGTTCCAGGGACACTGTCTCTCCAGCTGTGACCCACCGAGCCACTCCTGAGGAAAAGATAGAGTCATCCTGGGATATTGTCACATCCATCTCCCACAGGAGAAGAGACCTGACAATGCCTGGGACATCTTGGCAAGAAGAAGCAACAAAGAGCAGCCAGGAAGGGAAGCAGGGAAGAAATGCATCTCCCAGCAGGGAAGAGATGAATCTTGATAGACTCCCCCTCTCACTCTTCTCCAACCTCCGGGCCCAGCTGGACTCAGCATCCCAACTGCTCTCCCCACGAGGACAGGGGACGTGGGAAGCGCACGGCTGGCAACGCACCCGCCAGGCTCCGAGGGATCCGAGAACGCCCTCAGGTTCACAGGCACCCGGAGTTTGCCAAATCATTTCAGCTCATCTCTAATTGTCAGCGATCTCTATTAGCTCAGTAGTGTGGCTTTGACATAAGGATGAACAGAAGGGTTGTTACTGGCTAGTGAGAGGAGAGGAGCTTCTGGTCCAAGGAAGAAAAGCATCTTCCATGGCAGAAGGAAAAATCTTTTTTTCCTTCCCCCATAGGCTGAACTATATCAAAGGCTGAGGGACAAAAGACAAAGGGACCATGCAATGGATGTCCATCAGCCTGAACTTCCCCTAATAGCATACTAGAAAAAAAAAAAAAGGCAAAAAAAAAAAGACTTTGTGGCTTGCTTCTCAGTATTAAGAGATGTTTTTTATAACTGTCCCCAAGAGGAAAAAAAATAGAAAGGAAAATAGGACTACATTCACCAATCCCAGTACAGCAGGACTCCATTTGAGTCCTCAGCTCCAGGAGGTGCTGGTTTGGCAGGGGCAGCTCCTTCTCCAAAACACTTCCCTCTCAAACCACTGGTCCCCAAGACCCAGAGCCATGGTGTGACTCTCCCCATGCCAGCTGAAGCTAAAAATGTAAGTGGATGGAAAGAAAAGGGAGAAGGAAAAGAAGAGTATCAACTACACCGAGACTGCATTTTCTCAGATTACACCAAAGTTCTGATCTTTCCATATTATTTCCCTGAACAACAGCCCAAGTTAATAGGACCTAAAAATACCCCAAACACATTTTTGGTTTTGCAAACAGTGTTTCATTCATGCACGTCTGCCTGGTGATGCATCGTTACAATTGTAATGAGATAGCTGCCAGCCCTGGAAGGGTGCATTGCTCCCTGCATTTGGAATGCTAAAGAGGGACTGAAGCCATGGAGGAGGTTAAAATGGGTTTCACTATATAGAAATGAGAGAGAAATTAAGGCAGGCCTGCAGCTAGAAGTTACCTGAGCTTCTCAAACAGTCCAGGGCCACAGTCACCTCTGCCTTACACTTAAATTTTTTGCCCCACACAAACAGTAAAAGCATCACTTAGATCCCAGGAGCAGCCTCAGGTATGTGTTGGATCCTGGGATGGAATCAGGCAGTCAGGTGGCACCTGCATCCCCTCACAGTGGCTGGGGATGAGATGTACCACAAACAGGGAACATAAAGCAGCCCTAAATTAAAGCGCTTCCAACACAACGCAATTACACTACATAATGTTTACTTATCTTATATACACTCAGAGGGAAGATAAATGTCTAGTAAAAACCACAATCCACTATTAAACAGCTATAAAATACTTCGCTGTCTTCCCATTTCAAAAGCTCCCATAGTATAAATAGTGGTCAAAAGTTCAGTGAACTGTCTTGTAGTCTGGTGCTCCATTCAAACCATGCTATTTCCAGAGAGTCTCCTGACACCGTATCTAATTTCCAAAATGAATATGCTTTAATTTTCCTTCTTCATGCATTGTGCTTTTTCCTCATTTAAAACAGCAACAGCCTCTGGCAGTAAAGGACATCACATTTCTGTGTGAGATGAAGCTTTTTTCCCCCGATATGCAGGAGAATGGCATGGGTCAAGGGAGAAAAAATGTATGCAAAAAACATCACACCCCACTGACCCCAGTATATTTTACATTACAATTTTGCCATTTCCAATATAGGTTCATTTTGCAGTGGACCATATCAGCCATATTTCAGGATTTACACACAAAAAAAAAAAAAAAAATCAGTACCTGGAGCACTGTCTGCATAGGTCTGTCCTAATGCAATATATGGATTGTCTTATTAATGTGTAGTGTAGCTTGCAGAGAACACACAGGCATGCAGGGAATACTTATGCGTGCCAGGGAGGCAGCACAGGTGTTCTGTTGGGGATGTGCACACACATTCAATTATCTCTGCAGGTAATACACAAGTGCATTTTGATGGCCTAAAACCCAGCCTG
>JACBWW010000042.1:2823761-2925311 GCA_020086605.1 Lanius collurio
GAGGGAGCTGCTCTGAGGGAACGTGGAGCAGCACACACTAAAAGTGCCCGCCCCCCGAAGCTGAAGCTAAAACCATGTTCCACAGGTGTTTGGGATAATGCCCTAATTAACTCCCTGGAGCTCATTGGCTGTAATTGCTCCATGTCCACACCCACCCTGCCAGGAGCCCTGACTCCGCACTCCCTGAATTCTGGTGTGAGTGTGCTTTTGGGGTAGATAGGACTGCTTTGGGTCATTTCAAAGTCCTGGCCAGGGCACTGATGAAAAAAGTCTCCTTTAATGGGAGGCACCTGGGAGCCTTGAGATCCTGGGGACGGAGGTGGAGCCAGCCTGCTGAAAATGACCCTAAATGCAATTGCAAGAGCAGCACTTTTTTTGTCTTATTTTAAACAGAAAGGGTAAAACATGCAATATTTTTTTCACGTGTTAGCACTCTTAAATGTCACAGAGAAGCATCCTGTTGCCTGGCAAGTTGTGGACTCGGGGCTCAACAGGTTTGCTTGCTTATTGTCAGCATTTACCTGAACTGGTTTTTAATAAAAGCCTTTGAAGCAAGAAAATCTCCTGCCTGAGATGAGGCGTTGGGAGCGGAGTGAAGGCCCCTGAGAGTTGCTGAGCTGCTTAGTGGCAGTCAGTTGCATCCCTGATATATCCCATTCCTTCATAATTGCAAATCCCCTCGGTGCTGCTCTGCACAGGACCAGCTTTCCTGTCAGCAGTTATTGGATGGGAACTGACACTGGTGTTTACACATCCACAGTCCCAAGAATTTCAGTATCTGCCTGGCAAACACTGCTGTGTTTCAAGTGGCCGGTTTGAGCCAGCTAGATGTGGTGGAGGGCAGAAGTTGGGCCTTTCTCTATTCATCCAGGGCTTTGAACTTATCAAAATGAACCTTCATTTGTTATAGTAGTAGTAATAATAATAATAATAATAATAATAATAATAATAATAATAATAATAATAATAATAATAATAATAATGTGATTTCCTTTGGCTTCAGAGCACCAGTTCCATCAAAGTACTTACTACTGAAGGTTCAACTGCTAATGGCAAGCTATTTTGAAAAGGGAGAAGTCTGGAGGCAAATTATGAGGGAAAGAATAGATATTAATCATTTTTAAAGTCATTCAGTCTCAGGCATTATTTTGCTTCCTTTCATTATTCATGATGAGTTTTTTTGCTTCAAGGCCAAGTGAATTCACAGGGCCTGACCCATCCAAACATAACCACGACTCTGAACAATGCAGCCTAGCTAAGTCTATAAAAAAAAAAAAAGAGCCCAAATGAAAAGAATGAAAAAGAAGATCATTTTAAACAGTGGATTTAAACAAACACATGGATGTATAAACCTCCTGCTGATGGGTTCATTACCCAGTACCCTGTCCACTGTGTTGCCATCCCATCCACCCTGGTGAGGGATTTGTGGAATGGGAGTGCCAAGAAGGAACTCATCCCATTTGCTGTTTCTCTGCCCCGACCTCCCTGGCCTCTAAAACCATCTTGGTGGTGTCCTGCTGCTTTCAGCTGAGGGAAGACCTCTCACCTTTTCTTTTTTAGCTTAATGCCAGAGCTAATGGAAACTCTGTAGTTTCACTTGTAACTTGGATAACCTGCACAGCATTTTGTAGCTGCAGGGCACAAGCAGACCCTGGAAGAATTGAGCCTAGAGCCATTTACAGCTCTCCCTATTGAGAAATTGAAGAGCTGGCTTGGAGGAAAAAATCTCAATGCAGAGGAGGGTTTTTTTCCCCCCAAATCTCCCCTGGGGAAGGTTTTCCCACGCTGGGTGTGCAGAGCACTGGGGCTTACTACAGGGAGACTCACATATTTGGACACAGAGGGACACCACATTTGTGGCAGCTTCTTCTTGCCAGACCATGAGGGGGCCAGAAAGAAGCTTTCAGGGTAGAAGCAATGACAATTCTTAGACCTGTGTTCTCCTCCAGTAATTCTCAGCATCCCCAGGTAGCCCCATGTATTGAAGGAAAGCGGCAATTCCCAGTTCCCTTTGCTTCAGGGCAAAATAACCCAACAACATTACTTTGGTTTATCTATATTTGTAACCATGTTCCTTGGAAGAAAGGAGCTTGCTGTGGAATATCTCTGGCAACCTTGAAGGCAACTGATGTACTTTTCCCACTCTGGAATAAACTCAGCAACATGAATCCTGCCTCAGACTCCACAGATGTGTGCATCTGCAGAAGACACTGTTAATAATTAATATAATTGTACAACCCCCTAGATATAAAAATACACAGTCAGAGCCTCACATTTTGCCTGCTTCTCTGTAACAAATACCCAAACTGAAACAAATTTAACAAGATACATTACACAAGTCTGCAGACAGAAGTTGTATGAAAATTTTAACTCTCTTCAGCAAGAAAGCACTTCTATTTCCAGTAACGCTGGCAGCATATACTGTAGCTAGGCAGCCGCATTTATTTTCAATTATCATTTTTGCCTTTTTATACAGCATAATGAAATGCCTGGTAAATTATACATTTTTCTAAAACACAAACTTGTCTCTTTATTTGCAGCTCAAGTCTTGCAATATCGTTTTGTCTGCATTAGTTCTAGCTCTTTATGAGAGGCCAATTACTTTTCTTAGCTGTTAACATGTAGAGTGTGATATGTTACTACTCGCCAGTCCTGGCTGAGACACAGCCTGCTGCAAAATGACCATGGCTAAGGCTCGGACCTTGGGAGAAAAGGGGGAAAATTCCCAGCATTCTGCTTGCTGTAACTTCGGCCATACTCGTTTGCTCCAGATTTTCAACCCACATCCCCTGCTAAACAAAAGCATATTTTTTAGGGAGAAAAAAAAAAAAAGCATATAGCTGCTTCCCCCAGTCTCCCTTTAGAAAGATGCTTTCCTGGCAGATGGATCTCAATATGCCGTCTCCCAAATCTTAAGCAACTCTGAAAATATAAAGTTCACTTATACCAATGGGCCATATATATCTACACCTCTCGATTCCCTGTCTCTTTAACTGGCACTTTGAACTACTGAGCACCTCTATAATCTTGCCCCATTATCATCCTAATAGCACCTCCCGATATTCATAAATGTCTAGCAAGACTTTCAGCTATTTGGTATGAAGAAGAAATATCCAGCTAAATTGAGAAGATTACCACATCACCACATAAATCAGTGACAGGCCGCGTGTTATTACAGTTGATTTTTGTTGACAGTTGGCTGTAGGCAGTTGTGTTTCAAATGCCTTTTTTCTCTGGGAAATTAAACAAAATTCCATGCAAAATGCAGCCCTCCAGTTCAAAAACTGTAAATCCAAAATTAGCATTTCATACTTTAAAAGGTAGCACAGCACAATTTTCCATTGAAAGGTCTGTACAGTTGTCACAAACGGGTGCTTCACACATGACACTAATGCTACCGATGCCTTTTAAGAAAGCCACCTTTCTCTGATATTATTTTCTTCTCCTCATAATCTGCATACACTATAGTTCATCCCTACGGAAAAGAAAGAGAGCTCACTTACTTATCTCTCATATGGGAGCATTATGCTTTCAGCAATTCAGACAGATAGGCTGGGTGGGAGGGGGGCGCGTTGCCGAATCCTCCGCGATAAGAGCGAAGGAATTGTGGCCAGCGAAAGGTTAATCTTCCCTCTCCAAGTCCCTCCTTCTGTCTTGGCATAACCTGGAGAGCAAAGAAAATGCAAGACTTACAAAGTGGAAAGACGCGCCGGCACTGAACTGTTCGTGCTGCATCGTGTGGCACTTCACGCACACAGGGCCACGCGTGACCTAATTAACAAAAAGCCGTCGCTAAAAGTCAGGGAAGCAGCTTGGGTGACACCAGAGAGGACCAGAACTTGCGAAGGAGTGTCTGCTTCCAGCAGCTGCTGATCTGCCAGTTTTGGCTCAGATAGCGCCCGCTGCTAAGCCAATTCTTAGGGACTCTGGTGTCAGCAAGTTGATCAAGCAGCAGTAGTTGAGACAGAGCGCCTTCCCCTTCTCCAGGCAGATCCTGGGGGCAGCAGCTTTGTCTTGGGCAATAGCTTGGAGAAATCACCACCACAAGAAGTTCACATTTTTGGCTATGTTTACACACACACACATATATATATAACACTGGGAATTAAAGCAGAGAACTGCTCTGCTTACTCCTGGGCACGAGGACAGACATGTAATGTGGTTTGTCAGCCAAAAGATGTTACATGTGTTTTCACACAAACACTTTGCTGGCAGCTCACTGGCTTCTGGCCACACAGTCCAACATCCCCTGGTCAGAACTGCTGGGCTGCACACCAGATCACCAGCTAATTGCATCTGGTTCATCTACCCCCAGTATTCAAGGGCAGAGGTGTGAGGCCACAGGGATCATGGCCTGTGTGAAGGATCACCCCTTCTCCCAGCCCTGTCCTCAGAGGGGAGCCAAGGATGGAGAGTCCACCTGGTGACCTCGGAGCTGGGAAATCCTGCTGCTTGTCACTGAGAGGGAAGTGTGCTCATAGTAGCCAGTGGCAATAAAATTAAGTATTTCAGTCAATATTGAAACGGTTTAATCTGAATTCACCATCAGGCATTTTAAACAGCTGCCTCACTCTCATTTGCTCATACCTGGGTCAAGGTTTAGTTTTTACAGCCTGTGTCAAACCTTTCCCTGGTGTTACAGGACAAGATGTCCATGGGAACCTGGCCCTGTCACCCATGGTGTGTCACCCATACAAAAAAGCTCTTGACCCTCTGCTGGAGGTTGCATATGCACCTGATTACAGGTGAAGACTAAATCAATAGAGCCAAATAATCACACTGAGATACTGGTTGCTTACCAGTTGCCCTGATGGGGGAAAAGTACCCAGCCAAGAAGGATGGAAAATGGCAGCACAAGAGAACACAGGGAATATGATGGAGCCATCCTGTGTTCCCTGTTGAGGAGAGGTTGGAAACAGGACAAAGCTTTGCTGTTGAGTGAGCCGCAGCCTACAGAGAGTGATTGAATGATTTAAGGTAGCACTTGTTCAACACTTGGAAATATTTATACTTAAGATCTGTAGGGAATATCATAAAAAGGGTTATGCCACTAATACTTTCTCTTCTAACTCTATGTGCACATTTAATATCTTAGTATCTGATTCCCAATAAATATTTCTTACAAATGTTTGAAGCACACAAGAGGTGACCTCCCATTTCCACTTGGGACCAGCTCCTCAGGAAAACCAGGCAGTGAGGAGACACAGACCAAACTCACATGGTGAAAGAGCATGATCCACAGGGAAAACAATTACCCCACCAAAGAATGCCCAACACAAGCAGAAAGCAGCAAATACAAAAGCAGGTTTGAAGTCCAAATCTGCCCATTCTGATAAAGATGAGGAACCAGTACATGATCACTGGGGAGAGGAGGCTGAGCTGAACGAGACAGCGTTGCCAAGAATAGTGCTTGAAATGACGTGTGACGAAGGCTGTGACTGCAGGCAGAAGGTGGCTCTGCACACCCAGACAGGTATTTTGTGCCACATGAAAAGCCTGAGAAGTGTGCCTTCAGACATGAGAGAGGTTGCTCACTCCATGAGCAACTTCACTCCATGAGCCCTCCTTCAGGGCCATGCTTTTGCAAGGACAGGAAAAGGCTGCTAAGAGGAGGGAGATTTGGGAGCCCACATGCACCTTCATCCTCACCAGAGGAAGGCATCAGGGTGCCAGGGGCTGATAAAGGACACACAAGGGCTTTGCTTGAGGAGAAGCCCAGCAGCAAAGTCCAGCTGTGGCAAAGCTGATGTTGTGCCAGGGCATCACACAGCCTCACAGGACAACCAGCAAACTCGCCCAAAGAACATGTCAAACGCAGAAATTATCCTTCAACAGAGGAGATGAGGCAATCTGGGGTGCTGACAGTGGGAACAGGGGAAGCAAACAAAGTGTGGGGAATCCCACCCACAGCCATGGCAGAGCAGGTTGCTCCAGAGAGCCTGCACAGTGCTGGAAATGGAGAGCCTTCTTGTGCTGTCCCCTGACACGCAGTTCCTTGAAATGTATTTCCAAAGCTTCTGGGTTTGGCAGCCCTACAGACACTGCATAAAGGGGAGAGCCTCTGGATTTGCTGTTTCAGTGAATGTAAAGGGTGCAAGCCACCCCTCCCCTCTCCTGGCATCCTTTTCTGCACAGCCCAGGTGTTTGCATCTCAACAGCAATTTTCGTACTGAACCCAGCAAGACGGGATGAAATCCCAGTGCTTGTTTCAGAGACATCCGGCTTCGAGGGAAAGATCACACTCAATTTTGGATTGTAAGCCCAGGGATGTCATAAGAACAAGTCAATTACTCCACAAATGAGGGGAAATACTTTACAAATTTTATCTGAACTAAGCAGAGAAGAGAAATGAATCTGTAAATCATCAAATGGTGTATCTGTTTATAATTATTATCATGCAAGTAATATAATGTTAGTTGAGCAAGATAATTTTTGTGTGTTTTGGGATTTCCTAGTTTGCATCTTTCTGCCTACAGATCTAGATCTCCAGGGCAGGTAATTTTTTTTTTCCTGATGCCTCATAAAGAAATGCTGAATATAAAACCTGACAGAAAGCTTTTCCTTTCAAAGTATAGTTCATGTGGTTGTTTAGAAAATGCAGTTCAAATACTGTTCTTTACTTTGTTCTTACATGTTGTAATACACAGATTTGTTCACATGGCAAAGGCTGTGAGTAGCCTTGGAATAATATCAGGTGGCTGTTGCTTACAGGACAGGAGTCCTGGGGTCTCTCCCAGCTCCAGGCCCCTCTGTATTAGGAGCTGAAGCTGGATTTAACTGCTGGCCGAATCACAGAGGTGTGCAGGCTTCATGCACTGCCTTGAGTTGGGGTGCTCAGAAAACTCTTCAGGAACAAATAAAATTTATAAAATATCCTAGGGGATATATGAGAATTGGAGCTGAAATTTAGTATTTTCTAACTGCTCTCGCCCTTCCTCCTGGGACTGCCACTGATCTTTGATCACTTCCCTCATTTACAAACGCTGTCATCTCACCATTCTCCTTCTACTCCGTATCATTAATACAAATCTGGAAACAATGGCTTTCTCCCTGCTAAAACATTGCAACATCCCACTATTTGTTTCCTCTTCTAAAACGGATCATTCATTATAACCCATATCCCCCAAAGAATTTTATCACTTGAAACCTGTTTGCAGTGAATCTAAAGTAGCCAGAAAATCAGCTCCTCAGAATTTCCTGCATACGCTGGAGCCGACTCCTCCTGGAAGCCCAATAAAGTGTTGAGTCCCTCTGCAGGCAATATCCATTTTTCTTCTTTCTGATACAGTCTCCAGCAGTAACCCCTGCAGCTGTGCATGATCCATTTTTTTTTTTTTTTTTGCTGCTGAAATTCACTGCTCAGCTCTGTTAGCTCTTGTACCCACTTCATCCCGGAGAGTTGGGATAATTGCCTCCTTGCTTCGTCGTTCCACCACCTCCATGCTTATCGCAGAGGTCAGCTTTTCTTTTATCTCTCCTATAACCAACTCGTTATTTGCTGCTTTCTCTTGCAAGGGACAGGCTGCTGCTCCCTGACTCCTGCCCCATTCCACTTTTCCTGGTGTTTGTGCA
This sequence comes from Lanius collurio, assembly GCA_020086605.1. Lineage (NCBI taxonomy): Eukaryota > Metazoa > Chordata > Aves > Passeriformes > Laniidae > Lanius > Lanius collurio. The sequence continues at coordinate 2,831,334 of JACBWW010000042.1, forward strand.
CCTCGTTTGAATATTTCTGTCCACAAGGACATCTCTAGCTCTCAGCATTTGAATTTAGTTAATTTACTTTGTAGTCCATGGTCCCCAGCAGCAGCAGAGGTTTGGGTGAACACTGACCTGTGTGAGGAGCTATCACCAAAATGCTTACACCTGCAGTTAGAGAGTTGTGTGAGCAGGGATTTTCCCCAAAAATCTGGGCAGCCATTAGGGTCATGGAAGGTTTTCTTTAATAAACTAAATAGGAGTAACATGCTCACTGTTTTTTACCTGAGAAAAGTAATGCGATCTAGTAATGTTAAAATAGATTAAAGGTAAGGCTTGGGACTCAAATTTCTCAAATGCTGGTAAAAAAAAAAAAAAAAAGGAATGCTGAATATAAAACAAAATAATGCAGAAAATGTTCTACACTGTTAAGGATGAAGGCAGCCATTGGGGAGGCTTGGACCAAAGCTCCCTTTGAACTACTCACAGTCAAGAATAAGCTCCCATGTCAGAATGTGCATGGGTGAAAATTCAAAGTGCAGGAAGGGCAACCACCCCTCACTGTTTTGTAAGTCCCCAGACTATCTAAATACTATTGGAGACACTTTAAAAAAAGATGCAGATGATCAAACTCTGAGCTAACCCACAGAACTTTTTCTTGGGACATACAGTTTTTGGAACTAACAGCAAATTCTGGACAAGTGAGGAGTGGCTAGTAATGTCTGGAAAGCACAGGCAGAGCCAGGCTTAATAAAATCAGCCTTGAAGTGTCGCTCACGAATTGTCACCAAAGCACTGTGAGAGGAGTGCAGACAGGGCAACTTTTGCAGAGATGATATTCATACTTCCAGGGGCTTTCAGAGGATATTATGTACCCATTTCCCTGTTTGAAAATGTGCCTCTTCACGTAAAACAAGAGATCTTTGCATTTTTAAATAACACATCCACTCATGTAAAATCTCTCCTCCAGCGCTCCCCTGAGCAGCAGTGGTGCTGTCTGAAAATACAGGTGTTTTCTGGAAATATGGGTGTCTCCAGCTTTTCAGTCTGTGTCAGTGCAATGCAGCTAACTTCCTAATCAATGATAATTCGTTGTAATATTGATGATGACCATGCATAGAGACATAAAAACCCAATTCTTTGCTGTTACTTAATGCCATTGGGAAGTTCACACAGGCTGGGTGGTCACACTCAGCACACCAGGACAAAGCCTGGATTCATCCTGAGGCCACCAGAACAGCAGAAGAGTAGAGTCCAGTCCCACACCTGCCACCAGCCAGCCCAGCAACCCTGAATCACATTATTTGCTGTTTCCCCTCACAACATAATCTATTTAAATCTGAAGCTCTGTAAGATAGCAAATGTTTTTTCTTCAATGGGGTGTGCACAGTCCCTGCCACGGTGGGACTTGTGTCTCAGCCAGGACACCTTGAGGTAGTGGGGTAAGAAATCAAGCAGAAAGAGCTGGCAGGAAGAGAAGCAGCACCCCTTGGCCTCAGCAGAAATCTGATTTCAGAGGGGGCTTGTTTCAATCCAAGAGAGAGAAATACTCTTGAGTATTGTTCAAGAGTGAACACTCCTTGCTACTGCCATTTCTTAAGGTGAGTGAAAAGGCAGCCTGTGCTACCACAGTGGGGAAATTGGGTCTTGCAAATTACTCTGTTTCTTTGTCCAAGAAGCCAAGCTGGGAGCTGTGTCTTCATGAAGGGTCTGTGAGCGTGGCAGCTGCCTCTCACTTCTCAATTTGCTTATAAAAGCAAACCGTAGGCCACGCAATGCCACACAGCACTAAGGCACAGAGCCTCCAGACCCAGTGGGAACTCAGCCACTGCCATTTGAGTAGCAGACAGACACCAGAAACCTCTGAAGAGCCACTGGGGCGTGTTGGCCACTCCACATCCGACACCTGCAAGGCAGGGCCCGGCGGAAAGCCCCATGGCCACCTCAAAGGCACGGCCAGCAGCCTCAGCAGCAGGTCTGCTGCTGTGTCATGTCTCTGCTCATCCCCAGCATGGAGGGGACATTCAGGGCCAGCTGTGAGGGACAAGACACTCCAAGCACAAACACCTCCTTGCATAGGTCCCATAGGGCAACTCGTGGACCGCCCGGCAGCTGGTGGCTGCTGGGATGTGACATCCTTGGCTCTTGCAGGCAGAAACCTCCCAGGGCAAGAGCACAACCTGCAGAGCTGCTGCCTGTGCCTGGGGACAGCTGAGCCCTAGCCTGGCCAGGATGTCCCACAGAGCTCATCCTCCGGCACCTCACATCACCCATGTTTAGGGGCACCACCACTGCACTTGGTGCATTTGCAGGGCCACACCATGGCTAAACTGGTGTTCTACACTTCACACAAGTGGACATGAGGAAGGCTCACTTCTCCTTCATGTACTTGTTACTTCAGAGCTGTTTCCACCTCTGAAACACGTTGGTATTGTTCAACGTGGCCGGCCCTACGGATGTGAGCAGGGTGTGTGTTCAGCTTCTCATCTGAAATATTTGCATGAGCCACTGGTTTCCTCTCTCCCCACTGGGGACAGGAGGCTTTCTCTCACTTCTCTATTTTGTCGTGATCTATAGAAGCAAGTTCAAAAGGGCAGGAGCAAGGGTCTCACATCCTGATGCTTTGACTCACCCTTGTGAAAAGTTATGGGTGTCAGTACGGCTACAGCTGCTCACTTCCCCCCGAGCCTCTTCAATTTCTGTCTCTTTGCCACACTTGATGACAAACAATAATGAGCTTTTACATTCCCTCACTAACTACTTTATTTCTCACACTCGCAGGAAAACATATACACACTCAAACATACACACACATACACCCCTACATGCCATTTATCAGGTAACTTCTGAAAAAAAAATTGGTTTATCTACTGTGAAGATATTGCTAGGTTGGGACCTTCAGCCTTACTAGCTTTTTAAAAGTTACCAGCGATCAATTCTGTAATAGTTTTTACCAGATTAACGTAAAACCTTTGGTCTGAAGAGCTTTTTCCTTTGTGTCAAAGACTATAGTTTGCACTCTGCATTTCTTAGCTCAATAAAAGCTGTGCTGTGCGTGGTACCTCAAATTCCCCATTCTCCATCCCAGAGCAATCTGTCTCTGTGTATCACACTCCCAGCCTCCACATCTGAGTACCTATAAAGGGACGGACAAATAAAATGTCGTGAATGCTGCTCTCCGTTCTCACTCACTAAAACTTTGTTGAATTTGCTTGGTTTTACACCTATTACAGCTCAAAGACTCTTTGCTTCTCCCCTGCAGGGTTGTGGAAGCAGCAGAAGTAGTTGGGAAGGAAAATCTTCAGACCTGTTCTTTCCCTTTAAACTGCTGAACAGAAGTGTTGAAGTCTCAAAGTTTTGCTTTTCTCTGGGTTTTGTTTTTCGTTTTTTGGTTTTTTTAATGACTGGTTGCCACAACTCAAAATGCCTCATTCTGTATCAGCAGAATTAAGACACACTGATAATTCAGATTTCCAGGCAAGATACTCAGAGCGAGCCTTCCTTATGGTTTTCCTCTAACACCAAGAGTTCAGATAATTTGAATCTAACAATTGACTTCATTCTCTTGTTTGAGTTTTCCTTTTCCCCAAATGGCAGGAGAAAAAGAAAAGAAAAAAGAAACACAATTTTTTATTGCATGGAAAATGCCCGAGGGGAATAAACTAAATTCAGGACTAACTTGCAAAGGCAGATTTTACAGTTGCAAAATCAGACCATAATTTGGCCCAATATTCTGTTTCAGTGCTTGGCTCAGTGGAGAAACCAGGACGTGTTTTTTCCTGCCTGGGAATTATTGTTAAAATGAAAAATGAGTTTTCATAGACAGGGAAGTATCATTGCTGCAAGCAAGCATGAACAATGCTGAATCTCGGTCATGCGTAAAACCCAAGAAGTGGCCAAAAAAGCGCTTTTCTGAGAAAGCTGGCAATCCCTGCTTTGGAAAGTTGTGCCATACCCCACGCCAACTCACTCTACCAGCACCAGCTGTGGAAATTGCTCTCCTTGAAACAACATCTACCTAATTTGTAGCAGTTAATAACTAACAGCATATAATTTTAAAACCCAGCCACACTTTGCTGGTTCCTGCTTTTAATTAAACCTGACTCATAACAAGGAAGGGAGTGGGGATTGGGTAGGTGGGATGCCAGAGCTGCAGCCTGCGTTGAGTGGGGCCAGCAGTGGTACCCCTGACAGGGTGCCCCTCCCCTTCTCCTAAGTGTGCATATTAATTCAGACTCCTGTCAATCAGGGCTGGTTACTATGGCAATGGTGGGCCTAAACTAATGAAGAGCCACTCACCCCTCTCTACGAGTAGGGATGAAGAAGCTGATGGTCAGAACCCAGCCACAGAGCTCCTCTGGATCAAGACATGTGATGGGAAGCTAATGATGTATTAAAAATGCATGTTAATTAATGAGATTTTAAAATTATAGCTTTTGCTCATGCCATAACTGGTACGCAAGTGGCAGGAGGGCTGGAGCAAGCAGCCGCCACCTCCTCACTGCCTGGCATGGCCACCAACAACCCCTACACATCCTCCATCGAGGCCAGGACACAAAAAGTGCCGTGTGTTCCAGGGTGTCCTGGATACATTGTGTAACAGCAGCCTGGACATCACTCAAGCATTAAAGCAGAGCTCTTCCTGGGCCTGAAGCAGCTCTGTACCACTTGAGCCTTTGTACAGGGAAATCGGGAGCAGATCGGACCGAAGGTCCCCGGCCATCAAGGCTCCATCTCGCGGGAGGCAGCGGAGTTTTGGCATGCAGAGTCTGGAGGCAATTCTCTTATCTGCTGCTGAATTTGTTCTGCAATTGCAGTATGTCTCTGTCCATGTGCCATTAAGAGCTCAATTCTTTTATTCGCCCCCCCACTCCCCCCCGCCTTTTTAAAACATCATGTTTATGCAAGTGGACAGGAGGCTCTCATATCTGGGTCACACGTTTGCTGGAGGTCATTGAAAGGCTACAAAATGGAGCATGCCTAATTCTGCTATTTCAGAAGTTTTCTCACATGTACTCAAGACAATTATGCCTATTAAATGAGTTCATTAAATTTCATAAATCCTTTGAAATTCTGACATACCAAAAAAATATACTGAACTCCTTCCATTTCTTCTGACACCTCCTACAAATGCTCTAATCCAAGGAGGTGCTGGGCACTGGAGCTTGGCTGCCCATGACGTGGCCAACATATTGAGCGTGTCCTGTCTCCACTGCAAGCCAAATAATCTAAGTAAATAAAACAGGGCATTGAGGTCCACCAAGTGACCTTTGCAGCATCACTGTCACTGGCCCAAGCACCACTCTACCGAGAATAATTCAGAGACACGGGATAAATGTCACCGATGCTCCTTAAGAGCTGTGGGGTTCATGACAGGATGGGACACTCAAGGCTTTTCCAGGACTGAGAACAGGCTTGGTGCTGAGCTGCAAACTTCAGGGATGCAGGAGGAAAGCACAGGCAGGCTCTGTTTCATTTCCTCTCCGCTGCCCTGGGGGCAGCTGTGCAGTCCCAAAGGAGCGCAGGGACTGCAGAAGGATATTTTTTAGGCTATGTCACACACGGAGAAGGAGGACATCACCGAGTCAGGGAGCACAGGCAGAACCATGCCATTGGGAAGTGGCCTTTCCCACAGTGAAATGTCCTGATACCCAAAGGTGCTGAGCACCAGGAACTGCGAGTGAACAGGAGCTGTGGATGCCCAGTCATTGCAATCACATCCCACAAATGCTGAGGTGCCACACACTAACCCCGTATGAATACTTCTTGTTTTACAATACGTGGAAACCGAAGTTAATAGCTCATTGTTGCAATATTAGTCATACACAGACATCAGGTCATGGGATTGGCTTGGCATCAGAAAGTTCTATGGGCCTACAAAGAGAGCAAAGTGCTGCTTAGGGAAGCACGCCTCTGAGCAGCACCAGCCCTTCTGGGGAACTGTGTATGTACTCAACAGCAATTTGGAAATTAAAACGTACACAAGCTGATCGCTCATTAAGAAGTGTTTCTTTTTGGTGCGTAAGAGAGCATTTATCAGAGTTGGCCCACACCAACAATCAGCTTTGGACAGAAGCCACCTTTACTAACGAATGGGAGGGAACAGTTTTTAGTCTCTCTGAGATCTCTTATCAATTCATTTTGGATGATGTACGGTAGGTTTTGTTCTCCAAGAATTATGATACTCCTCGAGTGGGAGCAGAGACTAAATATTTTTGTTGTATGGCTTTGTCTCCTGACACGATGCCATTTGGTCTTGACACTGTAGCAGCCTCCCTGCAGACTCTTCACCACTGTCTCACATTACCCTTGTCTCCCTTACATTGTCCAGCCTTCTCCATGATTGCAGTAACACAAATCTAAACAAACAAGGGGAGGGGGGAGAATATCTTTATTAATTCTAGCTGCAAACTATTAAAAATATGTTTTTCAGCTCTGTGCTTGCTGACACAGTGAGAATGAAGCCACCTGGGAGTCACATCAAGCCCTTGACTGGCACCTGCGAACAAAGGTGGCCAGAAGGCACTAAACTGGCATTGAAGAGAGAGCATTTGATCAGGTCCTCAGGAAACACTTCCTCTGTCTTCCTGAAGTGTAACTTTAGACCAGGCTCCACCAAGGCCACTTCACTCTTTTGTGCATCCCCTTGAGCTCAGTGGTGAAGGAGCTGCAACCCGCTCTGTTTCCTTTACTAGGTGGCACGTGTCAAGGATCCCTGTGATCACTTTTGTTCCTTGCTTTATCTAAAGAGTCCCTTGCAGGAGCCTGGGGTGTCAGTGGTCATGAAAAGAGCATAGCAGGAATATAGCAGTATTTTATATCCTCTGGGCAGACAATTAACTGAGCCCCATTAGTGGCTGGAGTCTCAGGCCTGGGTCCAAACAATACCAAAGAGGTGGCAATCTCCCTCCGGAAAGCGGGAACACCGGTCTCCTCATGGGAGACTCCAAAGCTGCTGGAAGCCTGGTGGCTCTGTCCCGTGTGTTCAGAAGGACAGCAGTGGGTGCTTTAAGGGTCTGGGTGGGTGGAAGATCCCTGCAGCAGCTCTAAATACCCCCAAATTGCTCACAGAGCTCCCGTGAAGGGTCAGTCTGGCTTCTTCCTAAGTCAAGAGAAATTCTGTGCTCAGTGCCACTGGGCAGATCCTTAGTCCTTGAACCTCTCTACCAGCTCCTGCAGGATCATCCCTGAGGATTTGGTCCCAGGTGAAAGCAAAGAAAAACTGGACAGTAGAAAACTAGGGCAAGAATGAAAAACAGTACACTTTTTTTTGGTCAGCTGCTATGGATTTCAGCATCTCAGCCTGCTACAGGAGGAAGGACCACAGTGACCAACCCTTCTGAGAGAAATTCCCTCAGCTCCTCTCGATAAACACACACATGGAGCGGAGTTTCTGCTCCTGTACATGGATTTCCATGTCTCCTCATTACGATCAGCTCTAGGAGAATAATGTCATACAAGATGTCAAAAACAAGAAGCAGCATGCTAGAAGAGTGCCACTTGGAAATAAAGCCCTGCTTTTATTGGATAGCTGATCTGCTAAAAGCAGTTATTTGAAATATCTGCAGATCGCTGGGATCCGTGAATAATTGCTATCTGCACATCTCAAATTCTTTACAGTTTTTGCTGTTACATAGCTCTGCATGTCTATAAATAGTAGAGCAGTGTCGCTCACTGCATAATACAGTCTCTGTGTTTTTACAATTCATCATGAACTTCTATGTAATTTATTTTTTATTGAAGAATTCCAATTAATGGCTTCCTGGTGATTTTAAAGCCTCAAATTATCAGTCTCTGAAAACAAAGCAGAGAACATAATTATAATAAACCGAGAATTTTTCATTTTGAAGCTTATCTGTTTGTGCTAAGTATCTTGTCTGTAAGTAATTAGTGCCTTTATTTTTTTCAGTAAAAATAATGACCATTCTATCCTGCACATCCAAATTCCACTAACTGCTAGATGTACTGTATACATTATATTTGAAAATGCACCACCTTGGACCAGCTTTAAAGTATTTCATCAAATGATAATGGCAACAACAAAATACATCTGTTTGTTGGAATAAATTATGTGGCATATTTTAAAAAAAAAGCTATTATATCTTTTTCTGTTCTAAGAGTAAAAAGCCTTTTAAAAATACGCACTTACTTATTACAATAGTGGTGTAGGATGATGGTGAGCTGCTTTTAGGCTATTTATAATTCTCAACTGCTGATGAGGACTGATCAGATGATGATATAGATGGACCAAGTGCCTTTGACGTGGATGTCTGTCTTTACTGACACATCTTTGCACTGTGCTTAGTGCCACCAACCCAAGGCTGGAAGCTGTGGTAGGTAACAGGAGAAATCTGCTGCACCTCTCCCAAGCACTCCTTGTAAGGAGGGAATTTAAACACAACAGTGAGACCTTGCTCCTGAAAACCTGGGGAAGCAGAGTGGGTTGGGATATTTAGAGTCACTCCAGTGCCAAGAGCAGATTTGTGGCACTGATATTTTCACGAGGAGCAGAACTTTGCACGAGTTTCCTGCACGGTCTCCTTTGGATGCTCAGTGCCTGTCTGCGTTTGGAGGTGGGATGGTTTTCCCAGCTCCAGGTAAATCAGTTTATAACTTGGATTGTGAGGGCTGGTCCTGCCTGCCATCACTGGGACTGAGCAATTTGTGCTATGTGGGCCCCCCAGATACATTGAGAGTCCCCCACAGCAAGGGTGGAGGGAGACCTTGGCCAGATCTCTGGTCCCACATTTGTTCTACAAGTCCAGAGCAGCCTCTAAACATTCAGAGAGGAAGGTGGGGACCAAGCTCTAAATGAGGATGAGTATGCCCTGTACCAGCCTTACTCAGCATTACCATAAGTCTAACACTCACAGCCCTGCTTTATTTCCCTGTCTTGTACAGTAATGCCTTTTCTATTGTGGCATCGAACAAAGAAATCACAAAGTCAATAATCCAGCAGCAATGCAGGTTGGATAAAGTGAGGAGGGATGAATTAGGAAGACAGTGAGGATACTTCCCTACTAGAATATGTTCCTGGTGATCTGTGGACTCTCCTCAAGACCAAGCTCATTTCCAGGTTGCCCCAGATGGTTAATCAAATAACACTTCCAGTAGGAGACAGGCTAGTCTCTATTGACAGTGCACCCTCTGCAATTCCTGCAAACAGGTATGAAGCAACCCCTGCTTTTACTTTTATAAGGGATCCTGCTGATTGTGGTAGAAACTTCCTAAAGAGAGTGAATTTTAAAATGAACCCAAGGTAAAATGCTAACTCCATAATTTTAAACCATAAATAAACATGCCTTAAAAATCTAAAGTCAAGTTAGAGTAACATCAGCTCCCCTTGCTGGCTGCCTCCTCACTCTCTGAGAAACGGGGATGGTGCACATTGGTTGGACAGTGAATGTCCCTCAACATCTGAAGGGGGTTCAAGGTCCCTCCCCAGCCTGACCATGGCACAGATCAGAGCTGGTGACTGCCCAGCCCCAGCTCACACCTCCGGCATCCTTGAACCAAGATCCCTGGCTTAACTTCTGAGTTCCCTCTCATTTTTGGCGGGCATCCAGGCCAGCTGCTAAAATAAATCTTTTTTTTTTTTTTTCTTCCCCCACAGGCCCTGATGTTCTCCTACTGCAGAAAGGTAGCAGTAGTGGTGGTGTTTCTTGGCTTTCATCCTGGCTGTGTGATCCACCCCGAGCCACCTCTCCCCACGTCTCCAGCCTGCACTCCCAGGCTGCAGGATGAAGGAGAGCTCGCCGCCTGCCTCGCAGTCTCTTTGCTCCCAGGCACTAAGTAAATGTCAGCTTTTTTCACTGGGTTACATACATTGTTAATTTTAAAAAGAAATCCAATATCATTGTTTTTCATGCTAGCTGAGATGATTCTGAAATTTAATAAAAATAGTGGAATTTTTCATTAATGGCAGCCAGGGTTTAAGCCAGCACTAACTTTCCATAGCGGCAAGAGCAGATAAAAGGAGGTCATCCTCATCTTGTTATATTGCAACTGTCCTCAGTCACAGCTTCAATGGCAATGAATTCAAACGCAGCCTTTTTTACTGAATTTGCATAAATAAACTAGCACAAGGGAAAGGGACACCCCAAGCACCTAAAAACGTTAGATTAAATAATGTTTTGTGTAAGACAAAAATGCAAGAGCAAGGAAATGATGTGAAATACTTTTTCCTGGTCTAGTGTTTCTCTTGATCCAGGTTTGGCAGGGAGGGAAGAATCTGGTGTAATTAGGGTAGGAATGTGGCTAAAGCATCCTGCAGACTCACCCTGCTTCAGTGGCAGCCCATCCTAATGGGAATCCTTCTCCACCTGAATTACAGAGCTGAGCAAGGAGGTGCATCACTTTTAGAGAAATTGCTACACCATCATTTGTGATACCTGGATACTTCAGAGCAGATACCAGCATGGACTTTGCCTTCCCTGACTGCAGCTCTGTGGTCTGCCACCACCACATGAAGGATGAAAACGAAAGGGAAGAATGTGAAAAAAATATTTTGCTTGCAAAGTATATTTTCTTTATAGTTGTTATTGGGAAAAAAAAAAAAAAAGAACTAAAACTATGCTGTGAGGCATTTGTTCTTTAGACTTTGTTGTTGTAAAAGGCTCCCCAGGTCTCACCCCCAACTGAGGCCAAAGTAAGTAAGGCCCTTCCTCTCCCCCAACTCTTCCATTACTAAATCAGCAGTTTATCATCCCCTCTCCCAAGGCCACCACTGAGTGGCCACCTTCCAGCACGTTAACGGTCAGCAGAAAATTTGGGAACATCAGCCAGTGGCCATCCGTGCTGCACGTGGGACTCGGAGCAGGACCAGCAAGATGCTCATCCCTCTCCCAGCCAGGTCATCCACCAGTCAAGGAAATGCTTTTCCTGAGCCCCTTTATTGGACATAACCAGATGAGAGCAAAAAGCAAGAACAGTATGTGCTCTCTCCACAACAGTGTGACCCCACAGACATTTGGGGTCCCTTTTACATATTAAAAAGATCTGTGTAACTGCTCCTGAGGTTGGTGGGAGGAAGGGTGGTATGCAAAGCAGAGGGCAAACAACCCTCCCCAGTGAACTCCCAAAGAGCCTGCCCAACTCCAATGTCACACATGCTTTCATTTTGGCATCAGTATCTTCCCATCAGCAAGACCTTCATTTAACAAGAAAAACACAGCTTTTTTCCCCCCTCTCCTTTGCTTCTGAGCCTGGCCTCTAGATGTTCAAAAGCCAAAGAGATCCCAGAATCCACTTCCTCCGAGCAAGAACACAGACTGAAGTTTAGCCTCAGGTTCTGCCTCTGCCAGCACTGTGCTCTGATATTAGGAAATATCAGAGATTACAGAGAAACTGAGAGCAGCACTTCTGTGGGAAGACTGAAAAATATGAATGGCTCTTTGCAGAACGGCCCTTTCTTCCTGCAGACTTGCATTTCTCAGTTAAATTTGTCACATATTTTCCCAACTTGTCACTGCAAGCAAGGAACCTACTGCAGCAAGAAATTCACTGGGTTTCCACAAATTCTCCCCAAATGGTCACTGATTCTCTCCCTGAGTGTCGTTGGCATGATTCAGGGCAGAGCTTCCAGGCTGGCACACAGCACTTTGTGCTGGACTGCCCCAGCCACAGCAGCAGCGAAAATCACTGGAAACTTTGGGAGTGGAACTGGAAATTGGCAGTAATATGTGATAATGAGGAAGACAGCTCCTGTCTCTGCTGCAGAAGCCTGACCTTTTAACAGTGCAAATGTCAGGCAGAGACACAAATGTGTTTAGACCAATATCAGTTGCTTCTCTGTGGGGGTGCACAAGCACATGGACAGCGAGGGATTTGCAGCCACTGTACTTGCACAGGGGCCAAGTGCTGCAGGTCACTCCTGGAGGAAATATCCCTGGAAGTTGTGCAAAGGGGCAGATCCTTACAACAGAACATGGGCCACACTTATCCCGGATTCAGTGTATCCATACTTCCCAACACCAGCTCACACAGAGCACACAATGCTCTGTCTTTCCATTGGTCTGATTTTCCTTCTCATTCTGCTTCACCTGAAACACTTCTGGTTTCCAGGGCTGCCAGAAAGGACTGAGCTTGCAAATGAGCCTAGTTGTGAACCAGTCAAAAGCCAGAAGGGCAGCTGGCTTGGGTAGGGATGCAAGTCCATTGTTTGGGATTCAATGCCTAGCTTGTGGCCATCACCTGGACGTCTGGGAGTCTCCATGTTCTCTTCTCAAATGCCACTTCAGTTCCCCTGTCAATTAAGGAACAGCTACCACTATTCTGGGAAAAATTAATAAAATAAAGACCTTCTCACTCCTCCCACACTAAGATGGGGACATCTGGCACAGTAACAACACAGAGCAGACCTGTGTGATCCCAAGTGCCCATCTACCTCTCCTCCTCAGTCCCAGGAGGTCTAACAGGACACATTTCTGAAAACCCAACTATGGCACCCAAGTCAGCCCTTAAATCAAATCCAGTTAAATTCATCTGATTGTTTTTTCCTAAGAGGAGCTGCACCCACATAAAGAAGACCAGCAGAACTGGCCCCTGAGCATGGAGCCCATCAGGCCAGGACATTCAGCCAGTACAGCCAACAAGCTGCCAACTCAGACCAGGCACCCTCTGGCATTGGGTCTGTCTAATTTCTCAGGTGCACTTAGAAAAGAAGTGAGTGTACATGCTCAAGCGTGTAGGAGGGTGCACACAGAGTCAGCACCCTTCAGCTGCTTCTGAACAGTGCCACAGCAAGGCAAGAATGTTGGTACTGGAATCCAAACATTGGGAGATGCATGACTCCAGCGCCCAAAAACCTGCACGCCTACCCCAGAGCTCCCATGGCTGCACCTCTTGCTCCAAGGAGGAGAGCCAGGGTAGCAGAGATGCACATAATTGATCATTAGCTCTGCTTCAGCCTCGCAGCAGAGCTGCTCTCCTTGGGAGAAGCACAGCAGAGATCCCCAGGGAGCACCCTGGTATCCCTGGGTGATGGCGTGTGGAGGACACACCGAGGGGCCCAGCTGGTCCATCGGGGCCAGGAGAACAAGCAGTGAGGGAAAGATCCAAGAGGACAGCAAGGTATGGCTACAAATTGTTGTGCTGCCTGAGTTAGTAATGCTGTTGGGGGATAGGAGAAGGTAATAAGCAGAATTTTCTAGGAAGCACGCTGAAAATAAGGTACTAAGAAAAGTCACTGAAAATGTCAGGCAAGCCAACAGGGAAAGGTCCAAGGAGCAAGCAAAAGCACAGCATATACTTTTTCATCTATTCAATCTGACCCTGGGCCCGGTGCCACAATCTTTTTAAGGTTAGTGGTGGGAAAGCTGCCTTTTGAATGTTTGCAGAGGCCTATTAACATCCTGTGCTGAGGAACCTTAAACCCCAGGTAGTATTTCAGAGGAAATGGACAGCACAAAACACAGACTGAAAATTAACCACAGCAGACCCCAGGCCTAAATAAGTTCCACTAGCCCTTTCTGAAATCACTTAAAGGCTTTCCTTCCAGTTGGACTCCTGCCCAACCACTTTAATAGGTGCAGCAGGCAGGGGGGAAGGAAAAAAAAGGGGGGGGTGGGAATAAAAAAGAGAAAAATAAAAGGGAAAAAGAAACCTATTTGGCCCAGTAATTTAAACATTCTTTGCAAAATAATAATAAGGTTAAAAAAAAATAAAAAAAGGCAGTTTAACAAAAATTGCAAGTGTAGCAGGATCGGGAGGGTAACTTGGTGAAATTCTCTGTGGATGGCTGCAAACCTCTAATGGAAAGTTGTATAAGTGGCTGAGGCCAAAGTAGGCATTAATTACAATGAAAAATCAGTTTAGTGCAGGCCACAACTAAATTGGAAGCTGGTCCTCTAGGTAAAACAAAGAAAGTGAACAGAAGCTTTAGATTTGATTACATGGCAATACAAGAAAAATGTGCTGTATGTTGTCTATTATTAAAGCTGCTTTTGGGCCTTCTGTGTGTGCCTAAGGGATTTTAATAAAAAATTAGTAATAACCCTGCTGCCCTGGCTCGCTGCGGCTTTTGGCGTGTTTGTGGGTACGAGGCTACTTCTGCAGTACAAATTAAGTCACTTTAGACAAGCAACCTTGAAAGCATTATGTGGTAAGTTCAAGCAGCACACTTGGACTCCAGGAGGACACAGTCCCTTACTGGAGGCCAGCTCTGGGTTTAGAAGCTGCAGTAGGATTTAATCAGGAAAGAAATCCTGCAACTGCTATATTTGTCTTTGATTATTCTTGGCAACACTAGAAATACATACCCAGGTTCATAAACACTGTATAAAATACTGCAAAAGAGTGAGTTAATGGCAAAAAGTCACCATTAACAGATCTTTTTAAACAAATGCTAACTCTATAACTTTCTTTACATTGATGTAATGTTACTAATAACACTGTCTTTATTGCTAATATCAGCACTTGGTCCTTGGCATGGCTGGATACAACTAAGCCAGCAAAGTTTACCTGGATTCATTTAAAAATACAAAATACCTCACTCTCTCAACTTTATAAAGGTAACTTTACTAATCCCTATCCTAGAGATATTTATTTTAAAATGGTATGAATTATGTTCTTTATGCTCCAGAATATCCATACCTCAGTGGATCCAAATCTGCTGCTGAGTCCCTGTTTACAATTCCCTATAAACTAAAGGCAAAATTTGCTGTATGCAGAATCTTTTAGCATCCAGGGAAATACAGGAAAAAAGGAAAAAAACATTGTAGGGCTACAGAGACAAGGAAACATAGGAGAACAAGCAACTTTGTGTCTCCTGGGTGGTGGGCTACTGCTACCAGCTGCTCCAGTGGGTCTCCATCCCTCCAGCACTCCATGCTGGGGATGAGGGGTTGTACAGCTCCTGGATGGGTGAAAATTTGGAATTTTTTATGTCACAGGCATTGATCACGCCCTAGAAGCACTGCCCAGCCCCCAAGCCCTGCCTGGGTACGATAGGAGTGTGTCTGTACTCCTGTATTATCAATGTTTGCTATTTCGCTCTGAGTTGCATCTCTACTAAAGAACTTCCTCTTGGGTTATTTTCTCCCTCTTCAAGCCCATGTTTACTACTCTTTTTTCTTGCAAAGGAAAGTATGAAAAAAGCTTCCAATTCCTTCATAAAGCTACCATGCAAAAATTTAACCACCAGTTTAATTCCACAAACTTCAAAGCCACCCCATTTTCTCATTTTTCAAATCTGATTCACAGCTGAGTGTGTTAAGTTGACAATCTGGCAACTCTCATCCTAATCCCAGTGGCTCCTTGAGCCATTCCTGGGATGAGCAGGGTTTACAGACGTGTGCAGACCTGAGCTCCTCCTACCCATTAAGGTGACACAGACAGCAATGTCCCCGAGTGCTGTGACAAGGAAAAGAGGCTCCTCTCTGTAATGTGACCTAGATGTGACCTAGAAGAGTGCTGGAAAAGAAACAACTTTGGCTTTCAGCACTTTGTCACACGGACGAGTTGGGCTTCAAAATCCTTTTATCCCGGTCACATGTGGCTGCATGCCCGGATTCATGTCACCGAGTGCCATGCGCTCCCGACTCGGACCGACACCTTCCCTCTCGCCAGCTGCACTGGCCGTGTTTTGTGGTGTCAGGCAAGGCTGTCACAAGAAAGGACTACCCCAGTTTTACTGTTCTGATGGCCAGCAGAGCTGCTTAACAGCACAGAACCCAATTACATAAAAGAAGGTGGGACATGAGCACAGAAAGGAGGTTTCTTTTTGAAAACAAAGCCAAACTAGTATTGTAAACCTCTAAGTTGCTCCAGAGCAGTGAAGCACTGGGGGTGGGTGGCTCATCCCCATTATTCATAAACTGCTCCTATTGCAGCCTCCTCTCCATGAAAGGATGTGGAGGAGCAGAAGAGATTTCCTGGGGAAAATCAGCACAGGAAAGGCAGCTCATGCTCCTGAGTGCTGAGGCTGTACAGCTCCAAGGGAGGAGATTGGGAAAACCAAATCATGGTGCTGAACATTTCCCAGCAGCTCTCCCTTTAACCCATCACAAGCAACAGGCTCAGACACCATCCCAAAGGATAAACTCCATGGCTGGCAAGCAAGGAATGGGGGGCTGCCAGTGGACAGGGTGGGGAATAGCCTGATGTAGCTGGAATACTAAAAAACTCAGAAACAAGCAGTCCTCTTTGCATACACATATAAACCTATAGATACACGCAAATGTTTTGCAACATATCTGAGTTTAAATGTGCTAGCACATCAGCGCTTCCAGACATGTCTGGAAGGTGCACTCAAGTCCCTTCTCTTTCTTTCCAAACTTGTTTACTTTTCCTCATGGAAAGCTGCAGCCTTGGAGGCCGCCTGGCACCACATCTGCTCAGCGAGTGCAGGAGTGGTCTCCAGAATCAAGTCTCTTTCTCCAGCATCCCTTACGTTAAGATCTGTGAAAAAACAATGTGGAAAAAAAAAAAAAACCCAAGAAAAGAAAAAAAAACACAAACCACAACTAAAAACTTTTGTCCGTGGATTCAAAAGAGCCCTCTTCGTGCCAGATTCATCTACATTAAATTGGTCATGACCCTCCAGGTGTCTTTAAGGTTGAAGTGTTTGCTGGACCATTTAAAGCTCCTCTCCCGGGCTCCTGCGACCCTCCTGACATGGAGAGCTGGGCTTTTAAGAGTGTAGCCACCTTGTCAATGCTCAGAGGTCACTAATAGCCTGCCTTGGGCCTTCCAGCGGGTCGCATTCGGCTTGCTAGCCCAACACAAAGGAAAAGGAGAGGAAAGCTGGGGAGGGGGGATAATTATCATTCTTCCTCTCCACCCCCCCTCTCCAGGCTGAGAGTTATGCTCCATGTCACTGTGTTAATGCGCTTGCATCCAGGGAGACACATAATGCTCCTCTCAGCCCTGTTTATTAGTGAGATCCATTTGCGAAAGGCCCTTCTTTTGTACCACAATATGAATGTGCTTTGATGGCAAATAATTACGCTAGTCCTTTTGACATGAGGATCCACAGGCTGCCCTAGTTAAGCCAGTAATTAGCCTGTCCTCTTCTTTTTTTTTTTTTCTTTTTTTTTTTTTTTTTATTATTATTATTGAGAAACTACAAATTATCCTCATATGAGCACTGGCCATTGCTTTTTCTCTTTTCTATTCTGCTTCTCGCTCTCTCCCTTCTCCCTTGTATCTCTCGGCACTTTGGATAAGGGGAATGCAGCTGCACTAGAGCAAGATAAAGCTCCGCCATCAAGATGATGAACAATTTGGATGAAGAGGCTTCGAGATGAACACAAAAGCTGAAGAAGTGCGGCTGATGCAGCCCCGGACAGCTGAAGAATGCTGCAGTCTGCAGATGAATAGCCCTCATTTGTGAATATACAGATTTTCCATGATGAATAAAAACTGAGTGTAGGTCACAATAAATAAACTTTTTTTTCCCCCCTTCTTCTCAAATAATAATTCAGGTTCCCGGCACCAAACAGCTGTAAATTGAAGGTTGTGCTTAGTTTTCTCAACTCTCAAAGGGGATAATTAAGCTAAGCTCATATTGTTTGATATATTAGCGTAATGATGAGCTACTATATTCTGGCTTGTTTCGAGTTATTTTAGGTTTGTTTTTTTTTTTTCCATTATCTTTTTTCTTAAATTACATTTCAAATACATTTTAAATCTAGAAACAGCATTTCTGAAACACAGTTGCCCTGTGTTTGGGTCGATCTGGAATGTATTCATATAACATTTAATTAAAGATGCTACATCCCCCTTTTTTGGGAAAAAAGTGTGGAGGTAGAAAATATTGACGTTATTTGACTAGTCCTGACATAATCTCACTCAACTGCCAAACCTTTATCTTTACTGGTGCAAGACTCTTAAATGTGGCTGCATTCTTCATCAATACAGACAGTCGCTACCCCTGGGGAACTTCAGGACTGGTAGTCTTCGGCAACCATAAAACCACTTCAGCCTGCCTAATTTTTCCATAATTTCATTTGAAGATCATCCAGAGGGCAAACATAATTTTTGATTTTACCTCTAAACTCGAGGTTCTGCACACAGACTGGTGGATGTCATCTTTTTAGGATGGCTGACCAGATTTGGGGCCTCTAAGAAGTTTAAAATACCTGCAAGTTGAAGACGTATCTTGGGAAGCAGAGTAAAAGTGAAAGAAACCCACAAACCTGAGTGCAGGTGGAAAGCAATGGTCCAAACATGCTCATAAAAGTAGGATACACAGCAATAATGAGTAGGACTGTTCAATAAAAGCATTTGTTATCTTGTCATTTTCCAAGCTGGAAGAACTCATGAAGCTTTTTCTCCATAATCACAACCCACAAAAACTGAGCAATGATTATATTAGAGAAGAAAGAAATCAGGGAGCAGCACAAGGCTCTGACTTTAGTTTCAGTATTGAGTAGAAAGTTCTGCTAACCTAAGTCAAACAGACTTTTCCTCTTACCCATGTTTTGAGAATTAAATCCCACAGCATACTCGTTTGTTTATATTCTAAGGCTATGGCACAGCTTCGTAACATGGTGAGAAGAGACAGTTCAAATGTTTCAGGAAAAAAAATAAGATTATCCTACATCTTGACCTGTTTCTGGAACCAATGTCAAGCCACATGTTTTTTATGGTTCAAAAATGTGTGTGAATTGTTCCTTTCATCTCTAGTTTGGGATCAAAGGGAGAACAGCCTCTGTGATATTTACAGCATGCCTAGAAAGAAACCCCAGGAATCTTCCACCAAAGCCTGTTCCTATGAGGTTTCTGAGTTGCTCTGCATGGCCAAAACTCTGACATGGGGTAGGTGTGCATTGGGGTGCCACTGCCAAACTTTTCCAGCTCTCCCAGCCCTAGTGGTAATGCCTCATCCTGATTTCTCAATGAGGATTAGAAATCCCACTGTCACTTGCTTGACCTGTTGCCACACTGCAAGGAGGCAGCCCAAACTTGGAGGATTTCAGTGGGTTCAGGATCACATTCCCTGTCTTCTTTACAAGCCTCTCATGGTCTCCTGTAAAGCTCTGCCCATTATCCCCCATCCTTGTGCCCTCCCGTCAAACAGCAATGGGATGTCACCACAGATGAGGTGGGGCCCAACTTTCTCCTTCTAGGCACAACCACAATACACTAATCACAAGTATGTTAGGAAGACCAATTAATCAGAAATTGCAAAGCAGGAAGAGGGGGAAGGGGGAAGAAAAAGAAAAAAAAAGAAAATTGATTTTTCCCCCCACCTGGGATAAAATTCCCACTGGCTGCTCACTCTGAGAAAACGCTGCCACAATCCTGATCCAAAGGCCATTAGAGACTGCGAGTCTTCCTGATGGCTTCAAGGGAGTTTCAACCAGGTCACTACTAAACCCAGAGAAAAATAAAACTGGGGGCTTTGCAGTGCTGCACATCCCAGAAAAACAGGGAGCCCTGCACATCCCTAAGGATCACAGCTCCCAGGGCCCTGCGGGTTTCTTCCCAGTGGCACTGATGGTGGTCAAACAGGCTTGGATTATCACCTAGAGCCCATCCAGTACTTAAACTGATGATGGATTTCCATTCATGCTTGCAGTAATGGCTGAACATTTATTAACTCTTTTCTCACTCATTATCTCCCTCCTTTAAAAGGGTGCTCACAGCAAAACCAGGATCAATAGTTAGGAAAACAGATTTTTCATTTGACAGCTCTGTAAAAACACACCTTTATTTTGTATATAGCCCTCTACAGACTCTGCTTACCCATTAAAGATTTTCTTTTTTAACAGCCATAAAATTATTATTCATATTTTTGTTAGAAGCCTGAATTCCTCACCAAGAGCTGTGCTAGGGCCTGTTCATTTTTTGTAATGAGAGAGAGGCAGGAGGCAGCTCCTGCTCTAAAGAGGTTGCAATTTTAGCATTTAAGAGACAAAGAAGTGCAGATAACCCCTCCAGGAGGCAGGAGGGGTTGAGAACAAGGTAAAGGTGAAAAAAACCAACAACCAACCCTGTTGTGTTTAATAACTTCAGCCTCAGTTTATGCTATTATAGGATTTCAATATTTTTCAGATTATGCAATCTGATTTAGTAATCAGTTGCTCAATACAAGTCTTGTTCTTCCTCGTCTCTGCTGTAAGAGCTGATGGAGGCAAAAGGCTCTCGTGCCCTGGTGGGAAGAGCCACTCTCACATTCAAAACTTAAGACTGACCCAAGGGATCATCAATCAGTAGCTCACTTTAAAATTCTCTTTAAAATGTTTTACTAGCTCACTTTACTTGGCATTTTTATTACTATCTGTATCTCTAAAGCAGTGATATAATTAGTAAAGCTATTAATGTTTCTTGTGTTTAGTCTTGCAAAAGCTACAAATATCTATAAATCTGGCTTACAACAAAATAAATAATGACAATAATTCTGTCAAGCATCAATATAATTTGCCGGACAGCATTGTGTAAACCAAGCAAATATCTGAACCATTAATGAGCTTAATCTGTGCCATTTAACCGCCCCCTCAGTAAATTGTTCTGCAGGCCAGAGAGGGGTCTCCAGCTTAGTAACTCTGCAAATTTCCCAGTATTTGCATTCCCACAAAAGTGACCAGCCTGACTTAATCCAATTCTGCCTCGCACTCTCCTACAGCTTGAGACAATCTCTTACCAAATATGTAGGAAAGGGTTTTTTTTCCCCATCCCTGTAAAACTTTGGGTTTTCAGAGAAGCTGATGTTCTGTATGGACCCACGTTCCTTAAGAGAAAAACCCAAATGAAACAAACCAAAACCCCTGCCACCTGAAAATAACTACCTTTTCCTTTTTTTTCCTGACAATATTTGCTTTTTAGTGGTGAGGGCGTTCACTTAAGACAAGATAAGAGTCAGTTGTAAGACTCTGCTCTGTGTGGTTCAAACCAGTAACAGGAATCTGGGTGCCAGCATCTTTGCCTTAGGGTTAGGTTCTCTCATTCAAGCCAAAATTTATGCCTCAGGCAGGAGAAACTTTTCATCTCTAAAACATCAAACCATGATGCTGCAGAGTCATGCTTTTTGTCATACTGCCTGCTCCCAATACAGGGATTTTTGTGAAAACACCTGGACAGCTCACATCCCCAAGACTTTGAACCATAGCATGGGCCACCCTTTATTCTGCTCACTCTTGATTTTCTTTAAAATTGAGTGGGTTTCAACATATGCACCAAAAAAAAACCCAGACAATGAAAAAAAACCCTTAAAAAAACCCCACCAACAGAAAGGGCAGACCAAGCCTTGGCAAAAGAATACAAACCCACCACCCACAGCATCACTATTTCAGTAACAAAACAAATGTCTGCTCTCATGAGCCCCGAGTAAAAGCCCCTTTAAGTAAAAGTATTAGAAGAATACATCAGCTATAAGATATTATACCAGTGACTAATACCACAGGATGGGCATTTTTAACTTTCACTCTGAAATGACTGGATGATAAGAGAGTACAATATATATTTTGAATTCAGAGTGAGAAGATCTTTTTAATATAAGTGTTTTATGATGTAGTCATACATCATTTCTAACTAAAATGCTAAACAAAACACCATCCTTTTCTGAAACATAGATAATGATGGATTTTTGTTATTCTATTTTATTCCATAAGATAATTTTTCAACCCAAACTTTTATTTTATTGATGGCATAAGAGGGCCCCAGTACATCTTCTTTCATACATGAGACAATTTCACGAACAATGTGAGCTAAAACTCAAATGTCATTACAGAGAAATAATTTTTGGATACGTGATCGTTCATTGGGGTAGTCCCACAAGATGGGATTAAAGGAGATTAAAAGGACCAGGTATGTTTTGTTGATTGCTTTGGCACTTGAAAACCCCTCTGATCTCAGAGCAGGAGTTTTGTGGGTATTATTATAATAATAATGGGGATCTTGGAGGACGGGAGGTGGATAAGCAGAAGGGAACTAAATCCAATAATGTTTGTACTGTCACAAAGCCAGGATGGTTTGGGATATGATTTAATCCTAAGGAGCAGACCTACCCAGCACTCCTAAGGAAGAGATAGACAAATAAATACACCCAGTAAAATAGAGGCATATCTGCAAAGTGAAATCCCTCACCCTTCCCTGGGCAAAATATTTTACTCCCTCCGCTCCAAAACCCGCCAGTAATTTGGCTCTGTGTGTGCTGAGCAAGAATCCCAACAAATCTCTGCCTCCTCCACTTTATAGCCTCAGCAAAACACGACATCCGAGGATTTGCCTGTGCTTTCTGTCCCTTTCCTTGTTTGTTTTCATGTGTACCACCAAAACAGACTGTCACTACCTATAAGGAACCAAAATGTTTTAAATACTGACTACTGCAAAAATATGAAACACCTTTTTTAGTACTTGGTTCAAACAGCAGGATGGAGGGCGGAAGGAAAATGGCATTTCCACTGCTCTGGTGTTGAGGATGGATGGCTGCTCACTGCACCACTGCCTTTCCAAATGCCTTACTGTGTCTATCACAAGATAATTTCTCCCATAGTCTCTTGTCCCAGGGACTCCCAAGCTTGGTTGTGTTTTTAAAAAAGAGCTTTCCTGGAAAAGCTGATGTTAGAATGGTGGTGCAAAGTTGTACAAATTTTATCACTTCTGTGCTTCAAGAAAATCTGAATTAAACCCCCAACTTGTAACACTTTAATCCATTCTTCTCATTAAGCCACGGAGTTGGACCAAGCGATGAGCCAGCCCATGGCAGACACATCTGCAGCAGAGACACAGGGCCTGCTTTTACAGCAGTTTAGTAATAAATTTAAAAAACTCCAGGCCTGTAGTTGTTCTTGTTTTGTGTTCTTATACTGACTACTTTGCCCATATACCTCCTGAAGATTTTGGCCGTGGTGCCTAATCAGAACAACAGCTCAGAAGAAGCCAGCAGTCCTGGTTACAATTATTTGGGACTATTTTAACTACCTGTTGGGTTGTTACAGATTAGAGAAGGACTGTCTGGTGAGAAGAAGGTTCTGGCAAAAACATCTCTGCTGAGTCAGGAACACTTAGGGATTTTTTTATTTTCTAATTTTTAAGTTCAGCAACGTGGTTTGGAAAGACTGCTTAAAAAACCTGAGATACATCCTTTCCTGTTTTTTCATATCCATTCCTGACTCTTAGCTCTCCAAGGAAGTCTGTATTCCTTATTTACACACAGTGGCCAGCATAGCATCCTCCTGTCCACAGAGCTCAGTCAGAAAAGAAATAAAAACAATCTGAAGAACAAGTGGATCACACAATCAGTGTGATCTTCCCCTAAATCCTGGATCAAACATCGCACAAAATCCACATGGGAAAGCCTGAATGCATTAACCAGAAAAAAAAAAAAAAAAAAGATAGATCTGTGAAAGAAGTTCCACTTAAAATAAAAGGCAGCAGAGACCAAACTCTGAGAGTCCAGGTTTTGAATGAGCTTTCATTATTCATTGACCCAGGTTTCTTCTTCATGCTATGCAGAAAGCAAAAGGTTAAACTGGTGCTGACATGAGCAGGGACGGGAAGGTGGGTGCTGTGGACAGCTTAGCCCCACAGAGCTGGGGAGGGGGGTGCTTTGACTGTGCACTCAGAACTTCCCAGCACAAGGGTGCAGCAACTCAGCTAATTGGGGAAGATAAAAGGCAGGTTTTTATGAGACAGACACCATCATTATCAGAAATGAAGGATAAAAACTTGAGCAGCTACATCTTATTTTATCACTGGGAAGTCTCAGAAGGAAAAAAGAATTATCAAAGTTTTTGATAGTTCCATTTAACCACAAGAAAACTATGTTAATGTAACCTTAAAGGTTTGACTGAAACCCATGAAATCAAGGCAGCTCACAGTCCAGGCCTCAGCTTCTTCCCCAAGCCACCTGTAGTGCTGGGTCCATGTCAGACACAAACACTGCCTGCTTGGGGACAGCGTCACTTATATGAGCAGACCAAACTGCTGTAACTCCAAAACCAACATCCAGCACAGCCCCTAGAGCTGCACATAAAGTGGGCTTCTATTTCCTATGCTTTCCCTCTGTTTCTCATAAGGAAAACATAAAGACAATAAGCAGTTTCATCATAAACAAATCCAACACAAAACTTCCCTCTCCAAAGCACTGCCAGGCAATGAGAAGCAAACACTTTAATGGCCAAGCTGAAAAAGCCCTGAAAGTCTGGGTTTCTAATGAAAATACTGACAGACCCTTAACCACCCAGCAGCATGAGCAGGCGCCACCATAATAACCATTTAAGCCCTCTTTTCTGAGAAAGGCTTGGCCCAGCAGCGCAGGAGGAGTAAACAGGGCTGGTAACTTAATGACCTTTGAGCATTAGCAGATGGCCTTTTTACGAGCACAGATTAGCAGAACATGGAGTTTTTAATGGCCACTAACAGGTGCCAAGGCTGCTTTTCCCTTCTCTACCTACCCACAGCCAGTAAAGCACCAATCTGCTCCTGCACCATCCTTTGTTCATCTTTACACCCCAGCATCTTGGATGACACAGCAGCATTTGTCCTGCACCATCCTGGCAAAGTTGTAGGCTACCAGAAACGAGAGCACCTCACCTTTGGGTGATGCATTATTAGCGGAGTCCTCATCACAAGATCACTTCTGAGGTACAGCCACTTCAATGGAGATGGTCAAAATGGCTACCCCTTCTTTCTGGCTCAAGAGAGATGTGGGAATCCTCAGCAGCAGGTTCCAGAGCTGTTTGAAAGAAAGAGGGAGTCTAAGCAAAGCCAAGGGAGGGGATTCTCTTATTTATAGTATCATGGTCTTCAACTATGACATCCCCAGCTCTGCCCCATTAAAGCCACCCTGGTATCTTTATGAGCTGGGGGCCACAGTGAGTACTCCATTCATGTCTCTGCAAATATTCCCTCACCCAGCCTTATCCTGGCCCAGGAACAACTCAGAAGCGCACCAGGACTCAAGGCAATTACCAAATTGGCTCCTCTGCATTTATCTCTGTGGGTGGGTGGAGGAAAGCCCTCACAATTAATCTCAGATGCTGCCTGATTAGACACAACTCAGGGGTTATGATCCTCTGGGAGCCGAGAGTCTGGAGCTGCAGTGAGTGGGCTGAGGCAGCTCCTGCCCTCAAGTCAGATGTGGGGGATCACACACAAGTGCAGGTCAGTGGCCACTGAGTGGGAAACTGAGGAAATGTAGGGAAAAAAACAGCAAGAGCATGGCCACGGAGCAGATTATAGCATCCTTCAGCCTCCATTCTTTGGGCCTCCCAATCTTGGCCTCTCTTCTCTCAGCTCCCATTACTGGCCTCCAAATCTCTAAGTCTCCACTCTCTTGGCCTCCCATTCTCAGCCTCCACTCTCTTGAGAGATGCCATATGCCAGTGTCTTATTTTTCCATAGAAAAATATAACATGGTGCTAACTCCAGATTTTGTAAAGTGTGGTGGCATTGCCAATCTTGCAACTGTCAGGTTGGAATCCCTTATTAGAAGGAACATATTATGGCTGAGATTTGAGGCAAAACACCAGGGAAAGAGATTGGAAAACTCAGGGAAAAAAAATTTCCTTGATAAGACAATTAAAATTTGCCACACAGAGGAATTAATCGTGTCCAGAACAGAATTCCTGGAAAGCAGTACTGTGAGAAGCTTTATGCAAAGTACTGCAAGAAAACAGCCCCCAGCCTGGACACCATGAGGCAGTGACATTGGGAGGCTGCAGAAAACGGTGCACTAAAGTGTCCACTGTGAGAAATGACACAGGAGAGGGGATGTGGAGCGTGGGGAAAGGAAAATGCTCGCAGCAGCAGCAACAGTGCTGGCACCGGGCCCTCCTGGCACCACTGCTGGTGCCTCTGGGTATGGGAAGATGCAGCCCTCAGAGGAAAAAGAGGGTTCATGGAAAGAAGTCCAGCAATGGTACACAAGCCACCCAGTGGTATCGTAGAAAAATAATCCAGGTACAATAAGGAAATGGAAAAGCTGAAGATGGAAGCTCCCAACAGAGCAGGGCTGAAGGAGCCGATGCAGGCCTCATCCTGTCATACAGGTGCTTACATAGATGGGAAATAAGAGAACATTTCCATTACCTAACAGAGAGGTGCACTCGGAAGCTGAGCTAATGCCCAGTGTGTTGGATTTGTCCACAGGGTCCCTTCCCTTCCCGCTCATGATTCCCTTTGGGGACTCTTACAGTGCCACTGGGATTGTGAAGCGTTTCATGGGAAAATGCAATTTCTTGTAGAGACACAGGGTCTGCTTCTGGCTGAACCTGAAGAAAAGAGGGATAGAAAATAGAATCAGAGCTTCAAAAAACTTTAGGAAGAGTGTATTGCTGTGCAAAAGCTAAACAAAACATGAATTAAAGATAAGAGAAGGATGTGCTAAAAGGCCTAATGGTCTGGTGACACCAAATTTCAGAAGAAAACGGAGTAACTTGTACAGATGCCAGATCTGGCAGGAAGTACTGATGTCTACAGACCTCCCCAAAGAGAGAATTAAGCCAAACTCTTGAAACTACAGAGAGAGACCTGGGCTTTATGTGACAGATGTGGGGATCCTCACCCTGCAACTAAGCAGGCAAGCTCAGTTGTAGTGCCCACAAAGGGGCACGGGGTAGCACCCTGCTGAGCGCTGAACTCACACAGCCCTGCAGAGCCCTGGTAAATGCATTACAGGGGAGGACCCAGCCTTTCATCAGCTTCCAGCAGGAAAAGGGAGAAAGTCCTCTGAAGTGGGTGTTCTTCCTAAGAGCATCGGGCCGGAGGCAGAGCAGCTGAGTGTGCGGACAAGACACAACCAGAACTCATTAACTCACTGCTGTGGTGCTGGTGGTGCCTCCAGGGAGACCACACAGCAGCACAGAAAACCCTGGAGACTAATTGAACATGGTTAATTATTAGGTAGTTTAAGATATATTTGAATTTCTTTATTGTGTTCATGTTGTTTGTTGTAGTTATTTTTGGCTGGGGTAATGGTACCTTGCAGGAGCTTTGGAAAGAGCCATTTGGGAGGGACTCATGTCCCTTGGGGCTGGGGTGACATGTGGCTAAGCTACCCCAGTCCCCTCCCAAGCCCCTCCAGTGCCTGCCAGCATCAGATGGCATCGGGCCCCAGTACATGCTCTTGTAAAAGGACACTGCAAAGCAAACACCTTGACTGGCGTGAGGCAGAATTCTGCTGGAATCCAGAACATACGAAAAATAATTTGTTTTGTTAGTGAAAGCCAGCAGTGGGATCACAACCCTCTCAAATACCACGATATAACCATGGACTTGGAGGTCTAGGCTTTGGCCAGCCTAAGACTTTACAAGCTGGAAATCTGCTCAGAAACTTCACCTTCGTAAAGTTTCTGAGGAGATCAATTTACATCCCTGCACCAAGGGCTGGTTAATGCTGTGGGTTTGTGCGCATGAGCTGAAGAGCGGTGCCGACCGAGTGCAATGGCATAACCAGTGCCACCACATCAAAGGCAGTGGAGAGACACTCTCAGTGGAGGGTGTGCTCATGTGACTGCTCTTTGCCGGAGATCACGAGATTATAGGAACGCTGAAATGTAAAGTGAAATCGGGTATGAGTTAAGTTGGCTGAGGCGGAGGGAAATGCGTGCGGGAGTCTCTGCGAAGCCAACACACAGAAGGGTTTTGTTCCAAACTATGTTGAGTCTTTAAGCCATTTCTGCTGAGTGTTCAACCCACGTTTCAGCTCGCCTGGCTCAAGCTCTGAACACTGAGACCCAAGGATCTGCTCTGCGGAGAATTAATTCCTGGCAGCCAAATTCAAGTCTCCAGACACAAGGGATGTTACCCCCAGGGACAAATTTGGCCACTGGCATCTGTATTCAGCCCTGGATGAGCAGGAATGACTTCCTGGACTTGCAGAGCTGATTTGTGCCAGCTCCGAATTTGGCCCTGTGTCTTTCTCTTTGTTCCATGTATAGTTAAATAGCCAGGATGAAAAAACCATGACTAATTAGACTGTTAAATTAAACTGCTTTAAATTTATTTTATGTGATGCATAAAGTTCATAAAAAGAGGTATCCAGAGTAGTATCAGTGACCTTTCTCTAGGAGCTGCAGTCCACCCGGATGCTTTTTTGAACCAATTGGCTGAAAACTCCTGGATTTCTTAACACCTTTTATTCCCTCTCTGCCACTTTCAAACCTGAAGGATTTATTTTTATCAGTCCCTCACCCACATAATGACTTTAAAATTCCTTAGGTTCATACCTTAAAATATAGCTGGGAATTAGAAGTAATGCCAATTAACAAGTCAAGGCTCAAAGGCACTGATGGAGTTAGCTTGCACTTCTCCCTGGAAAACTGTCTTAAGTATATATAAGGATCTGCACACCTCAGGATTTCTGTTCGAAGCACTCTGTGGAAAGCACCTTTTCCATGGAGTTTGCAGCCCCACCACCACTGTGGTGTCTACAGCCCCGAGCCAACAGGGGTAGTGGTGAACCAGCACTGCCCCACAAGTGCCTCCCCAAGCCTATCCAACCCTCAGGCTCTGGACTCAGAGCAGATCCCAGCGCCTCTGTTTGGACAGGCTCAGCTGGCATGTCTGTGTTTGGACCCACAGATCTGTCCTCACCACACCAAAAAGGCAGTTTACGTGCTCCAGGTGTCAGTTGGTTCCTGGATCTGAAAACCTGGAATTTCGAGATGGACAAAACCCCCTGATTTGATATGCAGACATTCCTCCCACTCCCATTTACCAGGCACACAGATAAAAGGCAATTTGGTTAGACCTCGTGAGCCTCTGCTCCAGGATTTGGCACATGAAGGAGGCCAGAGTTTAGTTCCCAGGTCTGTCGGTGGCTTCAGGCAAGTTATTTCACTTCCCCCAATTCAGTTTCCTCCTCAGTGGCAAAGTGGTGCCTGCAATATCAAATAATACGTTTTCCCTGTGGCCACTGCAGTTGCTTTGTTTTTCTGGAAAAGCTGCTTTTACCCTTCAGGATCCCTTGCAGGGTGGGGGTGGCTGCAGAGCCACATCCAGGCACCGGGGGAGAGGGGCTGGCTTGGGAAATGCAGGAAGCAAACAAGTTTTTTCTTTTGTTACCAAGATCTCCTTGCATCCTTTTACAGCTGCCACCAATTTTGCTGTTAAAATAACCATCCCTATTTCACATTTTGTTGGGAGTCATATTGGTCATTCACCTCCTAATTCCGGGTTTAATATTTCTTCCCATATCTTGTCACTATCCTGCAAGCCCAGAGGCCAACCCAGTCCAGGTCAAATTCTGCCTGCATGAGCTGCTGGTAGCAAAGTTCAGTCCCCTCTGAAAGAAAAAGGCCATGAAACTTCCTCATACCCTCCAAGCCCACGAGCTGGGCAGGACAGCACCACGTCCTCGTGGCACTTTGCCTTTCCATGCCCGAGGAAGACAAGTGCGGAGAGCAGATGGCATTTCGGAAGCCTAGAATTGTATATTGTGGCTGTGGCATCCCCTGCTCCTGCTGATGCTGCACTTCCCTGCCTTGTGCTGCTTTATTTGGGAAGGAGGCATTCTCAGCAAAGGTGTGAATATCTCTCCCCTCACAGCTAATCCTGACACGCCAGTGGCCCACAAGCACGATGTATTGCTAAGCAACACTTGGCAAAATCCATGCCAGGTTGTGTCGGCCCCCTTTGATGTTTCACAGAAGCATTGTCATTTCCATCTCTGGCATTGTTTCCAGCATTTTGGGTGTCAGTGTTCCTGAAAACCATCACAGAAAGGATGTTTATTGAACTGTCAGAGGGTGAATGATTGACACTAGGCACAAGTACTTTTCATGTTCAGGTTTTGGCATGCCACAATTGGATTATTTCCTGATAAATGCCATCCAATTCTACCAGATGGACCACTGAGAGATATGCCAACCTGTGTGAGAAATGGAGTAGATGCTCAGTGCCACTTATTGGTAGATGTGTGCTTCTCCAGTCTATCCTTTTGTGTAGCTGCAGGGTATTTCACTGAAGCAGTGACTTTTGTGATGCTCCTAATTAGAAGAGCAAGGCAATTTTCAGTGTGGAGAAGGGTAGGTTTCGATGTCCAAATCTGATTTCATTCACCTCAGTGTGGAAGTGCAATACCTGTTCCTCTCCTCTTAGATTTAATGTGTGCTCTGTGACTTGAGCATTAAAGAGCCATGAATGTTGAAAGTCAGGTATTTCTCATGTATAAATAATTTCAATAAACTGATCCTTTGCCTTCCCCTTCATCTTTTCCTAATGGCTCGTTTACAGATCTGAAAGCAATACGAGGATTGTGAGGCAGGTGAAACATCTAAGGCAGAATGTATTATGTGTACCACCCAAAGTTTATTAAACAGCTGAATTCATTTCATTGACACTCAGCCAGAGAGGTATCTGTGGACTGAGGATGATGGAGGGACAAGTGGCAGCATGAGGGGACAGTGTGACCCAGGCATGAATCTCATCAGTGGAGAAGGCTGTCAAATTGCCCATGTACCCATGTGAGGAAGAGGGATTAAGCAGGAAGAGCTTTTTCATGGACACTGGTGCCTGTGCTGAGCAGAGGGGAGAAGGCAGGAACCATCCCACACACCCTCACACAGGCACTGGAGGAGGAATTGTCACGAGGAACAGGAGCTTTGCTTGCTGGGTTTCAAGAGGGAGGGGAGTTGTCTTTTCCTATTTGTTAGAGGTGATGCAGGAGGAAATCCCTAATTCTGCAGCTGGATGTCTGGAAAAACACAATTTTTCTGTCTGAACTGACCCATGAGAAACAAAAGAAACATGAAGTTATCTATTCCTGTAGTCCTCAGTACTTTAATATATACATAAAAAGCAGGGCCTTTGTACTACACCTAATGAGCAGAAGTGAATAATGTGGTATAATTAGCTTCCCTTTCTCAGCCTGCTCTCCGATATCTCAACACACTTCTGACAACAGCATGGTACAAGTGGTGACTGGTGCCTACGTCTCAGATTTACCATCACTTCATTGTTCTGTGCTAACACATTTTTCATCTCTGCCATTATGAGGGCCTCTCTCTGCCGCTCTTATTTCTGCATTTCAGCCGTGGGCTCCGTCCCTGCCAGCTAAAATGAAACACAGCTCAGGCAGAGACTTCGGGGAGCAGCGGCTGTTCTTGCACTGTCCCCTCTCCAGAGACTTGCGGTCAAACCCTTGGGTGCACATGTGCAAACAGCACCCCTCAACAACGTGTCTGACTGGCAGCCCAGCCCTGCCATCACCTAAAAATAACGAGTAGAAAAACGTACAGTCCCCCCCCCACCCCCTTTTTTTTTTTCTGGATGGCCTTGTTTAACTAAGGCATCGGGTTTGCAATGGTTTGTTCATCAGCCGACTTCTGTGTCTCACCAGGGCTCGGGGATCTCAGAGCTGTGAATTTCCAAAGTTCTCAAAGCACTGAGAAAAAGAAATTTATACAAAATAACCTCCTACTATTCCAGAGGAAAATGCAGAATAATAGCCTTTTTTGTTTTGCTGTCCTTACAAAAGGGAGTTGAGAGGCAAACCGATGATGCAGGACTTGCAAAAACCAGAAAGATCAAAAAATCCTGCTCCCAAAACAACCCCCTGTAAAATGATGTTACTGGGGTTACTTCCAAGAAAGCGACTACAATTTTGATTGCAAATTTGTTAGTAAGCTTATAAATCAATTCAAAACCAACCCTGTTTAAAAACCTGTTATGCAGAAATGCAGTAAAATGAAACGAACGCAGGTAATACCACTGGTCTTGAGAACTTGAAAATTTCCTCAAAGTAATAACTTTAATTCAGTTCTTTCTGGCATAAACTTTTTCATCCCATTATGTCAAAAACTGTATTATCCATCCATTTGTCTGTCAGAACGATTCCCCCTGGGCCCATATACCACTGGTTCTTCTATTCTAAACCTCCCCATTACATCCTGCTATCAAGAGTCACAATTTTCAGCGAAAGTCTCTTGTGACTTTTGACAATGTTTTACAGTGAACTAGACCAGGAAGCTCAGAGTTAAAGGAAATCTTCCATTCTGGCAATGAATATGTAATAGGCATTACACTGTGCAGTATACCAAAAATGTAAGGTTCATTAAGTCTTTCAAAGGCAAGAACTTCCATGTAGCTTTGAATGAACCTGTCTCTGCGATGGCATTAGCAAATGATATTTTGGGGCAGGAGATATTAATACTACACATTAAGGAACAAATTTGTTTAAATGCTATATAGCTCTGCGTGGATGCAGATGATCCAGGAATAAATAAAAAGTGAATAGTCGTCCAACTTTATATGTAAATTGTCTTTGGCTTATATACATAAGAATGCTCTTTGCTACTAAATTCCTTCATATTAACAAGCAGGAGTGTAACTAATATATAAAATAAAGTCATTCTCTTTAATGAGAATGCTAAATATTTTAAAGAAATGCACAGCTATGAAATATTGTCAAGGGCATTTTTATACTTAAGTTTAAGAACACTTATGACTTAACTGTTGAATAATTTAACACATTCAGCCTTGAAGTACTATTTATGTATGTTTTTTAATGTTCATACTTATGTAGGCTTTTCTTTGCTCAGGATTTAGGACCTTTGATTTCTGTTTATAAAATTTACATCTTTAATCTCCCAGCTCTGTGCATTTCCCCATTTGACTCCTGCAACAATATAGGCAAAAAATGCTGAGAGGAAAAAAGGAGCTAAAAGCCTCGTGCAGCTTGGAACAGGGACTGTGTGGATTTTAGCAAACATAAGGACAGATTTTAAGGAAATGAGCTCCAAGTAGAAAACCTCGATAAACATGAGCCACCTGTACAACTCAAACGGAGGATTTGCAAATGGGTTTATGAGCTTTCTCTGAGAGGCAAAGAAAGCCCCATGAAGGGCCCTGGCACATCGTGGGAACGCTGAGTTATCCCTCACAGCTCCTTTTGGGGAGCCCCGTGCCCGGCCACACGTTTGGCTGGGAAACGGGAGGAATTCCCCATGCAGCACCTGCGTGGGTGGTGGGACACAGCTGAGGCTGGGGGGAAATGCCACCCCAGCACTCCTGACCCCTCAGGGGTCCCTGGGGTCTGCTGAGCACAGACCCACCACAACGTGTGCTGGGGCAGGGGCGGTGATCCCGAGAGCACTCAGCTTGAAGGCTGACCTACCTCCACACCCGAAATGTTCAGGGTCAGTCAACAGAGCACCAGAGGCAAAAGTTTTGCTGAGTGATGGAACAGAAGCTGAATTCTCCCCATGATCGTGATATTGCATGAAATTTGCTCTGGGATAAATAAAAACATCGACCGAAACTGTTTACAGCATGTCTTGTCACCTTTCATTACGGTCTTTCGCAACACGCTGATGTTTCGTGACACAGCAGATGTAACTTGACATGTCACACACTGAGCAGCGACTTTCAGGAATTTCTGAGACACGTTTCTTTCAAAAGCAGTGTCTCGACCAGACAGTTGGTCCACGAGTGCATTTAAAACTGAGGCTAGAAGAGCTGGGCTGAGATGCGTCGAGCATCGCACACAAAATATTTGGTCTGACTTTTCCTCTGTATTTTATGTGCTACAAGCCATAGGCAGGGAGATGGACAGATCATCCAGCACGATGGATGAGCTGCTGCCAGGCTGATGTTACTGTATAACTATGGGCCCCTCAGTACCCATTCTGCCTCTGATAGTCATCACTTGCCAGTGTCCAAATGGATTATATATATCTGGCATGTTTATGGTATAAAGGAAGATGAATCTGAATATCTGCGAACCTTGGGCTCATAGGATGATGCATTTGGAAGGGAAAACAAGTTTTTCAAGGGCAAAAAAAAGTTAGTGGGGTTTTATCAAAGGGAATTAACCTAACACCTCCTCGCATCAGGCTGCACTACCACACATTGAGAGATCACTTACCCGGGGAGGCAGAAAGAGAATGTGAGGATTAAGAGCAAGAACCGCCACCTATTTTAGCACAGGGGTGTCTTTCTAGCTGGAAATTCTATGTGGTGGTCACTGGCGCACTGAGCTGAGTAATTTCTTTAGTGCTGATGTTTCTTCAGACAAGCAAATCAGCAGAAATAGTCACATGGACCTATTTCTGTGAGGTTCATCAAGTCTGATCATGGCTGAGCAGGAGACCCTCCAGGGAGGAGAAATGGGGACCCTGGCCTGCCTTGCAAGAGACACCCTGCGGGATCAAACCAACGAGCAAAAGCTGGGCCACATCAGCCTTTCCTGGTGAGTGCTCTGGGAAGTGGCTGCTTTCTAGGTCATGGGCACTATCTTCTCAGGAGAGGCAAGACAGAGAAGCATGGAAGACTAGCAGAACTGTGAGACACAGAACGATGTAGGATTAAGACAAGAAAACTACTCCCTTGCTGCAGTGGACCAGATCCTCTGGCAGCGGCGATGGGCTCTGAGCACTGAGCCCATTTGCACTGACTCAGCATCACTGCAATGAAAGTATCACCCCCACTGGGGTCTTTAACGCTGCAGCGTTGTCAGCACGGGCTTTGCATCCCAGGGAGGAGATACCTAATTTGCTCAGAATAACTGCTTGCACTCCCCTCTGCCTCTGCCTTCCAACAGACCTGAAAAAGGAGGCAATTTGGTTCCACAAAAGCAGCCTTAAATGAAAATATGTAAATAAAGAGAGAACTGGAGAGTGAAAACACTCATCGTCTTCCCGAAACTAAGTGACTCGACGTATGTCCTTGGGATATCAGCAAAGGGACCCAGGAATCTCAACAGGAAGTCAAAGTTTACAACAGGAATTCAAGACAAAATGAATGCTGCAGCTGTAATACGCAAACGCACAACCTTGCCAAGCCTCACTCCCTTAAAAAACACCAAAACCTCTGCATCTCATAGCTTCAAGGACCTCTTTTCCAAGAGTGCCTCCTGTAAAGCTTTATTTCCTTTTGAAGTCTGCTTTCTACTTTATTTTTTTTTGCTAGGAATATATTTAGGTAGGAACTGGCCTTTACATCCACAGGCAGCCGTGGCTATCAGTCAATCTATCAGCAAACCGCTCATGAAGTTCACTAGACAAAGGGTTAGTGCAGCTAGTACCACAATAATGTAGAGACAGAAATATTACAAAGTAAAGGCTTATAAAATAATAAAAATTCTACTTAGTTCAGATACCTCCCAGTGCCTTTGGCAAAATACCTTAAGCATTCCACATAAGGCGGGCATTGTCTTTATAAGATGGCACCTCATAAAATGGTATTAAATATCACCAACGGGGCTTCATATTTCATCCAGCAGGGTTTAGGCCAGACATGTTCTATATCACACATTATTAGAATGACATCTGCTTTGCAAGTTGTGTACCCAGGAGCATACCTTGATAACTCATTTCAGCACTCATTCTCGAGGCTTCTGTGGCTTCGTAATACCTAATATGTTTAACTCATTTTGAACAGAAGTCTAAAGCCTGTCGTGGCCCTCTGGCCAAAACTGTAGCTGTCAGGCAACGGAGCCAGCTATCAAACATTACTCATTTATCATTAGTGGTGATGCAGCTGTACAGAGAAATGTACCCACTGAAGTGAAGGGCTGTCAATTGTTCCCTGTATAATACTCCTCTCCTCAACAGGGCATTTCTCCATGGAGGTACAGTTAGAGCACTCTGCTACTTTCCCATAGCACGGAATTTATAGTAGCAAGGAAATGGGGAATGCATTTTCCTTTAAATGGGTCTGCCACAAGATGAATAAAGCAATCATCAGTGGGGTCTATAAGCAGAGCAGGGCGGTGCACTGTTTATAAACACCACACATAGGTGTGTTTCCACACCTATGCCTGTGCCTGTGTGCACAGACACACACAGGGTGTTCAGAAATAAACTCTCTGGATCTGCACTGGTATTTAAAAACTGGCACATGATCAGTACCAATGACTCTGCTTCCTCTTTGCTCACCATTTCCATAAGAAGACTGGAATGTGCAATTTAGGCTTCAAATTTCCATGTCTATTCTGCTTGCAAAACTCCAACACACGCTACCTTGAACTTCGCTATCCTCAACTCTGCTCCCTAGGGAGGAAAACAGCCAGATTAAATCTATATGAGAGATCTCCTGACTGCAGACACTACTGTCTTTATTCACAAAGGCAAAGCACAGCAATGGTCTGGGAAAGCACCACAGTTAAGATACCATCTCCAGGCTCCTTTGAACCACTGCTGCATGCAAATATTTGTACACATGCATTATGAAGAGAGTGTGGCACAAGTCCCTGAATTTTGATTTGTCTCTATACAAGCAAGATAAAGAGGAGCGAGACAGGCTCTGGTGGTGAAGAGCAAAGCTCTGGCTCCCATATCTGCCTTTCTGCTATCTCAGTGGGGTTTCTCCTCTGGAGACTACCAAGGCCAAAGGAATTTGCTCATTGCTTTCAAGGCAGTCACACAACTACAAAATGTCAAAAATGTCAAATTGGGAATCCAAGTCCATCATTAGCAAGCAACTGGAATATAAGTGTTGCTCCCATATTAAATTCTGACCTTGGTCCATCTGTGCCCAAGTTTCTGGAAAACGGAGATGGTCTGTGCCTAGAAAATGGTTTCAGCTCTTTAAGTGAGGAGCAAACACAACCATGATGTGACTTTGAGCAGACTTTACACGAAACCTCAATTTTATACCCAGATTTCCAGTCATCCTGGATTCATCCCAAACGAGTTTGCTGAAAAATCACTTAAACTTTCTCCAAAGAGCTTCAAGAAAGCCTTTTGTCAAACATGATCCAACTAAGAGACTGTGGCAAAACTATGGTCAGAAGGACTTTTGTTCCTCCTTTTGGCCTTGTAAAAAGTATCCATGAATTCTGCCATGGATAATGCACCTTGTCAACAGAACAGCAATTCAACAACTTTACATGTATTATTACGTATTTCTGGTGCATTTGCATGGTGGCTGTACAAACCCAGTGACCAAAACACAGTTCTGTCCCAAGTTTAAGCACAGTTGCCCTCACCAACATGGTTCTCATCCATGACAAGACAAGTAACAGGGAAAGGGAGGAAAAATGCAGCCCTGAAAGCCACAAGTGTGGAACTGCTTCTGGCAAAAAGCTCCTCTCCACCAGAAGGAGCCAGGAGTGGACACAGCTAAACTTGGAGGTGCCTGGGGCAGCTGTCTCTTGAAGGGATGCTAGCGGAGTGGAAGTCCCATAGCCTAATTTCGTTTTTCCTCATTTTCCCCACTTCTGAACACTACTTACAGCCAGTGGTGTAAGGACTATGCTCCCTCCAGCCCTTCTGCTCTGACCACTGAGCCAGGAGGCTTTGCATTACTTCAGAAACACAAGGACATTTTGTGCCAGCTGAAAATGAACACGGTAGAGAGAAACACAATGAATGACAAAGCTTTCCTGGCAGATGTGGGCTGTAAAAAGAGACCATGATGTGGTGAAACAAGTCTAACCAAAGGGATTTGCCAGAAACATGGTGAAACAGGCTTCCAGCATGGAAATGACACCACCATATTCAGAAAAGAGCAAACCAAACAGCCTGAAGCTTACCAAGCAAGCAGCAACTTGGGGCACAGTGGAATACTGAGAAAAGCGGAAATAATTACTTCTGTTTGTGATTTTCCTCCCCTACAGCCCGTGGTCTCCCAGGGAAAGGATCTGGCTCCTCAATGGCAGGGTGCAGAGCTGAAGAGAGGCCAGTGGCACCTGCTCCTGGCAAGCTGGGCTGCGGCTCACCACGGAGCAGAACCATGGCTGCCAGGCTCCCTCTTTGACCTGATCTGATCTTATCTGCACTTCCAGGTGCTTCTGGAGCCCGGTGCTCTCTTATTACCATCGGTCTGCCCACAACAAACTTGGATACATTTGCATTCATTCCTTAGCCTCCTTATTTAATGTAGGAATGAGCAGAGGAGCACTGCAAGGATGTGTGAATGGCGGTTTCATTAGCCACATTTTACTTCTAAACCAGCAAAACTCAGCCTTTGAAGGGGGCCCCTCCTTTCTTTTTTTTTTTTTTTTTCCCCCAAACCCTGGACAGAAGCCATTTTTCCGAGTCAGAATGGATGTACATGACTGTGTAAAATCCCAGGAGCCTCTCCTCAAAACAGCCACGGGGGTTTGCAAACAAGTCACAGAAAAACCCTCTTCACCCATTCCCCCAGGGCTAAGCAAGCTCCCTCTGAAACACTCCCAGCTGCTTTGGGCTCAGTGAGTAGCAAGGCCTGAGCACAGGCTTTAAAATAGTGTTACAACTAGACCAGGCAAGGAAATTCTTGACTTTTTAAGTATTCTTTCTGTAATATTACATGTTAGGAGAAATGATGGGTTTGGTTATGACTATCAAGTAAAGCAGGGGCTGGAGAAGCAAGTTGTCAGCTTTCCTCATAAGAAACAGCCATGGCTGAGCTCTGTGTGTTAGATATGCCTGGACAGGGAAGAGCTTAATTCAAACTGCTTTGGGTGACTAAAATGAACTTGTTCTTATCATTGCACCATCACTTTTGGGAGTTACTTTATCTTCTGCAGGAGACTCACCCTTCCTACTGCTGTTCTATCTCCCTGTAACACCTTTACACCCCTGTTTCCTACACAACATGTCTTCCTCTCTTTAGACTGAGCTCACAATCACCTGCTCCCATTCCCAGCTGTACCACACTTTGCTCCATGAGGTCTCCTCAAAATCCCTTCAACACTGCTTTGGGCAGGGATGTTGGGAAACCAGCAGCAATAATGGCTTGGTAGCTGGCAGCCTCAGGGACTGGCCCGGAAGTGGCCGAGCAGGGGGGCAGCAGGAGGCCTGGGCACCACACTGTGCCCCCACTGCCCCAGCTCTGCAGAAACCACCTCATGCCCCGAGTTTCTGTGGGAACCCTGCTGGCTGCTGAGAGGGGTCAGTGTTCATTTCAAACATGCCTCAGTGCACCGTGGTTTCCCACAGCTCCTCGAGGTCTGTGCTGTGATACAGTTGGTGAGTCATGCACAGATTAGTCATGGAGGGGATTTATTCTCGTCTGTAGAAAGTCCGGCATGAGTAAAGACAATGTAAGTTTGGCAGCGGCTTGTTTCAGTTCTGGCCGGTGCCAGAGCTGAGCTGTGTCTCATCCCCAGGTGTGTGGCTCAGGCTGGTGAGGCAGACAGGGCCACCCATCCTTTTTAATGCCTTTCTGCCCACACCAAAATGAGTCAATGCAGGCACTACAGAATGGGACCAACTCATCTCACAAGCTCCTCTTCAGGCTAAAGACACTTCCACTGATTATTGGCCAAGCTATCAGGAAAGGCTCCAAGCTCTCATGAATCCTCCAAGTCTCCCACCAAAGCTTACCAGTCACTTGGATGAGATCTTGGCTTCATTGAGGCTGGTAGCAAAACGCTCACGCAAGCCCGGCATTTTACTCCTCAGTGATAAAATGATGCAGGAATCTAATTTTCCTGTATATCTTCCAGTCCCAGAGCACCAACTCCCTAAACTGCTCTTGGAGATTTTTTAAACTGTAAAAACTGCTTTTTTTTTTTCATTTCTCAGGGACAATAAGAAATCCAGAAATAATGACACACTTCTGACCAGGAAGCTGCCTGGCATGTTGCTGCCACAATGTTAAGTTCCAGGTAATTTTTCTTGGAAGAGTTTACGCAGTGAGTGTAAAATCGTACCTGCTGACTGCGGCGGGAGTCACAGGTCGGCGGGACACTCCTTCAGAACTTGGGCTTCTGAAACGAGAAAATGTTTTCATTCATATTTTAAAATTCCATTCATTAACAGGTGTATAAGGTTTGACTTCTTCAAAGTATGCTGCAGACACAGCCTAATAAATCTCCATGACACCTCACTGCATCTCCATTTTATAGATGTGGTGATTCGAATATATCCAAGTGAAATGACTTGCCCAAGGCTAATGAAGGAATCAATGTCAGAGACAGGATTAAAAGTAGAAAAATTCCTGGCCCCCAGTCTCATAACCTAACTGTGGTCTGCATTTCACTCATATGAAAACAGAAAAGGGAAACACATCTATTTTGAATATTGTGAAAAGTAGTTCAGAGCAGATGGGCAGCCTGATGTTTTAAAATTGCTTTACTTTGTCATAAAATATCAATAATACACAGGATGTGGTTCTTGTCCAAGAGTATACCAAGGTGTGAACAGCACAATATGTGTCACTGGTAGCTTTCAGAGCAGCTGAGATGGCACTATAGAATAGAATAAGGACAGTCTTTGAGATGTCTCTCCTGCCCTGTTCCTTAAAACAGATTTCCTCCCGAGTGCTACAGCTGGTAAAAGCAGCTTTGAAGCTGATGAATACCTGTTGGGTAATGAATCTGTAGCACGACACTTATTGTCACATCTCAGAGGCAGAACAAGAGGTCTGTAATGCCCACTGCTCAAAATTTTGGGTGGCTCCAGCCACCTCTTTCTTAGCTGCTAACACAGAGTGAGGCAGCATCTTCTCTGTCACCAGAACATAACGGGAAGACAATGCACCTGTCTAGCTGTGTAGAAGAATAATTTAAAGGGGGAAAAAAAAGGAAGGTACACTTGTGTCATTAAATATTGATGAGTAAGATTCATTGACTGAGTGGGAGACAGTAGGATATGGCTTGAAATAAAACCCCATGAGGGCCACACCCCCTAGTATGCCCAGGGCCATCCCTTTAAAGGTAGGACAATTATAATTAATTGAGCAATCTGACAGAAAGCATACATCCATACACTGGAGCAGAAAGTGACACTGTGCACGGAGCCATCATGGACACTTGAAGGGTTAATACTGGTTCACTAGACCAAGGACAGTAAATTCTGCCTGTGGCTACCACCAGTCTATTGTATTATGATTGCAGGCCTTAGAAACAGCTTTTAATTTTAACCCTTTCCAGCCCTCTCTTCTATTTTCTCTTTATAAATAATTGGCATTGAATAAAATGGCATGAAATCTTCCTAGTTCTACCTTTCAACAATTTCTTTTCACTTTCAGCATTCAGAACACTGTGCAAAAATAAAAAAGAATCCAAAGAACCTGGGCTTCCTTTACCTATAACTTTTAAGGTTCCCACAAAGCTGGGGCCCTTTCATTTTGTTGCAATCAGTCCCCACTCTTTGCTGCGAGGATGAAGAATCCCATCCACCACTTACTGGAAACCGTGATGTGAGTATTCAGAGTTGTGACAAACACACAGACTGAATACAGATAGCCCTGTACCCCCTTCAGTCTTCCCAGACACCTGCATTCATCCACCTGACTACGTTTTTAAGATGACGCGCTGGGAATTGTTCACGCCTGCAAGAGCTGACAAATCAAACACGCAAGAGCCATTGGTTACCTGTAATGAAGAAATCTCATTCTGGATAACAATTTCAGCAATATGCTGAGCACATCCTCAGCCTTAGACAGGCTAAAGAGAAACAAGCAACGGAGAAGGGATTATATGAAGGAGGGCAGGGGACAGCAGAGGACTGACTCAGTGACCCGGGAGGTCCTTTCCAATCCTATATTTCTGTGTTCATCTGTTCATATTGAAGTTGATGGGAGACATTTCCACCGACTTCAAAGGGCTTTTATCCAGCCCCAGTTTCATTTCTTTTCAATATATAGATGCAAGAGTAATGTCACGCATGATTTTCATGAGGCATGCTAATATACAATCAGTTCTGGGAGCAGCAGAATGAACCCAGGTAGATAAATTGTTCATCCCAAAATGCTAAACATGACAAGACCTGAAAAATGTATCTCCTCGTATCTGACTTGCAGCCAAGTCCAGCAGTTTCACAGCTGGATTTCCAGTCATCATTAAGCCATAATCAATTGTGCCAAATAAGTTGTCCCATTACCTAGTTCCACTTTTTGTGTGATACAAAGAATAAGGTGAACAAACATTTTTGATCAAGGGATCAGCTCACTACAAGGCTGGTCCATGTTTCCAGCAACAGGAAGGAGTGTCCCATCATGAAACCTGTCACTTCCTATGGAGGGTTATTTAATGCAAATGGGTCATCACTTGTCAGAGAGATGAGGCACAAAATGCTCTGGAAAGAGGTGTAGAAGCCTAATGTTGATGGAGACAGAAAGAAAGAATGAGATTGTAGAATGAGGTGGATGTATAATTACACAATGTTTTCTCTTCCCCTCTTTTTTTTTCACTGAGCAGGCACTCAGCCTGCTCAGCAGAGTCACTCCAATATGTTATCTAATGGCTTCATCGTTACTTGTGAGATTCCCCATCTGTGGGCAGACTGTGCCACTGCCTCGTTCAGCTGAGCAAGGGAACATTCACTCGCTCGCTCAGATCTGGGGGGACAGGTCTTGCTCTGGAGCAACAAAAAATGAGCTGCTCCTCAGTTAGGTCTGAACTTTTGTACTTAAGTCAGCCTTTGATGAAAGCTTCCCCTGGATTTCAACACTGCTCTTTATAGCTGGACAATCTGCTGGCTCTCTCTGGCTCAGTCTTTTTTTTGTTCTTTACACTGGCATCGTTCTGATCTATGTGGTGGTCTCACATTTTCCTCCAGAGCTTTCTGCATTGGCCTTGTTTTCAAAGCCATATAACACAAGCAATGATTTCTAACCTGCAGTTGCTTCAGAAGGATGGATGTTCAGACATAATCAGTCCATTTTGCTATTTTTGTCACCTGTTATACAGTAGCTGCTCCTGCTGTTTGGATGCTTCTTTACTCACTTTCCTTTTCAATCTCTTTTGTCCTCATAATTTACTGTTAAACTCTAAGTGATTTATATAACATGGAAAACTGTATCATATCCAGTTTAGTTCTGCCTAAAGCAGAGTCACTTCCTCCTGGTGGGTTCATGGTGCCTCTAATGAGGATGTTCCATTAAAGGATTCAGCCACTCAGGGGCACAGGTACAGCTACTTACTTTGACTCCTCAGATGTGGCAGGTCTTCCATGACCAGGACAGAAAAAGGATACCACACCATGAGAAAAGAGATGGCCAGGATGCTGAGATACCCCTGATGTGCATTCAGAGGTCTGAGTGCTTCGGGGCTGTATCTGGACCTCCAAACTTCATCGGGACTCACGCACAGGATCCCCAAATGGCACAGGTCTGATGGAAGTGCAGTTCCCAGGTGACCCATATTTGAGAGCCCATCAGTTCATCCAGACCTGCAGAATCACACTGGCTGGCATCATGATTATCTCATCAGTGGCCACATATCACCGAGGAAAAATTGTGGCTTGCTGTCATTTACAAGTGTCATCCCCTACAAATGGGAAGAGGAGTTCGAGAACGGCAAGGCTCAACTGATTTGTACAGGCACCAGTAGTCCAACGTGGCAAGATATTTTACCTGTGACTGTCACATCCAAATTTAGTAGATAGCATGCTTGCTTTTTATTTGATTTTTAGCAGGTCTCTCCACAATAAATATAAGAGCAGAATTGCATAAACAAAGTGCCTGGCACTTACAGTTTATCTTGGTGACAGAAAATTTGATTGATGATAAGTTCAGAAAGTGGCAAATTTTGAACATGGGGCTAAACAACCTTTCATTGCTGATTTTAATTGTTTTTATTTTTTTTAGCTTGGTTCCTCTTAGCTGCCTTGTTCCAGTGCTCCATCAGCTGCTGGGTGGGAAAAAAAAAAAGCCTGCCCTATTTGTTCCTTATGGATTTGCACTGATCAAGTTGCATATCACCAGGTTAAGAATTAAATGGAGAACTTTTGCTTGTCACATTCCTTCTTCTTGCCTCTTTCCAGGACAAAGACCATGAGACAGACCTTTCTGCTTGTAAAATGCTAATTTTTAACCTATCGTTGTTACTGCAACACCAAAAGAGTGCAGGGGTGCAGGCACACAAGCAGAATGAGGTAGCTCAGAAGAGATGCCAGTCAGGGAAGCTCCATTCAAAAAGCACAGAAGGAAAAAATATTTTACAGAGGGGGAAATTAAGGCACAATCTTATAGTGATTTGTGTCCAGGAGCTTCTAGGAAGAGCATGGACAAAGGGCAGGCACAAGCTGGACCCCATGGCTGCTAATCTTGTGCCTTAGCAACAAGACCACTCTCCCTCTGCACGCAGGCTCAGAGGGAAGAGGGGCAACCTTCTAGGAGGGAAATCCTTGTTGGATTAAGCACTTCGCTTGCTTTCCTCTTCTCACCCCTTCCCTCCTCCAGAGCATGGAGGATGAGGAGGGGGCCAGGTGGT
Source organism: Lanius collurio (assembly GCA_020086605.1). Classification (NCBI taxonomy): domain Eukaryota; kingdom Metazoa; phylum Chordata; class Aves; order Passeriformes; family Laniidae; genus Lanius; species Lanius collurio. The sequence continues at coordinate 2,875,291 of JACBWW010000042.1, forward strand.
GAAACAGTGCCTGCCCCCCCCTCTTTCTCCAGCCCACCCCACATCCAGCAGGGTTCTGGGGCTCCCCAGCGGCCCCCGGATGCCCCACGCCCCTCGGCCGGGGAGGAGGGATATGATTTGTAATTGCAATATTTTCATTACCGTCTCTTAGTTCTTTGCACACTAATGTCAAGAGCTTTGTCTTTGTAGTGTTATTGGCATTTTTCATCATATTCATGAAGTGTGGGTCAATTTTCTTCAAAAGGCTCACTTCGCCAACTTGCCACAAAGACAGACAGTAATAAATTCTACTAGTGCACAGCGAAGGCTTCGTAGCTGCAAGCAACAATAAAAAGCAATGAGCTGGGTGTCACTAAGTAACTCCAGTTTACACTGCATTTTCTTCTTTTATTGAAAACTCAGAATATGAATTTATTAATGAACGCACAGGCCTACTTTGAAGGGGTGTGGGGGGGCCCGAGTCAATTTATTTGGTATTCACACAGTGTGTGCCTACATTGTATTGTTTCATCATTTTATGGCCAGGCACAGCTTGTTAGGCTGTGGCCCTCCAGAAAAAAGCAGGCTCATATAGCAACACCTTGACGTAGATGTACAGCTGCTTTCACTGTGGCTGTCTCACCTTTAGCCCCGTCTGTCTACTGCCGGCTTTCATTTTCCGCATTCATACATCAATAAGCTTTGCATGCTGACACCTAATTTTGCAGGCTACTTTGGTTATGGAGGCCATGTTTTGCATATCACTACCCACCCCCTTCTGACATCTACTGCCTTTAAAGAGGGAGAGAATAGAGAGAGCACGAAAGAGGGATTCTTTTCTTCTCAGCCTAATCAGAGATTTCTTTATATTTGTCAAAAGCAGATCTGCCAAATCAACTTTAATTGATTCTTCCACAGTTCTCATGTATGATTTTTGAAGGACTGGGCTTGTGTTCCAAGACATAGTGTTGTGTTTCAAACAAATATGAGGTTTCTACAGTAAATCAAATTTGGATGCCAATTAGTTAGCATTTTCCATTCCAATTAAATTTGAGACCTTTCTGATTTTGAAAGACTTGTGTGTCTATGCCTGTGTGCATGTACTGATGTATGTATGCCTATCTCTATCTATTTTGGAGAGGCAGAAAGATATATACGTATAAAATATTTAATGTGCTCTCAGTGGTCTAATAAGCAGGGAGGGGTAAGAGCCACCCATTTAAATACACATTTTGGAGGATTTTAATTTTTTTTTTTTACCTTGTTTATTTCACAAGGGCTTACCAGCCCATTCTAACCTGTTATGTGACACCACAAAGGTTTTTACTTTCTCAGTCAGGTGGCTAATGTCATTATATCGTTGACAACTCATAAAATGTTATAATCTAATAGGGCCTTCCCTCCCCACACACACATAGTGAAAGCTCATTGTAGCAAAGAAAGGATTAGGGGCAAAAAGGAAGATTAATGTTTAAAAGAATGGAAGAAGGCTGAGTCCAGATAGAATATTGTAGCTTAAAAACAAATATAATTTGTATATTAAAATGTATCTTGATCTTCCTAGATTTACTCTAAATAAACCTAGCATACAATACAGGGGATTTCCTACTGGATATTGAATATTTCAAGCAAAGTCTATATATTTCAGTTGAATCAATTTTTAAATGAATTCCTCCTTTTATGACTAAAAATCAGTTTTTAGGTAGACTCAGAATACAGAGAGTAAGACTGAATCTCACACTACCAGGATGGGAAGGAAACAAAAGCCTGCTCAGGTTAGCTGAAACTCTCATGTGCAGTTACAGCCAAACATCAGACTATCCCAGACAATATTTGTGCTATGGACAAAGATTCTTCCCAGCACCCATGGCTCTGATTGCCACACAAGGGACAAACCTCTCACCAATAAGTTTTACCCTCTTGGGTCCCCAAAAGGACCTCAGGCCAGCCAGCCAGCCCAGCTCCAGCAGACATCAGGACCAGGCAGATCCATTCCCATTCGTTTCCAAGGACTCAAAACTGCAGCACGGAGGAATTCACCCTCAGCAAAATTCAGGTGGGAACAAGCACACGCCTGCATTTCTCCGGGAAAGAGATTAATTAGTTTCTTCCTCTTATAAAACATAAATAAAGGAACAAAGACCTGAGCTTGAGAAGGTGAGAAAATTCAGGCACACTTGGCCAGCAGGGAAAAGCAATAATCTTCAGGTAGTTTGGCGCTAGAACGGCGTGTTTTGTATTTTCTCCTACTACACACAACAACTGGCCTACGCCACCAAAAGCAGTAAAATGAGGAATTATGATGGCTATTGAACACCATTCACATACTCACAGTGTCGCATCCGATGTCAATTAGCGAGCCTGTTTCCATAATTGTTATACAAGGGGAAAATCTACAGTGTTAAACAGCTCTTGAGTTCACGTTTCTGGATGGGCTTTGTTTGGTGGAGTGTTTAGCGCACATAAAATAAAATCCATGGGAAATCTGCCTGGCACAAGACCTTTGACGGATTTGTGTTGGGTGAGTTTTTGTATTCAGTCTAATATGTGTGGTTTAGGTTAAATTTTTCAAGCCAGCTTCTCTTTCTGCCTGGGTAAAACCAAGCTTTTTGGGTGGGGAAGATGCAGATTTGCTGAGATTTTGATTGGACTGAATGGGCAGCTCCAGGAGGAAAATTGCAGAGGAGTGTGCAAACATTTTGCAACTCTCAAACCAAAAATGTCTCAAGCCTTTCGTATAAAATCTCTTGGACTCTGATATTTAGTTGTCAGCTTGAATAAAAACAAAAGGATTTGATGTTGAAATGAAACTGATGTTAAACATCAAACTGCCCTTATAAAGGTTTGGGTTTTTTTAACTCTTTTTTTTAATAGAAAGTCTAAAATTTAATGTTTAGTTCAGCTGATGATCAATTTTTCTTCTACATTTCAAGATCTGCAATAACCAACCAAATCCTCTATTTATCTCTCATTGTGCTGACTTCTGTAAAAAATGTGACCCTTCAAGCTACAAAATGATAGAGGAAAATCAGACAACACAGAATAAAGTCTATAAAATCATGAACAGTACAGGGAAAGCAAACAGCAAAGAATTAGTCATTATTTCTCACAGCATAAGAACCAGGGCGCACCCAATTAGGAGGCAGCAGGGTTAAAATAGCCCATAAGAAACACTTTTACAAAGAATAACTAAATTATGCAACTCAGTGCACAGCAGGTAGCACAGACCAGGAATATAAATGGATTGTAAACACGATTAGACAAACTTACAGGAGAGTTCCACAGAGGACTGCCAAGCATGATGATCCTGCATGGCCTGTGGATTGTGAAGCCCCTAACACCCTACCTGGATAGGGGTGAGAAGGGAGAGCTCCCTGTCCATGTACCTCCACAACAAGATGGTGGTTTGGGGGGCCGTAACGTCACCCCTCACAGTGTGAATCATTCATGGAATGTCCCTCTCTGCCTGGAGAAGTTAAAGAAGTGGCCAAAGGAAGGCTCCTGGTCTGAGTTTGGAACCTCCAAACCATAAGGGAATTACTGCACTGCCTAGTGCATGCTGAGCCCTTGATCCAGACCACACTTGCAGCAAAAACAATGGCCTTGATGAGCAATTATGTGCCTCTGTCTGGAAAGCCTCCTACCAAGGTGCACTCGTGTGAATGGTGTGCAACAGGGCTGTAGATTAAGCTCTTCATCTGTTTGTCACTTTAGGGGTATTTAATTACAGGGTAAGTAGAAAAAGGGAAAATTAAAAGAGGGCCACAGGCTGGTTTGACAATGGTGGTAAGAAGTGCCCTGATCAGCAATAGGAACACACACAGGGAATCAAGATGGGCACATAAACGTGGCTGATGTGAGCTGTCTTTAACTGCTGGCAAAGACCAGAGCAGAAGTTTTCAACCATTTCTTGATTTATGCACCCTTACACTGCCAAGGAGAGGTGATCACCGGTAACAGTGAATTAAAGCCTCCTGACAAGAGGGTTTTTTTGACTGCCTTTCAGGCACCCTTTAGGGAGGTAGCTCAGAGACCCTCTGGGACATCCAGCCCCATTGGAAACTTACTGGCATAGGGATGAGCAAAAGGAGAGAGAGATAGGCAGTGTCCAGGCCTGGGGGTTAAGATTTGCCATCCCATTGCCATTTCCTGTCTAACTGCGGTAAAAGAATAATTTTTAAAAGCCTTCATTTTTCCTTCATAGTTTTAAGGCTAAAAAGGACTATTAGATCATTTGTTCTGACCTTTTACATCTACAGGCCATCACACTTCCTCCAGTTTACGAGTACTTCCATAAAATAAGAGCCTATATTAATTTCAATCACCACTGAGGGAAATAAACCTGCTCCAGTCAGAAAAGGATCTCTCTGAGGTTTGCCACTGTTCACACTCTCACCATTCAAATCCTTTCTAATTACTGTACGGTTTTCTCTCTATATATCCATGAATGCATTGTTAAAATACCGGGAACAGGAGTTTAAATTACAGTGGCACCCCATTTTGGTCACACTTTACATAGCAAAAAGGATTCCCAGTGGAAAGACCTGGACAGCCTAGCCAGACAAGGGAAATAAAAACACTCACAAAAAAAATTCACAGGGAAAAATCCCTGTTCTCCCCAGTTCTCACAAGCCCAAAGAGATTAAACGATTGGTCAAAAGTCACCCCAAAGTTGGTGGCAGAGATGGTGCTGAAACCTACTTTCTCAAGTCAAATCCAGAGTTTTAATCACCAGAACACCCTTCCTCTCCCTTCATTGCTTTCATTTATCATTTCAGGCTAGGCAGACTACATCGAAATGATGGCTTTGTGAAGCATAGAAACACAGTTTTACGGGCAATAAACAATAAATATGAACCTGAGAGACATCTCTGGGAAACCTCCATACCAAAAAAGAGTCCTTTTCTCCTTTTTTTTTTTTTTTTTTTTCCCACAGAAGATGGCAAAGCCCTTCCCTTCCCATCCTGTCCGCACCTCCTTGCCGGGCTGAGCCCGGTGCCAGCGCGGTGGCCGCGCCAGGTCCCCTGCACGGCACATTGGCTGCGGGATGGCAGCGAGCTCCCCTGCTCCCTGCCAAGATGACAAAGTCCTGGCTGGCTCAGCCGCCGCCTCTGCCAGTGTACCAGGGAATCGGCTGTGCCGTTCCATTTAAGTGCTGCTCACTAATTATTAACTGTGGGCTCAGCATTCAGGGCGCAGACAATGGGATCAGCCAGGCACCGCTCCACGGGCGGGGGGGGCACCACAGTCGGCACGGGTTTCTTTTTAATTATTGTGCAGTGGAATCAGTTCTGGAGAAGCAAATTGAAAAGTATACAAAATTCTGATTAATAACCATAATGGCTTGCCTTTTTTTTTTTTTTTTTTTTGGTAGTGTTTCTCTGGGCTCCCCCCACAGGACCCCAGCTGTTCTTCCTCTAACACCAAATCCTGCACACACTTTAAAAAACCTCAAGAGAATGTATTTTGGTTTACAGGATTACTTCCACAATAACAATGAATTATGCAGAGCTGAGCTCAAAACCCATTTCTGGATCTGGATATAAACTTTGAGGGATGATGGATGATCCTATTTTATGGCATCCCTGAGAAAGACCGAAACATCTCCACAGGTTGCAAGGGCTCTGTTGTGGACTGATGTCCAAGCTTTAAAGTTCCAGGCCTTTGCTTGGTACTACACTTGGCTTTGTGTAAAGGCTGAACTCCTGTGGTGTCTGTGTTACCTCCTCTCCCAGGGGATTTGTGCAAGGAAGGGTTGTCTTTATCTCCTCTGGCATTTGCGTCTCACTGGCTCTGTTGCTTTTGAACTGCAGAACTACACACTGGATGAGGATCATTGTGCAAGTGGCTCCATGCTCATTCAGAAATTGGGTGCATCTTAGCGACACTTAAGGTGATTTTCCACGATGTTTCCTTTTTTCTAGCAGCTTATTGATTAATGTATTTCCATTTCAGAGAGACATCGTGACAATTTTGTTCAAAATAGTCGGAGGAGGGAAAAAACAATTAATCAGGATCCTCTAAAAATAATGTTTCATACTGGAAAGGCTTTGCTCCACCTAACAGAATCCTTCATTAGGATCTCTGACTGCTCCTGTCAGAGGACACATCTCAGACAAGAAAGAGCTGGGGCCTCTCTTCCCATAGTTTTCCCAGCAGGAGAAACACATGATTTGCATTAGGGACAGGGGACAGTATCCTGTGGCCTCACCCCAGGGGTTCAGTGTTGAGGAAGCAGCAGCCCCACTATGGGCTGACCGGCACCCCGGGGAGGCAGCAGCTTTTCTGTAATACAGAGCATGTGAGCAGGGGCTATCATGAGCAGGGATAAGGAAAAACACATGCTGGAGCAGGTGCCAGGGCAGGGATTAGAAAAAAGGGGCTGCTGTATCTCACAGAGCAAGCGCACGTCAGGGTCTGAAAGCGAGCGCAGCCCTTTGGTGTGGGAGCCTCGTGCTGCACCTGCAATGAAGCCTTTCCTGCAAATGGAGACATCAGAAGGAGATGACATTCCCCAGGGGATGGCAAAATGTTATATGAATCACACCCGACTCCACTCAGAAACATCTCTCTCAGGTCTGAGTGGAATTCTATACCGAAGGCATATATTTTTACATTAGGATTTCTTTTTCTTTCCCTTTCAATACCTTAGAAGTGCTTTTTCTTATTAAAAAGAAAGAAGATGTAGTCTTGTACCTGAGTAATATTTCTTTCCCTGTATTTCTCAATTTAACCAGGTGACAGTCCCTCCTCTTCTTCCTTAAGCCTTCCAGTTTTGAGCCTTGCCACATTTTGACCCAGCTCCCAGCGCTTCTGACACTCCGCTTTGCACCCACACGGACCAGCGTGCAGCAGAGACCCCCAGATGACACTTCCTCCCTTCTCACCTCTCTCCCAAGGCTGTGCTGGGAGGAGGAAGGAGTTTACTAAAATGACAGTAGGAATTGTTGATTCCTTTTCAGGCTGCACCAGGCTCTTACAGCCACAATTCCTCACATCCATCTGTGGCAAGGCATTGTGGGGTATTGTGTTTGACTCTCAACAAACTGTGTTGCTAGGACGACGTTTATTATGATACATAATGTGAATAAAGGATGAAACTGTACACAGCGTGCTGATTTGCTATAACTGTCATCTGTGATGATAGTCTCTAGTTTATACCTCAAATGAATTTTGCATGGATGGTACCGATGCTACCGAGTGCTGCAGAGGTGTATTTTACAAAGCTGCCTAGGCCTGGCATGAAGATCATGCCACTTTAAACAGTGAATCTGTTATTGTGATGTTTGTGAGAGGAGAACAAGTGGGAAAGTCACTTTCAAGTGCAGCTCAGTGCTCTTTTAATGAGGAATGGGGTCTTCTTCAGAGTCAGCCAACTACTGAGGAGGAGCTGACACCCTTAGTAGTCAACATCCTCAAAACAGCTGACAGCTCCAGATAAATCAGTTTGTGTACTTCCTCCCCTTCTCATATCACCTGCGGTGACAGGAAAGCACTAATTTCCTTTGAGAGGGAGAGAGATGGATGCACGCGTGCATCCTGGGCATGTTGATCCTTCAGTGTAAAATTAACGAAAACTGAGGCCAGGGAGAGCTGGGAATAGGCACAGCACTTTGTCAAGAGGAAGACTCTGCTGTGGTACAGCCCCATAGTCATCATATGGTAATTTATAAATATGCATACGGCAGAGCCACGTTGCACGAGCCCCTGGAAGGAGCAGCCATGACAAACAGAGTGCATTTGGTCACCCAACTGCCCAGTTCACAGCCGTAATTCTCCTCCACACAGCACAGACTGCATGCCCAGGGGGCTGGCACAGAGTGTGCGACATCGGCCACGTGCACAAGTGGCTCTTGGGCACAATGCTTGGTCCTGCAGCTGGACACAGCCCAGCCCTGCATGCACAGCCCCCCCGGAGGAGTTCTCCAACACTTGTTACCCTTGAGGAGGACCATCCCAGTAAGAGCAAAAGCAATTTCTGTTCTGTTGATTATTTCAGGGGAAAAGGCGCTGAAATGCTGCTCTTGCAGATGATAGTCCCAGGGCCACACCTGAAGAGCCACGTGCCTGGGACCTGCAGCACCCTTTGGGCTTGATCAGGAGGCACTCACTTGTTTATCGGCCACTCGCAATCGATGGGGAGTTAAGTACTGCCTGTACCCTCTTGCACAGACAATCCTCGCCGCACACTTCCTGAATTCATTACTCTGACGCTGCCACAAGGCTGAATGATGTTATAAAAATTAGACACTCCAGGCAGCCAAAAGCATTGCACCCTCCTTGAAAAGAAACACACCCGGAAAACCCCTCAGATAAAAGCACAGAGGAATTTCTCCCGGTAGGCAACGCAGCTCACAACTTTCCCCTGGGCCCAGAAGCCTCTCGTGGCAGTTTGAGCAGGGCTGGCTGCCATTTGTTTTGTGCCATTACTTCTGAGAGTCAGCTCATCCCACCCTCTTCACTGAACTGCCACGTTTCCAGAGACAGGCTCTGACATGAGCTGAAACAAGGCAGAAACAAAAGACACCCAACCTGTTTACAGGGAATGAACCACTCACTGTGACCCTGTTTCAGGGAGGATCTGCCCCAAAAACCAGACACGCACTGTCCAGGGCTGAAGAGAGCCTGTCTCCTCTGCCTGTGCTCGATGCACACAGTATTTCAGCTGAATTTAAGAATCCCTCTCCTGCACAAGGACCTTTTAATGAAAAGAAAAAAATAATAAGAAAAACCAAACAAACAGACCATAAAAATATAGACAAGGATCTGAGTTTCTAAGGTCTCAATTTCTCCCTTCCTAAGCTGACAGTAACCTCAGTGTTGCTTTGATGCATCAAGTTACGTTAGTTAAATCACTGACCATCCCATCATTTATATAATGGGACATGATTGGCATGCTCAGATGAGACAAGTCACAGCAAAAATGCCTAAAAGGAGGAATTTGCCTGACAACACTTTTAGAAACACTTGTAGGTTTAGATTTTAAAATAAATACGTATCACTATATATGCAAACACAGAACTATAAATACATCTGTACATGCATGCATGTGTGCACACACATATGTATAATCACATACATATGCTCCAGTGGTTTTCCAGCTAAACTCCTGCCATGTGTTGTACATTATCCCAGGGCACCGAGCAGAAAGGCTGAAACCCACCTCTGGGGGCAGGGGCTTTTGAAGCTAATTTCTCCCGGACCAAAAATCCACAAAATCACTCTGTGCACAGGCCCCACTGCCCACAGCCCAAGCACAGGCCAGTTCAGCAGCACAGAGACTCACAAAACCAGCAAGGACATTTTTGTCACCCCTGAGATTGCTCAGTAAGTGCCAATTCCTGCTTGGGTGATGCAGAAATGCACCCCTCTGAGTAGAAGCACTTGTTTCCATCCCAGTTTCATAGAATCTGGGCTGTTTCTTTCTTGCACCGTTAAGCACTTCACTGGAAAAGCTCCTTTTGTGTGTAAATAACTATTAGGTGCTATTTTTTTATAAGCAAAGAAAATTCATAAAATAAGGCAGACAGAATTCATTTATATGAAAAATAGAGGGATTAAACATAGCCAATAAATTACAATAAACTGTCCACAGTGAACAATGCTACCAGATGACCATAATGGAGATCCACTGCTCTTGTGCTTTTATTAAAAGAACAAAGCACTGCAATTAAATGTAAAATCCGGTAATATGTCATCGTACCTTAAGCATCCTTTTCTCATTCATTGAACACTGTCCTCTGATTTAATTGAAGCCTCTGGTCCCTTTGAGACAGCAATAGTCCTTACTCTAGGCCAAGTTTAGCATTTCATTATTTAGTAATCTGAGATGGAGTCATGCTATTGACTCTCAAGCAATCCTCTTTGCTTCTTATAACAAAAAGGATGCCCACAGAAATAATTGATACCACATTCTACTCTCTAGTAAATCGTCCCTTAGTGGATTGTGAAAAGAGGTTTTTGATTTAGACTTAAGAATAACAAAAGTTGGGTATATTTTTCACTGATGACCCCCATATGACATGTCCATAACCCCTTTCACAGCAGGAATGTTGGCCTAAAGGCATTTTAGCAGCTAAAATGAGTGACTAGAGGCTTTCCAGGTTTTGTTATATATATTTGGTATATAAGTGATGCCTTCGTAGAGGAAAGTCATTTTTTTCTATAGAACAACTCACTGTAGATCTGATCCGGGCAAGAGCTGACACTTCCCTCCCTGGCATCAGGCAGCCATCGGTGCTTAGCACCTCGTAAAGGCAATCAGCAACTTGCAGACCCATTACAGCTCTCCAGGCTGGAAATGGGCTGGAGCAGCATGGGCTCTTTTCTTTGGGAGGTGAAACAACCCAGGTGAGTTAGGGACCGGATCCCAGATGAGGTCCCCACATCCCCCGAGGCTGGGAACAGCATTAACAAATTTCCCAGGTCCAAAGTCTCCTGGAAATCTCTGTTATGCTCTGGCCTTTGGGATTTTCATCCCTCCCTGCTGGACGTGGAGCTCGGGTCCCTGCAGATTGCCCATGAAGGGGTGGTACTGCAGCCACAGCCCCAGCTGGCTGCCCATGCCTCACCAGAACTGCCCATGCAGGAGCTTCCCTGGCGACAGGGGTGGTGGTCACTTCTCTGCCACCTCCCCATCAGCACCAAAACAGCCCCCCAGCCACCAGCCTGGCCTGCAGGAAAGCCACACATATCCTGCACACCTTTCCTGCAGGATGCTGCACGGGGACATCACAAGCCACGATATCCCAGGGGACTCCCAGTCGGAATTTGTTCTCCTTTTCCATTGGTAACAACACTGTTCTCGCACAACTGCGCAGGATGAAAATGGATCTAAGGATCTCCTGACTTTGGCCAATTGCAGGGACACCAAACCATCCCTCCCTCCCCTCGCTAATTCCTGCCAGCACTTTGTGGTCCTGGAAGGACTTAATGCATGGATCCCACTGCCAACCTCCTCTTCACCATCATACAAAAGTTCTTCTCATCTTAAAATTGGTTATCCCAGAGGGGAGTTGTATAGACCTCGGGGTGCAGCCAGGATTAGGACACCAGCCCTCCCATAAGCCAATTCACAAGTCAAATGGAAAAGATTATCCTGACACCTCCTTGCTTTTGTGCTCAGGCATCTCTTGCTCCCTGGAGTATCAAAAATGTGAATTTACTCTAACTTTGAAAGCCCAACGGTCAGAAGTGGCTGTTTGTTGTGTGGAGATCTGCGCCATCACCACCAGGCAATGTAAGCACAAAGCCAAGCTGGGGAGACCAAGTTCCCCCCAATAAACTTGCACAGTTTCCATAAATATTAATAGGAATTACACAGGTGTTTTGGGAAATTGCCCCCTCGCAGGGCTGCAAGTATCATGGCCCTGACCTACGCCCATAAGCCTGCACTCAAACTCCTCTGTCTATAATTCTGTAATCTACTTGGCATGTTAAGCATTTCAAATTAAAAAGTGTCAGGGTCAGAGCCAAAACAATGCATTATATGGGATAAGATTTTAATTCAGCGGGTCCTGGGAGAGACATGGGGAAGGAGGAGAAATTCATGCCAATTATTTTGCATTTTTGGAGAGTTATTTGACTACAGGACCAACCCATAGCAGGGCACTGTTCAGTGAGTTTTGTTTTGTTTGTTTGCTTCTCTTCTCCCAGTACTCAAATTATCTCCAGGTCCTTAGATCCATTAGACTAATTAATATTAAGAACATATGCATATGCAAATTAGGCCATGGCGCCCATATATTTCACTTTACGTGACAGCTTGAAGTGTAGTTGTGTGAGTCAATCAAATGCCATAAATTTGCTATGCACAAAAGATCATTAATATTAATTGGGGCACGGGCACTGTGCAGTAGCCCATGCCACCATTAGAAATGGACCCCTCGCTTTAATTGTTCAGCAAATTCATTTTTTTAAAATTTATTTTTTAAATTTTAAATCAGTACCTATGGCCTGATTAAAATATGTATTTTTTCCCCAGGTAGTCTTCAGAACAGCATCAGAATTGTATTAAAAAATACTGAGCAGACCTTTTCTAAGACAGATGGCACACAATGAGGTTAAAAAAAGTATCTTGAGATCCAACCAGCAAGAACAAAAAAAAAAATTGCTTGCATTGTTGTTTTCATTATCTTGCTTCTGTCATTTCATGAGCTTTGTATCTTGCAAGGAAAGAAAGAAGGGAGAAAAACTGTGAAATTAATCTTTTGTGCATGGCCTGATAAAGAAGAGACATGCTCAGACAAAAGATAGACTGAGAGAAGGTACCGTGATTGATGACTAAAGTAAAGGTGTCAGAAGAGTATTATGTAAATTACTGGAGGCACAGACCATTTCAGAGAGAATGAGAGGGAGAGGGGAAGCCAGGGAGAGAGAGAAAAAAAGGACTGCAGAGTCGATGTCACCAAGACACTGGTCCCCAAGCGCCAATTTCTTGCCATCTTTCATCTGCTCAGACAAGCTCACCTCACTTTCTATTTGGTTTGCACAATGTAACAAAGGAGGAAAAAACCTGTCAACATTAGCATGAATACAGCCCAAAAGCGGGGTTCAAGCACGCAGCGTCTGAAGTGAGGCAGCCAGACGGGAACTTTAAGGCAGCCTCGATGCTCGTACGTGAGCCTGTGAGGCGGCAGCTCCGAGGCGATTCCCTCTGTTATTTTCTGCCACAACAGGGATTCAGACAGGCAGGGCCAGAGTGTTTCTCTGTGTTTGATCCCCCACTGCCTCTGCATGCCCTGGTCCGACACACGCTCATCCCTGCACGGACCTGCCAGCAGGACAGCCTGGACCTGCCCCTATTGCTCCTCTGCCCAGGCAGATTTTTCATCCAGTCCATGCCCACGCCCACATGCTGGACAGAAAGAGAAGGCACGGACACAGACCTCACCTCTGCCAAACTCTTCCCAGGGAAACCTTTTCTCACCACTGACATAGCCACACACAGTGGCTCCCAGCCACACTCATGTGGAGGCCCCAGGACACCCCATATCTGGGCAGAACTTAGCCAATGCCTGCCCCAAAATTACAAAACGGTTCAATGAAAGCACAGTCCAAACCAACTCTTACTGGGCAAAAATAGGTTTGGTCTCCCATTCCCTGTCCTTCTGGCACAGAACAACCCCTGGATTTCACATCCCAAAAGAATGATGCGGTTAATACCACAGACAGTAAGAAACCATTTTTGTACTTGTACTTTTTGGAAAAAAACCCTAAACAAAACAAGAACAAAAACTCCAATGGAAAAAGGAAAATGCTTTCAGAAATTTTTCCCTTCATTCCTGACTATATGATTAATCTGGCTCCTGTATGAATTTCACCTCCGGCATATCTTTGCCCCTATTTAATTTGATCACTGGCTTTTATTCAAAAACTTCATTTTCCAAGAAATAAACAACTACAAATGGTCACCTATCACCTCCATGGTAACAAGTGAAAGGAGCATTCAAGGAGAAGAAAACACTAAATTGGCATTTGATGAAATGCACAGTTCCATGCCGCAGGTACTCCTCGTACATGAGGCTTAAGGTACACGGTGCCCTTAAACATTAACTAATTACCCAATCCCTGCCCTGGAGAGTGAATCCCTGATTTCACAAATGGATAGCAGAGAGAAACACGAGTGGAAAGGCTGGAAATGCTCATCTGCCCTGTCTCTGTGCTCTGACAGCTCAGTGAGGGCATCCCTCAGTGCCCTCTTTGCCGTGCCCCCGGACACAGCGAGTTCCGGCTCGGCCGCACCGATTCCCTCTGCATCGGTCCCATGGCAGCAGAGACTGGGATCCCATGGGGGAACTGCACCCTCCCTGCTCCCCTGGCTGCTCCTGCTGCCCAGCACTGGGGGGCTAAAGGACATGGCTGGCTGGATCTGGGGCAAAGATGGCAATCCTGGCACGGCTCCTGGAAGGAATCACTTCAGTACAGAGAGCGAGTGTGCAAATAAAGCTGCTTTCCAACTTCCTTCCTTCAGATTCAATCAGCTATCACATGGCTTTCATTTTGTGCGTTGAGAGACATTAAAATGAGATTTAATAACAAATTGCTTCAATTTCGCATGCCTTCTAAATTCCATTGGCCAGGCAGGATAGTCCATGGAAAAAGCATTCAGTTCTTCTCATCAAATTTTTCATTTTTCCACTTTTTTTTTTTTTTTGTACCATGAATGCAACAGTTGGAAAAAATTTAGGATCCAAAGAGGCAGCTATTTCTATACCATCAATTTGCCCCTTAAAAAGTGAAATGATAAAATGAGTGAAAAAAAAATAGATGTTCTGGGCACCAAGCTCTGTGCAAATCAGTTCTTAAAGTATCAGTGAATTCATATTTTAAAGAATACTTTAGTTTGCGAGATTGAAATTCTTTTAAAGAAGAAACTCTCAAAGGAAGTTGTCATTTTAGGCTGCACAAACCAAAACCCTTCCAAAATCAGGTGCTTAGAAAAAAAATTGAAGCACTTTAATAATTTAAATTGCTCCCCTTTGCACATGCCCAGAACCCAAATCCCTTTTCTAACTGAAGTGCTTATATAAAAATTTGACAGCTCTTATAATTTTAAATTGCTCTACACTGAGTATGCCCAGAACCTCGATCACTTCCAAATTCAAGGGCTTATAAAAATTTGAAGCACTCCAATAATTTTAAATTGCAATGCACAGTGCAGAGTGATTTAAAATTATTGGACTGCTTCAATTTTTTTAAAAGGTCTTCAATTTGGAAGTGAGTCAAGCAGCATTCTAATACAGTAGTTTAAGACATACTGTATTGATGTAAAATTTAACATCTAAAAATAATGAAAATTAAACCGAATACACTGTTTAAAAAGTGAAGATAAGTTTCCCAAACAGACCTAGGAAATCCAGAAAACCACAACTTTGGGCTGGTCGGTCCTGCTTTGTGAAAGAGTCAAGACTAAAGAGTCAAGGAGAAGACACTTGAGACAAAACCACAGACATAAAGTCAGCTTCCATCCTTGGGCTGGACACCAGGAAAGCCCTCCTGGGAGTACCCAGAGAAAGGTCTGGAACAGAGCGGAGCTGGGTGGGTCCCCACACTGTGAACAAGGCCAACAGGCATCCTTGCACCCATGCAGTGACATTTGCCCCTCCAAGCCATGCCCTTCTGCTCTGCGAGGTGCAGAGGAGGCAGCTCAGAGGGGTCGCAGCTCACGCCAAATTCCCCAAGGGGGAAAGAGCCATGGCAAAGACTGGATGGGGCCTGTGGGTCCCCTCCTGCAGGGGAAGGGGTTTAGACTATTTACAGATCCACTGGTTATAGACCAGCACGTTTCTGGATGGTGTTTCTGTTTCCTCTCAAACCATATGCTTTCTAGTGGGGGTTCACAGCAAGTGTCCCACACAGGGTTCAAAGCACTGGCTCCCCACTGCTTGGCTTCATGAGGAGTGGAAATTCACGATTTCCACTAGGTTTAGTGTTAGGCACTGGCTCTGTGTGTAAGTCTTTTTGGCAGCTATTCGCTTCCCTTTAAAATCTTTCCCTTTTTTGGAGGTGATTTATATTAATAAACTGTTTTGGATCAGAATTGGCATGATATGTAAAACCCATGCCTGTTTGGTATTTCTGTTGTGTATGCTTAATTTGAATGGGGGGAGGGAAGAAGACAACGCTGTTCAGTTGGCTGGGAGTCTTTATTTTGTTCCAGACATGCAAGTTCTTCTCAGGAGTCAACTGTAACTGTTAGAGAGTTTCTCTTAAAAAATCAGTTTTGACATCCTGAAGATAGGGAAAGAAAAGAGACTTGAAGTCACCACATTTTCCATGCATTCATGAACATCTGCAATGTAAAATTGTTTCTCAACGGGGGCTGGGCTCCATTTCATCTTATAACAAGCTGGGGATCTTGTCTATTTGCAGCTTATTCAGCCTGTTCCATAGCAGGGACACTGCGTCTTTGGCTGCCAGCTTCATTTAGAAGTTGGGGTCTTGTGGCCTTCCCTGTTGTCTTTTGTTTCCCATCAAGTTAAAACTCACAGGAAATGACAGTGTCCTCATGCCTAGCCTCAGGCTAATAAAATTTTGATTATTGTCTATTCCAACGGAGCATCCTCGGACAACAAGAGGAATGGCACCTAGGGCATTGCAGGTTCTAATGTGAATCCCTGGAAGAGAGAAACTGTTCACGTATGGATCAGCTGGAGTGAGTGACACAAGCACAGGGAGTTTGGCCGGGAAAGCCGAGTGGAGATGCTTTCAAAATAGAGGAGTTTCTTTAAAAACTAGGATCAGCAAAAGAAGAAGGAAAATGACTCTGCAGAAGTGATCTCCCTTAGAATATACTGCAGGCCAATAAACAAATGTTGTAACTTTTCCCTTCAGGTTCATGAAGCTTTTTTTCTCCTTTTTTTCAATCTGCATCCCTCTGGTCAGAATAATTCATTCTCTGGGGCAGGGTGAGAGCACTTTCCCACTGCAGTGGGTTACAGATAAATGGTGTCCTCCTACGGCCCTACATGATGAACTTGTACTTTTATACAATAGACTCACAATTCATCACATAAAAAGTATCTGCTTTGGAAAAAAAATGGTGCAAAGAGGTTTTATTCAATAGGCTGTAATGGTGAGCTGTTATGGTCTATCAGGTGGATAATGTGCATCTTAAAATACTGTGTAAATACATATTTCTATAATAGCCTGTTACATTTCCAAAGGAGCCATTGCAGGCTGCATTTGAAGTGAGAAGGAGCTTATAGGAGATGGGCTCTGGCACTTTTTGCCTCAGCAGGAGGTGGGCAATGACAATTTTTCCTGAATTAGAGAGGAAAAATATTATTTTCTGATTCAAATGAATAATAAAAAACAATGGAAAGCAGCAGCTCAGAGAACTTTGACTGGAAGGAAGGAAGGTAAGTGTTAATGTGATGAGAGAGCCCAGAGAGCTTTGCTCTCTCCTACAGTCAATGTATTTCCTTGCTCCCCAGCTGAGACGGCAGCATTACATGAATGTTCTCCATATTTTCTTCCCAAAAGCTGGTACAATTATTTGTTGTGAATAACATTTGCAGGAGCTTTGATCCTGAAAATGCCTATGTATGAGAGCAGCCAGGCTCCTGAAAGCAGCAGCTTTCTATATGGCTCAAGCATATACCAGAGTCCTACATCTATAGTTGTTATTGAAAAGTAATTATTTATATGGTGCCTAATTAGATAGTTCTGCTGGCTTGCAAAGAGCTGGGTTGGATTACTGGCTGCTTATGACATGTGACTTGTGAAAAAATTCAGGAATAAACTCTTGGTTTCAGCTCCTTGACTGTAAAACTGTGTTTCAAAGCAGTGCATGAAGATCCAAAAGTGACCCAACACACAGGAAAAGTGGGGTGGAACTCCTGGAATTGGCACTGGACAGAAACGAACCACAGCTTTGGTGGCCACATAAATAAAACCAAGTAAGGTCACATGTTTCTACTTAAAAAATACAAGCGACTTAATTTGGTTCACCCAAATCTGTTTCCACCTCAGAAGACTAAAAGACACTGCCCAGGTTTTCCTAAACAACCTGCAGGGACTGGCACGGGCTGAAGTGCAAAATCAGCCCTTGCTTTTCCCTTCTTCCTCCTCCTCCTCCTCCAGAAAATACCACACGTGACCGTCAACCAACATCCTTCCCTTCTCTGCCTATTTGCCCATATTTTGGTATTTACACTCTGTGCCATGCCTCACACACAGCACATATATAATCCTTTACTGTAGAGCTGGAAAAGGATTCTCTATTATTTGCAATTATTTCCTAATTTGGCCAATATGAGAGGTTATTGCTGCTGANCAAGTAAAAAGACATTACGGAGCAGGAAAACGGAGCCAGCAGGAACTTTTGTTATGACACCCAATGCCACATGCAACTTCTCAGGTCACTCAGAGCTCACTCTGCAAGCACTCCCAGCAAACCTGCCCTGATGTCAAGGAAACAGGGTTGATTTATAACTTTTGTTCCTCTTGCAAAGATTTAGGTGAATGTGTTCGCTGACTTATCTGAAAGTCACGGGGAAATTTAGGCAGTATGAGCTCACAAATATTGGAAGCCTGCAGGGGAAAAAAACCCCAGGGCTCAGCAGTTAAGGTGGAAGGAAAGCAGTCTGGGTGCAGACTGAGTTTGTGGAGCACCACCAAGTCAGTCTTTCAGCAGAGTTCAACACTCTTTGGTTTGTGGCCCAAGCAGGTGAAGAGCAGCTACCCCACCACAACGAACCCATTTAGACAAGGGGGAGAGAAGAGGCCACACTCATGGAAACCAGGGGTCTGCACGTCAGTGCTGATCACTGTAACCAACAATTCTTCACCTGCTCAGGTAAAAACGCAGGAGAAGGTCAAGCAGATGGATCAGAGCTACTGTGCCTGCTCACACGAGCACCAGAAAGGGCCCAGACCCCTTAAGCCCAGATTCGCTCCTCGGAAAAGGAGTGGGCACAAACATTGCACCCCTAGAACAGCTGCCAATACTGCACAATAAAGCAATCAGAACTCAGAAGAACCAAGATAATAAAGGCAATGGAGAGATGATTAAAAATACTTTGCTAAGGAGAAAACAGTTTTAGTCACATGCATACTGAGATGTCACCATTTAATAAAATGACAAAAACTATCTATCACATATGCATGAACACAGAACAATATAAAGAGGTTAACAGAAATTGATGGCATCCCGGCTTTAATTTTACACTGAATCGGAGTCTTTGGTGATTGAAATAGACAAAGATGTATAGGGTTATCTTGGTGAAGAGGCTTTGCTAATTACTGGCACTTGTCATTTCTCCATAGCTTTATCTAAGTCAGGAAGGCTAACTAGCTCCTTTTCCCCAGTGTGCATTGTTTGTTCAGTAGGCTTTGTGCTGAGAAAGCCTTTTTCATAACTGCACCTCATTATTAACGGGTTCATAAATAAATGAGTCCTAATATTTTCCTCAGTTAGAATTTATGATAGGGACATTTGGACTACAAAAGATTACACTTGTCTTTAATAAAAATAGGCACTTACACATGAAGCCTATTAGGGTCCTTGTTACGTTGAAGAGGAGGAGGAGGCGGCAGAAAAAGGGGAGGAGCAGGATTATAAAAACACGCTTTATAGCCCTATCGTATTTTTCATGTGATTTTAGTAGCTATTTATTATCGCACATTAGCTAATTATGGCTCTAACCTGAAACGGATTTCTGGATTCCACGCTCTGTCCTGCAGTTTGCTGTACTGCAAGCTCTCAGACCAGTCAGGAATAAACTATAAACTAGGCAAACACTTGGAAAACTGTAAACTTCTGGAAAAACAGGCAAGGCACAAGACAAAACAGAGCACTAATGTACAGCTGATACTCAGGTGTGGAGTTATCCATTCCCAGATTTGACCGACATTTTCTGGAGGTGCAGCTCAACTCACTACAGAGACCAGTCACAAGCTGGAAATCAGCTCCAAGGCTGGAGAGGGGCAGCACACTTGAGGGAGGTCAGGACAGTTGCATGAGATACCAGAGAGATCTCTTCCTCCACATCCTCTCCTCCTCCCTTTCCAATAGGCCTATCCCCAAAATGCCACTGCCTTGTCCAGGACAAGTGACAGAGAAGCAGCTGGCACAGGGGACATGCTGGCACAACAGCAGGAGCAGACCCAAACCTCCCACAGCCCAGAGCAGTGTTTCTGCCACAGTACCATCTTGTTTTGTGCTGTCCAGGAATGGTGACTCCTGCCCAGCCCACAAGTTATGTGGATGAAGCCAGAAGAGCAAGCAAATACTTGCTAAGACACTGTATCATGGGATTGGGTTTGCAACTCCTCATGGCCAAATCTGCCTCTTCCCTTCCAGCATAAACACTAAAACACTGCCATCTCCCCTTTTTTTTTCCCAGAGGTTTCTGCTAGGATCAGGCCTGCTGTTAAGCTTCAGAGTTTTTTTATTAGTGTTACCAAAAAAGCCTTAAAATAATTACATCACTTCTTTTCAGAAGACATCCACAGCATTGTCAGACAGCTTTAGAGTGTTCCAGGTCTCAAACAATGCTCTCTCTTTTATAGTTACTGTAACGCACCTTTTGTCAGCTATTTATAAAATGCTTTGTAGTCTTCTTTAAACTTCATCTTTTCAAAAGTAACTTCAGACCAAACAAGCTGTAATGGACAATTCAAGACGTCAGAAATGCATCTGCCTGAGACCACAGAACTTTTCGTCTTTCTCTTAGGAAGGAATAATCTGAAAGCAAATGCATCAGAAAGCTTGTGCCACAGTGTACTAAAGAATCAGCTAATTTGGCTTTGTGAGACAAGTTTGAAGACCCAAAAGCATTTATAATATTTGTGTTTCTAATTATATGTGGCTCTCTTTTTTGTTGTTGTTGTTTCACTTGATGCTAAAGTCACTTAAATAAAAAAATCATTTAAGTATATCTGGCACAGGGTTGGGGTTTTTTTGTAAATCAAAGTGAAATACACAAAACCAATTTAATCACAAAAGTACCACTTCCTTCAGGATGTCAGTAATTCTCAAAATTGCTTTAGATATTTGCTAGATATCAGAAATGGGTAATGTAGCATTTTAAGTGGCAGAAATGCATTAGTACTATGTAAGTACATGATCCTTAATGTACTAATCTCAGCAATATGTGTAATGAGAACTTTCAGTAACACTTTATTTTAAGTGTCCTCTGAGAAATGCTAATTTACAATGAAACACCTATGGAAGTACATGTGACATTTACATGAATACCAAATGAATTCATTTTGATCAATGCTATTACAATGAATATGATATGAATTCACAATGATAGGGGGTTTAAAGAATTACCGCATTTTCCTTGAATATTTCATGTTTTGAAGACCAGTATGTGTTAAAAACCATGTTACATGTTCATCAGGAGGTCTATGTGTTAGGATGTGCAAGAGACATCCCACAGGACTGCTTAAAACATGTTTGCATCATTTAAAAAAGTGACAAAGAACACCTGTTAGGAGTGGCACAGGTTCTCACTTCAGTGCCAGCAATGAGATCTGCTGAGCTCCGTGGATTCCTTGCCTTGCATTTGAGGACAGTATATGGAATATGGGGCTGGACTTTGCACCCACTGCTCAGCCAGGCACATAACTACTCACTCACCCAAAAACCAGCAGTACAATCTAGTGCAGAGCATGCTCAGACCCAAGGACAGGGTGACTTGTGCATTAAAGAAAACTAACTGAGGAGCTCCTCTACAATCTGACCATCAGTGCCAGGAAAGGAATGGCTGAGATTTGCAGCCTTTGTAAAGACAACATCTACTTTGAGTGCCAGAGAGGGGGTTGAGGTTTCAAAAACTATGAGCCCCACTGTTGTCCTTTTTAACTGAGAAGCCTTGGAACAACCCCAAGATGTAGAGAAAATGTTTTGTAGGCCCTTAACAAGCTAACTGGTGGAGAAAAATATAAGGTCAAAAGCTATCAACAAACTAAAACAGCTGATTAGGTTTGCTGTTAGCTCTCCCAAACCTGTGAATGCTGGCTGCCCTGGCTGCCATTCCTTTCAAATCTGTGAGATTTCAGAGTATGTTCTGGTGACAATGCAGGCATTCCTGGTGGGTCACAGCCCTCCTGAAAGGCAGGGAGAGCAGTTCACCACCAACTACAGAAACTGCTGCGAGACCCTCTGCAAACTCAGTCCTTTCTGTGGCAGAGGCCCCAGCCAGTTACAGCTGCATGAAAATGGTCAGCATTTGAGTAATGAATAAATAGAAGAAAGACAGACAGGAAGGTGATAATAGAGCTGGTCTGAGAGACAGCAGAGCTTTACATTCCTTGGAAACAGCAACAAGGAATGATCACAGTGTCACAGAATAAACTGAGTTGGAAGGGACCCACAGGAATGACTGAGCCCTGCACAGCACCATCCCCAAAAGTCACACACTGTGCCCAAGGGTATTGTCCAAACACTTCTTGAGCTCCGTCAGGGCCCAGACCTCAGCAATAAATCCTTATAAAAAGCAGTGACCCCTGACTCATTTTGTTTCACTTGAAAAACCTTCATACAAACTTATTCTATACATATTATGTATCTATATGGACCAGCAGTGTTCTTTAAATGTGACTGTGAACTCTCCTTTTTCTTACTGTGAACCAACCTTGGGTTTATTTAGGATTACTTCCTCTCACATCCACATTTAGAGGCTGATGCCAGTGAGCAATTGGGCTAATCAAGGTGTGACAGCCGGCAGTGCAGAGGCTGAAGGGGCTCTGTGTGTGTTGGCTGAGCGCTGAAAGGTCCCACAGATCGCCAGTGCCCAGCCTTTGCCTGGCCTATGAGGCATCAGGAGCGACTCAAAGCTTGGAAAGGACACAGGAATCCTCTTACAGCACCGAAGGGCCCTCCTCACTCAGAGCCAAGCATCTCTTCTGAGCCACTCCCACACCTCCCAGACACACCCCTAGCACCAATGCTCAGCACCTCACTCACGGATCCATTACATGAGCTACGAGGTCTGGACACCTCAACACCACAGAAATTCCCATCTGCCATAAAGAAATCCAATCCACTCATGACCCTACTACCAAAATTACCCAAAAAGTTACAGTTCAAGGTGCATGTGACTGCACAGATGGATGTCTACACACTCCTACAAGCACACACATGCACGCATAATTACTCAGGGATAAAGCAGGCTTGTAAACTTCCCCTGCTTAGGCATCAAAGAAGGGATTGTTGATTTGACTGGAAATTAGAAGAGACTTTAATAAAAGCATAAGAGAGATCCTGAACTATTGTGCCTGTGTTGGCATGAGCTGCAGAAGTGCAGCAAAGCACTTCATTCTGCCATCAAAAAAAAAAAAAAAAAAAAAAAAAGGATGTTTACATTTAATACAGTCTTTTAATTTAGCCAAAAAGCCAGAAGAGTGGAAAAGAAAATGTGGTGTTTCATTTGTCTGTTTCTGGTTTAAGTAACCTAAACAAGGATCAGACTACACATAACAAGTTTAAAATACGATGTAGAATATAAGAATACAATTAATATAATTTCTCACTCTACTTTTGTTCATCTGGAGCACATGGTTTTTGGGATGAAGCTGGTGCTATGAGATACATGTTAAAATTCATATTTTGTTTAGTCATTAGAAGCCTGGAATTCAGATACCAAAAAAAGAGTGAAGAAAGAGAGAGATGAGAAATTGCAAAAATTTTCTCAGAAAATTGCCTCAGAATGAAATTCTGCCCTTTTCTTCTACTCCAAAAAGTCATTACCATCTGACAGCTGTTTAGTGGCATATGTGTGTTGGTGGTACCAGTCCAATTCCTAGTGGGCAGGTGTCTGCATCACAAAAGCCACCATCACAATTGGCACTAATTGGCACCCTTGCCGGCAGTCTCCATAAAGAATATAAGGATTAGATGGCACTGAGATCAAATTATCCTGTCACCATAAAGGTGATCCTCCTCTAGGTCAGAAAGGCCTGTTGGCAGGACAGTTTGGGGAAGTTTGCACTTCCTGGGCTCTTGTTCCGACAGAGAAACATGAAATGTCGGGTGTCTGATGCTGGAAATGAGGCTCCTTTCACAGGCGCTTCCACTTCACATTTTTAGCTGAATTTCAAAACAAAAAAAACCCCAAACCAACACCCAAACTCAAAACTCAAACAACAAACCGGAAAATTCCCTCTTAATTTGGACATTTCCCATACAAATTTGCTATTTTATGCAGATAGTCACCACATTGCTGTGCTGGGGTATCAGTATATCCGATGCCTTTCTTTGTATGGTTTTTTTTTTTCCTTTTTTTTTTTTTTTTGGAACAGCATGCAAATTCTGTGATTTTTCTAAGTATAGGGTGCAAAATACCATGCAAAGTGGGGAGGAGGGGGGATGTCTTACAGCTCAGCAAGCTTTATGAGGATATTCTCTTAGTTATTGAGATGAGTTGAATAATTCTCCACTAATTTATACACCAGTGAAACTGGCCTGTTGGCAAGTCCACAATTAATGCGAATGCCAAGTGGGATTGCAGCTTTGTTTCATCTAGGAAAACACTTAGCTGAACAGCAGCTTTCCCAGCTGAAAATGTGTGTCTGTCTTTAAACTTGCAACAGAAGCTGGCATTTCTTCGTTTCCATTCACTCTATCATTATGATGCATTATACAAAGTAATGATGTAATACTCTGGAAAGCTGAAATGCTAGCTCTTTGCCAAAAATAATAATACAAAAAGTGTACAATTATTTTCATCCATGAAAGCTACTCTCACTACCATCTCCAGCTCCCCAGTCAAAGAGAAATCTTTCCTAATAGTAGATCATTTCTTTCTGTTTGTGAATCAAACATGAATGTGGAAGGGGGGGACGCCAGCTCATCCATGCTGAATTACAACTTTTAAAAGATGTAAACATATTCATCTCTCTGGCACGGTAGCTCGTCACCACACATCTCTCACACCTCCATTTCAGTAGTGATTCTCCCCCTTACCTGTGGGACATATTGTTTCCTTCTCTAAGTGGCTGCATTGGGGCTAAGTATGAAGGGATTACTGGAAGCAAAAAAAGGCACCAGGATTTGGACGTTGGTCAAAATGCCAGGAATTTTTCGGGTCCACTCTTACTAGTCACAAAAATGATGTATGCACAATGATGCCACTTGGGCAGGGATGCAACCTGCCCCAGAGGCCAAAAAAAGGCCGTGAGGGAGCAGAAATGTGACCTCCACTGCTTTGGGTCAAGCATCTGCTCTGCTGCTTTATCTCCCAGTTCCTACAGCCCCAGTGCCACACACGCCTCGATAGCAAAGCCATGGAAATCAATATATGGTGGCCTTGGCACAAGAAGCAAAATGCATCCACACACTTCCCAACCACAGATGGCCAGGGAAATGGCAGCTCCATGACAAACAGTGCCATGAGCAGGTGATGAAGGTGAAACTGCCAAACAAACTCACCACCAAAGTGATTTGTATTTTGATCAGCGCACTGGTGATCCCAGGATAGGGTTTGCCGCTGTCGGTGCTCCGAGGGCAGAGCTGAGGTCTGGTTGAGCAGAGAGGCAAGGAGAGACCTGGGTGTGTCATAGAGCTCCAGATGGCTTTTTGGGAGGAAAACTAAAAAGCAGGATAAAAGGGAAGCACCGTGGCTAGCAGAGTGGGAGTGGTGGGGTTTGGGTGGAGGAGGCAGGCGCTGTGCATCAGCCAGGAGCAGGTTTGCCAGGCACAGGAAACTCTGCTCCCACAGTGATATACAACCTCCTAGTAAGTGTATCTTAATAATACAATAAAGTGTTAGCTCTGATTAGAAAAGAAAGATGAATTCTTCTGCTAAACCAGGGTAACCCTAAAAGCGTGTTAACATGAAATACTAAATAAAATGCTACTCATCTATAATAAATCTTATTACGCATTTTGGCAATTTTACTACTAACATACCAAAGGTTTCAAGCAATGTTTGAAAATAGAAATCTTAAATTGAATCATTGTTGCATGAATATATGCAAAATATTCATTTCTAGCACTGTGAGGGTTGAGTGCTTTTAAATTGGAGAAATCACTCATGACTTCACCTTTTCATGCAAGATAAAGTTGTATGTGGTAACATCATTACAATGTCATGAAAGAAGTGGAAATCATACAACAGTTCTGCCTAAAGCTAATATACAAAAAAGTACTTCTATATTTTTCAATATTGTTCAATATTTAAAGGTGCAGTGCGAGGCTTTAAATATATTAAAAAAATCATTAGACTTCAGATGTCAGTGCGGCCTTCACTGAGTACTGAGACTAATAAAATCATTGATGAGATCTCTTTAATATTTAACAGAATTCATGTCTTAGGTACTAGCCTATTTTCAACTCCAGTATCTTCGGAGGGAACTAAATATAGAAATAAAAACAGCAAACGATTTATGTGACGGTCATTATGGATTTTTTTTAACTAGGGCACTAAAATTAAACTATTTACTCAATAATACTGTCATAACAACAGAGAAAATGCTGCGACATTTAAATAGTCTCTCCTATAAATCCTTTAGCAGGAGATTACTTCAAAAGTACATAACACTTTTATACACATTAACAATCAGTAAATTCAATCAGCGAAAACGAACGAGCGGATTTTGCAGTGAGTTGCCGCACCATGAATCGCCAATATAGAGTTCAGAAGACTTCTGCAATCTTAAAGGTGTTTTAAAATAGTGGGACGAGGATAATTTGAGTTTATATATTTCTTTCCCTTCTCTTCCCTCTGATTAAAAAAAAAATTAGACCTGAAAGTTCAGCCTCAGAAGTAGAAGTTACATTAAAAAAGCCTGCCCTGTAATTTAACGATATTTTTTACAGCATGTGTGGGGGAAAAAAGAAGAAAAATCAGGGTAAGGCAATCACCCAGTGTCAGGTTCAACTTTAAACCCTGGTACACATGAAATGGATAGCTCCATCTTGTCACGGCAGCCCACGCTCCAGAGCCCGGAGTCGCGGGGATGCAAAGCAAAAACATCTCCAGCTTAAGAGTTCCAACCCCGCTGTCCAAATATTCGTGTTTGCTAAAACAGAAATGCACCTTTCGAAATTATTGCCTTATTTTTATGTTAAAAAAAAATTTTTTTTGAAGTCCCACCTGCCGTGGCCGGGCGGTTGCTAGGTGACGGTGCCGCACGGATCGTCGCCGGTGATGAATGGCCCGGCTGGCGGCAGTCCCCGCTCTGCCACCGCCACTCGTGCCCTCCGACGGTGCTGCCACCAACCAGCACAGAGGCTGCAAAGGCCATGGCTGGATTTTGGCAGCACGAGGGTTGGGCTGCCCTGCACCAGCCTGGCCAGGGGGATGTCAGTGTGCCACCAGTGGCTTCACCACCCTTTTGGCTCTGGCAGTGGTGCCAAAGCCAGTGGGGGTGTGGAACTGACCCATGGGGTGAACAGAGCCTGTCTAAACAGTAATGACGGCAGTGTTGTGGTACAGGAAACCCCACAAAAGGAATGGATGCTTAAAGCTGATGCTCCACAGTCTGCTGTGGCCACCATCAGACCCTGGCCAGCACCCACACCGAGCTTGTCCATATCTCACACGCTCACAAAAGAGGTTGGGTGTTTCTCTTGCATTGGTGCCACAAGCGCTGCCCCTGTCTGGTCACCCCTCTGCTCATCCACCCTGTCTCCACCTTCACGCATCCCACAGGGATGCAGAAGCAAGGGAAAGAGCCTTTTTAACAGAACCCATTGTATTTTAGCAATGGACAAGGGTGACTCCTCCTGCAGGCTGGCTGGGAATGAAAACCCCAGGCATGGGGAGGGCTGTTCCCTCATGGATAACACCAACAAGCTGCCCTGGCCATCACAGGTTTCCTTTCTCCTGTCCTGACCACACTACCAGAACTGTAACCATCATGAGCTGGGTGCAACTGGGAAGTTCTCTGTTTCCCAGCTGACACCAGTATAAACCCAACCCCCATCAGACCTCACCTCACTGCTCATTTCGTTTAAAAATATACAGTGGGGATATGCCAATGAAACAAACAATTTTGTAGTGTTAATCCACAGATTATTGACAAGACGAATGAGATTCCTTGGGTCTAATACTCTCTGCTACTCAAGGGCTAGCTAAGCTCTCTTTTTTCAAATATGTGGATTTTGAAATGATGGATCATAATAACAGAGCTGCTGCCTATGAATGGGGATTGCAAACACTTAATATTTCAATAGAAGTGTGTGCAACATGATCCAATCACTCTGAAAAATGTACAAAATGGAAATATATAAAGAAAGCAGCTGGCATGAAAGAGAATAAACAAAGAAATATTGATAAAACTCTGTATGGATTAGGCAAAATATATTCAAGCTGCATTTGAATAATCTCATCTATATTTATATGTGTGTACATATATATATATTCAAAATACAGAAAGATTTCTTACCTCATCATTTCCCTGCTTTGAAGGACAGATCTCTGAATCAACACCCCCCCTGCAAATCACAGGGCTGTGCTCGTGCACGAGAACCAGAACTCCCCAGATGCTGCTCATGCCTTGAGAGTGTGGTCACGGGGGTGACTGTGTGCGGAGCTCAGCACCCCTGCCCCGATTCAGGGAAAGCACATTTCATGTTAAACTCATGAGGGACCCCTTGGAATATCCATCTTGTCGTTCATTAGACCAATGTCTCACATGTTTTTACATGGCACACCCCAGTGGTTTCAGGATGAGGCCAGGAGAAATCATTTGCGTTGCACTTCCACTGGAGTATTTACTTCCCTGTGTCTCTGCAGTAATACCAATCTGACCACTGAGAGCTGGTGTTACATAAGAGCCGGGTTAGTTTGAAGGCAGAAAATGCACCGTCCTATCATGCAGCTCCCTGACCCACAGCACGTCCCTGCAGCTGACTGGGATCACTGCTGGGGACCATGCACACCCACAGAACCCACACTAAAGTCCCACAAGTTGGTTTAGGCCTCTAATTAAAAAAATTAAGCTAAATGATGCTACTTTACAACTGTTGTGGGCTAAGAGGGTGCACACAAATGGTGAGCGCAGCTCAGCTGCTGGGTGGGAGCTTGTTATGCTGCAGGAACTTCCTATTGAATCCAAGCCCCAAAATATGCTGCAGCTTGAGGAAGGAAGTGGTGGTAACAACCTTCTCTTGTGATTTTCTGCTTGCTTGCCCTCCCTGCACTTCTCCCACCAGATCACTGCCAGTTTTCACCAGCCCACTTTGAGTGATAAGGGGAACCGCCTCACCACTCCCCAGCTCTCTGCTATCACTCAGTACCCATTTACCACTCCAGGGTTGTGTTGTGGGATTTTCCCCTCTTTTAATCACAGATGCCCTAAAAGCCACTTTCCTTCCCCCCACCACAGCAGTCACCCTCTGCAGAGACGGGCATCACAGTCAGCTTTGCAAGGGTGTTTTTCCATGGGAGTATTCCATACACCATCACAGCCTCAGTGAGGCTCTCCACCAGCCATGCCAGCCCATGAACCAGGGCTTCTCTGGAGCACCACACAGCAGCGTGCCAGGGTTGTTGGCTCTTCTCCTGCCACACTGCATGTTGGCTGATGGGCCTCCAGCACTGCTCACACTTCTCCCTGGTTTCACAAAGCACCAGCTGTTTTTGAAGGGGAAAACAAAGCAAGAACTGAGCCTCTCTAGGTTCCTGGGTCTGTGTGGCTGCATGTGATGCCTCGGAATAATTCTGCCAGCAAAACCCTTGGTCACAGCAGGACTATCAGACACACACCATCTCGAAGAGAATAGAAAAGAAAATAGTAACAATTGCTTAAAGCAGCAGTCCCATGGCCAGGAAGGGAGTGTGGGGCAGCAGCCCAGACTCTGCTACCTTCCCTCTCAGCTCAGAATTGTCATTTATTACTGTAAACCCTAAAACCAAGCTCAATCCCAGCAGGCTAAGAGGCAGCACTTCCCAACACATGCAGCTCCTGGCCACTCAGCACAATTTCACTGACTGCAGAGACCAAACTCAGTATCTTTGCACGCCACAGCACAGCTCTACCTGCACTCCCCAAGCACAGCTTCTCTAGCACTGACTTCAACGAGCAGAAGTTTGAACACTTCATCTTAATCTGCCTGCAGTGGGTTTACTGGTAGGTCAGCAGCTCTGTTTGCACATTCCCTTAGCAGAATAGCAGCTGCTTGGCTGTGTGACCCGGCAGACCTGTAAGTGGAACATATTGGGATCACCTTGCCTGGAAGCAACGTCCCCATGGCAGCATTAAAATCTAGAAGGATGGAGGAGATTCAGACATCTTCTGGCAACTTGCTGCCATTTCCAGCTGAGCCCTGAGAGACATGAAAGAGGTTTTTGGACCAGGTGTGAATTTCTAAGGACATCACAAATCAGGAGAGGATATGTGAAACCTAACCCAGCTACAACCAGAAGTTTAATTCTGCCTTTTTACATGCCTGGTTTTCTCCTCTCTTACTTTGCCAGCCTATGTCTGAGCACTTACAAATTCCAAACAAGCTGTATTTCCCCCAGATTTACACGCAACTCTGGTCAAAATCTGTCGCTGAATACCAGACTTCTGTAATGAGCCTGAGATATTCTATCGCATTTCTGACTCACAGGATAGGAAGCAGCACAACGAGAGACACACACACACACACACACCCAGAGCAGAGGTTTGAAACAGCAGCAGCTTTTCTCCTGGCACAGGGCAGGGGCGCTTTGGTTTCTTGAACAGGTGGACTACCTGACAAGCACAGAGCACCCTTACTTTTGACTACTGCGCTTTAAATCAGGGCTGTTTGGCAATTCATTAGTGTCTGCTAACTGTTAAACACAGGAAAGTTCAAAAACATGCATATGCTTCCCTCCCTGCCTCCCAGGTGGTATCTGTTTCAAACAGCAACCTTTTCACTTCGTGCATGAAGACTTGTAAACTTCCCGTGGCTACACCAGCGGTTCCTAACCAGGTGCCGGCGCCGGAGCCGCAGTCTCTGAAGAGCAGGAAACTCCATATGCTGATCTCCGGCTATGTAGATGCCATTCGTTTCTCCTTGAAAGTTTATTGTCAGAATTACTGAAATGTACACAACTGTCTGTATTTGAAGGTGAAATTTGGTGGAAAAATAAAGATATAATAGGATCCTTTCTTATATAATTTCCTGGTGTGATGTCTGTCTGAAAAATGAAGTGAAATTATATGATGTCAAAAAATCATGTTTCAAAATGATTGACAATATGTGAGTGTTTTGCATTGTGAAATGAGGAGGAAAATTTTAATTGCATGATGGAAGGACATAATATTTATTAGAACCTTGTAACCACACTGGATTTCAGTGGAAAGGACACAATTTTAAATTTTATGTTAATACTTTGGGCTAAATCCTAAATGAACACACAGAAGCAAAATTCCGCCTCAGAATCTGCGAGTAAGTTTTTAATTTCTAATAAGAAAATAGCATCTATAGGGTTGGCACATCACCATAGTGACAAAAAGATTCCCTCATTCATGCACTGCCATTCTGATGTGAACAATGTTTAGTGCCTGGCTCCCAGGTCACAGGAGGAATGGTGCTCTGGGCACATGGGGTTTTGATAAAGGTCTGCCTAAGAACTGGGAAAGAAACTCTAGGAAAACCAAAACTAGCTAATAATTCCAAGCCCACTTCCATCTTTATCAGTGACTGTAAACATGGGCTCACATCCACACCTGAGTGCTAACTGACCCAAATCCTTGAAGACAGAAGCAGAGAATAAATCCCAGAATCAAAGGCGTATCAGAGAAAATCTCAAGTAAACAGGCACAAATTTAGGGAAAGACTTGGATGACAGTGTGGTAGGGTTTATCACCAGGCTGGCCACTGCAGCAGCAGACAGCAGGAGCTCTCAAAGAAAGTGTTCTAGAGAAGGAAAAAAGTGAGGTAATTTTGAAAATAGAGATATATATTTACATGGAGGTAACTCAAAGCAATCAATCTTAGCTTTAGGACGTGTCCCAAATAAGTCTTATGTCAATAAGGGATCTGGATCAGGAATCTATTTAAGGTTCAGCAATTCTAGTTACATTTTCTCTCCCTTTCTCCTGCCTGGTGCAAAAGAGGCTTGAGGAACTGCAAGGTGGCAAAGAAAATTACTCCTTCCCCTCCTGAATTCTGTCACTTTTCTGAGCCTGTTGATAACATCAGAGGCTGAGGGGAAAGGCAAAGGAAGTAGGAAACCCTGATTTGCAGCCAAGATTTGTGAAGCAGCAGCCTCTGACCAGCCCAGCCCAGAGAGGTGCAGGAGCGCGGCTGCTTTGCCAGCAGTGCCTTCAGCAACAGGCTCAATTAACCAGAGGCTTCTTCCCAGAGATCTCTTTCCAGAGAGCTTCCCTGACCAGGAAATGACCAGAGCCCAGGTGATTTAACACATCTCCTCTCACTCATTTGTGCAGTGTCAGGTTTGGATTTGGGGATCTGGATTTTGTCTGGGATTATAAGATTGAGCAGTCAAAGTCCATACTCTGCTTGAGTTGGATTCCACTCTCCTCAGCCTGCCCAGGACCCTGAACCACCCGTGGCAAGGAAAAAAAGCCATCCTTAAATACCAAAGTGGAGTACAAAGACAAGCAAAGCATAGTTCTCTGTGTAGGCAGAGTAAGTCAGGGTGAATGTGGAAAGACAACTTTTAAATACACTGTAATGGGTCTCACTTAAAAAAAAAATTACGTGACCAAAAGAAAAAGCATGGACAATTCATAAGTCCAAAGGAAATTTTGAGAGAAATGAAACAAATTCAACCAAGCTGAGTCCCTTTCTGTTCATGTCTGCATTATAAATGTCTGTGTGGAGTTGAAGAGAATAGTTAAAATTATATCCATCAAGCCTAAATGAAGCGCTAGGAAGGGAGATGTATGGAAAGCTGCATAGGGGAAACAAAAAGGCCAGCTTCAAATTCTGTCAGAGGCTCAGTACAACAGTAATTCACAGAAATTTGGGCTAGGACATAAATCTCAGCGTTGGAATCCTAAAGGGTCATGGAATGGTCTGCAGCTAGTCAAGCAGAAGAGGTCAGAAATTAAAATGGTTATCAATGAGTAATAAGAAACCTCAGGTCCTTAAAGAATTGTTTGAAATGGATATTTATGCTCCTTGCAGAGGAAGGAAGAGATTTTTCTCTTCTCCATCAAATTAGCTTTGACTGAATACTGGGAACAAAATATGCTCCTGAATATTCTCACCAGCTTTTGAAAGGTTTTTCTTTTATCTGTGTACCACCACCAAGCAAAAGCACCCTGCAGAAGAGTTTTTCCCACACCCCAAGGATGCTCCCAGAGAAGAGGATTTGCTCATTTCTGCATGAGAAGCACTTGTGCCTTTCTCCATACTAGGGCAGAAAACAGCAAGGAAGGGTTTATCCCACTGAGCAATGGATTTCCCAGAACTCCAATCCTGGGAAGGTTTGCAACACCCCATGGCTAACCTGTGACAGATTACCCCAATCTACCTGACATGTGTGCAGAAGGTCCTGTCCCAGCCTCAGCAGCCCTGCTGGTGTCCCAGGGGGGAAGGGACCATCCTGCACATTGCCAAGCAGAGCAACAACCCCAACCTCTAACACCTGACTTGTGCTCATTTCCCTGATGTGCTGCCCAAAGCCCAAACTGTCTGAGCCAAACCCAATGCCTGCAAAATCTAAGCAATGGAATGAGGGGAAAAAAATGTAAAAATGTATTAGATATTTCTGAATAACAAGGATCTGAGGAAATCACAATCTGCTCACCATTATTCCATGAGGAGGAGAAAGAAAGCCAGATCAATTATTAATTTCAAGTCACTCAGGCAGCACTCCATCAGGCTCTTTTATAGGTCAGAAATGTTACAGGGTAAACATGGCTTGGAAACAAATTTCTGCTCTACCCTCAAACAAGGAGCAATTACGGATGTCCCTGGGAAGCCTCACACCCTGCAAGTCTCCACAGTGCACACTCACCCCCTCACACTGCTCCGTCCTGCCCTTGGTATCTGCTTTTGCACTTCCCCAAATTCTTGGGTCGGCTCCTTCCTCCCTCCCCTCCATGTACTCACATTTTTTTGCAATCTGGGATCCTCATTAGAGCATTAAGTCCACCACTTAATCAGAGAGAGACTTTTGGAAGGAGCGATTCAGCAGTGAAGACTGTGCTTTCTGCAGATTACTACTCCCCAAATTGCTCTTTGCTCCAGTCATTATAAAGTGGATGTAAAGTGTTTTCATCCTATACTTGAATATTAATTAAACTTTTTTTTTTTAATAATACTACATAAAACACCTGTGTCCTTGCATACACCAGAGAAAATTATTGCAATAGGATGAAATAAAATATTGGGGTCCTTCAAACCTTAAACCACCAAAGACCGATCTCCTCCCTCCCACCTGTTTGTATTGTTCGGTTTTGCTGCTCAGAAAATAAATAACCATCTCTGTACAAGCAACTACGGAGTACATAAGAGCATCACAAAGTAATTATGAGTTTATGACATCATCTTAATATTACAAGGGAGAGACTGAAAGACCCAGGAGAAACTCCAGATTTCCCTTTTGGGAAAATGTTAATGGATGCTTACAATCTGTTTTCCTTTGTTTGGATGTTACAACCAATAATACACTTTTATGTCTATAAATAAAGACTAAAGTTGAATAAATCCAACAAGCTCCTGAGCCTGCGGCTCTGAAACTTGATTCACATTCACAGTAAAGATTTATGAGTCACTTGCAGAGAATAAGTTGAAGCTGCAATATTTGGAGTGAAATTATTCAAAAGGGTGATTATTTTGGGAATGATTATGCATGCACACCTGATCAGGGTGTCACCTGGGCCCCCTTGTCCTACATGATGAAATGTGGCAATTTTTCTGCATTTCTCTTTGCTTGCACAAAAGAAGAGCATGTAAGAGCAATCAAGCTGTTTATTTTTACACACACTGGATCATCTAGTGGATATATCTTCCCTTTCACTTAGATCACAGGACGTGTTCTTTAAACTATTCACATGAATATACTAAATTTACTGATGACTGCAAAGCAAAGGAATAAAACTGATTGCTGTTCTTCGTGTGTGGGTGTGTATATCTATATTTTTATATATATGCATGTATGCATGTATATGCGAACCAAAATACTTTTGTATTTGGGATACCAAGTTAAGCACTGAAACTTTGGGAGAAGCAGGCAGCAGTAGCTGTCCCTGCTGTGTGCACAGAGGGAAGAGGGACCTGCTTTTTTTCATCTCTCTTACAAGAATTTATCCTTCACCTTCACCCAGCCAACAACTGTGGAGGACCACAGGTACCACCAGATGAGGCCACGGACCATGAAGATGACAGGAAGTATCCCTGCCTTAGGCCTTTGGCTTGAATCTCTGTCTTGAGATGTGGGTTTTGACATCTAGAAAATTGAAGGGGTTTAAAGTATTTTGTCCAAATAAAATAAGCTTTGTAAAGTATAAATGGGAAAAAAAATGTTGGAAAATACAACCTCGTTTATAATCTTTCTCTGCTTGGAGAATGAGATCACTCTACAGCCATCTGAAAGATTTTCAGGAGCCTCCTTTTATAAAATTTTTGTGGCAAAGTCTCAGAAACCTCATCGTTAGTCATTTCACTCTCTCCATATTCTTCCTGATAAGATGTTTTTCTCATGTGCAACATATGTTTCTCCCTTTTTAGTCCTAAAAACTTTTTGCTTTGTTCAGGCAATTTGAAATTGATATAAACTTTCTCCTTGATCTCATAGTGATTTGGCCTGAAACAAACTCCCCAAAGGCCTCCAAAATGTGAACAGGTTCAGGTCAAGCTCCAGATTTGGTGCTGGGTGCTTTTCCCTGGAACTGGCTGAGCACACATTCCAATGGTTTCTTCCTTCTCTGCCCAGACTCCCAAACCAAAAGGGACATCTCTCCTCCCAGCTCTTGTGTCCTTTCCAGAGAGCTGCTATACAGGACCAAATTTAGAAACTTTATGACTGCACTCTGAAAACCCTGGTGAGGAAGGAGCCAGGCAGGTAATTGCCCTTTTCCAGATGCCTCCTGTTTCAAAAAGGCAGGCTATGCTCTGCAGGTACGTGGGTAGCCCTGCCAAGCACCTCTGGAAGTTCAGCCCACTCTTTTTTTTGCATAAAAGATCCTCTCACTCTTTCCATTACATCCTCACCCCTTCCTTTATTATTACTAATCCAGTATAAACCTATTATTGCAAGAAAAAGAATGAATCCAAATCCAACTGCAACTGCCTCTAACCCACAGTTTTTCTGCAAGAACACAAATGTAGGTGTAAATTTTGCAGAAGACACCTGTCTTTATTACTGTCCTGGATTGGAATGGGTCCCAGCCCCAGGATCAGTCATGGTCACTCTGCTCAGCAGTGACCAAAGAGCTCCAAGGCCCACAGACTCCCTGTGATGTGCACACGACTGCACTGTTCAAGTCGTTGTTCTTTCATTTCAAAAGAACCAAAGGAACCAAAAATATATTCAATTTCAGGTAAAGTTCATTAAGCAACTTGGAAAACAACTTTCAAACTTTCTTGAAAACACTTTCAAGAAGCAGTGGTTTAACTTTGCATTTTGAAATAATCTTCCATGTTTAGAAATTTGACAGTATTAAATACAAATCTTTCCTCCTGTTTCACTGAAAAACAGAGGTTTGGGTGTGGGTTTTACCACAATGATTGTTCTAAGCCTGATTTCCTCCCCCCTCACCCCAGTTTGGCCAGTGAGAGCAAACCCTTGTGCTCTTTGCCCTTTGCTGGGCACAGTGGCACTTCATTTTTGTAAGAAAATGCCTCCACAGAGAGCAAAGGTCTCCTACTGGTCTCTCCTCCCACTCCCAGCACCATCACTAACTTAGCATCAAGTCCTCACAGGAAATTAAAACCAAGTCCAGAACCCAAAATCTTCTCTCCTGGTCCCTGTGCTGCCTCTGTACCCCTACTCCCTGATCCTAAGTGGTCCTTCAAGCTCTCCCCGTGGCTCTGAGTTGGCTCCTGTTGCTCCTGCACAGCATGTGCAGGGAAGCAGGCTCCTTGTGCCCTGTCTTTATGGTGCAGGAATGGATGGACAGTTATAATTTAGCCCCAGGGTGGCATCGTGCAGTAAAGCACACTACAGTAATTATTAGCTTCTGCAGCGTTATTTAGGGGATTACCATCCCAGGGTTATTTTATAACATTGTTACAGATTAATGGTGATACTGCTGCCTTCAGTGGACGGACTTTGCTGCGGGTTCAGACCCATGGCAGCGGCACCGTTCAGGAGACCTGGGCAATAAAAATAAAAGAATCATTTCTAGTAAGTTCTGACTCTGATTAAAAAACAATCTGTATGAAATAGATGCTAATAAAATTGCTTTCCTAATTACCCAGAGCTAGTTCATTTCCCAGCAAATATAATAAAACAGAGTTACTTGGCTCTGATTCACAAAACCTGAACCCAAGCTCATTATTAAGGCATTTAGCAGTGAAAAAGCATGTGTGCATAAGATGCTGTCCCGTCAAGCAGAATGCAAGAAATCTTTTGAAGTTAGACCTTTGAAGTCTCAAGTTATTGCTGCTTTTTTTTTCTTTTTTTTTTTTTTTTTCTTAACCAGGTATTCCAACAAGAGAAAATCTCTCTGTGTTATTTACACAGATGGAACAGGGCACCCTATTATACCACTGTATTCAGCAGAGATTTCAGTTAGAAGCAGAAAGTCTTAATTTGAAGAAATATTTAGAGCTGGTATATAGCACTTCTTAATCTGTGGAACCATTACAAGGCTGCGAGACTTTTACATAATAGAATAGACCAGCCAATGTCCCAGGGCTATTATTGCTATGACTTGTAACACGCTGAAATCTCTTTCATCTGCCTAACCTGGGATTTTGATGATTGTAAATGCATGAGTATGTTTCAGTTTAGGGGGTTATGTTTATGTTTTATTTATTTTTGTTTATGTTTCTGCTCTCTTCAAAACTTCCTCCAATTTCTGGATGCACAAAGGTTCCACCCAGCTCTCTAGCTTTCCCTCTGCCAGAAGTCCCCTTGAAACCAAGGGAGTCTGACTCCCACAGCGACTGCAGGCCCCTCTTTTTATGAATCAAAGAAATGGGACCGGGCAGAATGGGACACCAGCTTCCTCACTGCAGGAAGCACACGGAAGAGAGACTGCTGAAGTACATGGAAGAGAGACTGCTGACACACACAGGCTGCACTGGTGGTGGGGCAGACACAGGAGCAGAGCTCCCAAATCACACAGAGGCCGGGGTCTCTTGTGCACATCCCATCACCTTGCACTCCAAGGCAATGGTGCCTTTATTTGAGTTTGCCTTTTTACCCATTTATAAATATCTGTTGTCTTTTCCTCACAAAATATGCATGACAGACCCAGCTAGGGCACACATACTCCAGGTCCAACCTGGATAAAATCTAATACCAATGAAAGCATTGTAAAAGTAGGAAAAGCCTTCATTAAATCCTGCTTCTCTCCTTCATGGCAGAAACCATGACACCCAAACCCTTCCCAGCAGCTTTCCATGAAGGCACCTTTCTATTTCCCCATTTGAGTGAGCTGGATAGGGCGGCCCATGCGGCTGAGGGGTACCCAGCATCCCATAACCTCATCACACCTGATCCCTTGGCTACCTCACAACAAAGTGGAACTACTTCCCTCCTATGCAAGCCAGCTGGGAGGCTCAGAAAGCAAACACACATAACTCTGATAGGCAGTGCTCCTCTGGGATTTAAAATGCTTGGGGAAGGACTTCCACAGGGAACTGACAGGACCACGGGGATGTCAGTAGGAGCAGAGCTGACCCAGTCTGAGGGTTGGCTGCTGCTGCTCCCATGCACAGCACATGGTGCAGTGTTATGCTGGAGCCAGGGATGGGTCACCTTCATCCCCTCCTGCACTTGGAGGATGACTTTGCACCCTCCGGGCTCTGACAGTGGCAACTCAGAGAAATTCATCCTAAAGGTACCAAAAAATATCTGGGATTTTCACAAGGAGTGGAGCACTCGCTCCCTCTCCAGCAGGAGCACTGAGGAGGAGCCTGTGTCTGCCTGGTGAGGAGATAAACCTCTTACAGACCAACTGCCCATCCTGGCTATCAGACTCATTCCCCCGTGGAAGGAAAGGCAAAACAAAATTATTTTCCATAGACCAGAGAAACCCTGAATCCACTCAACACTCCTCTGTAGCCACAACTTCATAAAATCAGCCATCCTAAAGATGCTCATATGCCATAAAACTAACAAATTAACATTCTTCTGGCTTCTTTCCGATTTTCACATTCTTCAGCTGTAAAACAAAAAATCCTCTTGGAAAGAGCTCTCAGCCTACGGAAAGGAAGTCCCACTGCTGAGCTGAGCTGCTTCTCCTTGAAAGCAGTGTGTCTCCACACCCTGGGAAGTGAGTGCTAGACCAGAGCTTTCATCAGCTAATCTCCTGGCAGTGCATGAGCCACAAAATAATCCAGCTCCCTCTCCATGGCTCTACAGGTTCCACTAAGCTAGCCAGGGGGAAAAAAAGCACTAAAAACTTCTTTCAGTCAGTGGATTAAGCAGCTATGACTCAGAATTCACATTGGAGATGATATGTGAAGTGAGAAGGTGCCATTCTTACATCTTCTCTTTCTTAACCTCAACCACCCCAGGGCTCAGCTCAAACACCTCCCGTCCCTCCCACCTTTCCAGGGGCAGCTGCCATAATTCCACCCAGGAGGATGCGCCACAGAGAAAGTTTCTGTAGCTCAACTTCAGATTGCTTTGGGTTTTTTTGTGGTGGTAAGTTAGATCCTTAACATTATCTTAATGCACTCTTTATGGTTTAATTTCCCCTTTTGTGGTGCTGTTTTCCTCAATAAGACTCTTAAATTGAAATCAGATTTCCTCTGAAGGAGCCAGCCTGATTTTCTTCGAAAGCCCAGTACAATACAGTCATTCCGCTGAGACTGACAATTTTATTATGGTTGCATTTCCTTTTTGCCTACAAAATGTTTGTTTTATAAATAGGCCTTTTTAATTTAATGTAATTTTTTTTTGTACAACAGCAGAAACAGTCAAAAAACACACAATGCAGCTACAAAATTTTGGTTTTGTTATACACGCCTTCCTTAATTTACTTTTCATTGGCTGGGGAGGGGAAATCAACTTTATACCCAAGGCAAAATATATGTAAAATTTAAATCTGAAGTAAAGCTCAGCTCTCCTGTCTTCAAGTTGTACACATCTTCAAGCTCTGAAGATGTGGTCTGGTAATTAAAAAGGGGGGGGTGGGGGGAGGAAGGGAGGCGGAAACAACTACAAACAAAAAATTACAATGCATTTTAATGAATGAGACAACTACAAGCAGAAACATGATGAGAACTGTGGAAAATAATCAACCGACAATTGCTTTGACAGTTTTCACATCACTCAGGATTTAACAAGGAGGGGTTTGTGATGCTTGATTTTAGGCCAGACGCTGGTCCCACATGTCTGGATCTAGTCCCTTCATAAACCAGGACAGAAAGGGCAGGGAGGAGAGGGAAAGGTTTATCCCCTGGTTCCAGCCCAAAACAGCCTTGGGATGCACCTGAGTGTGTCCTTGGCCTCAGCAGCAAAAAGTGCTGGTTAAATCAGGAGTTTTCAGGGTCTGTAGCACAGACCACACCTCCACCAGAATTTTTATTTCCCTTAGGTCCCTGAACAATTGAATGGCACATCCACCCCAACAGCTCTCAAACAAAAAATAAAAAATTTCTTCCTGGTACACGGAGCTAGATTACTTTTTATATTTTTGTAGTTGTCAATGACTGGTCTGAACTGCTCCGCAATGGTTTAAATTCTAGTAACAGGTTTCATATGGTCGCTATAACATCTCAGTGTATTAATTAGTTTTCAAGACCCCCAAGCAATAAAAATGTAGCCATTCAAGGTCACAGTTTGACTTATTTACAATTGATGTATAACTTGGCAAACTCTGCATTCAGCTACTTCGTACAATAGAAAATATATTGTCATTCAGGTTAACAAAAGACTCTTTTCTTTGCCACCTCACTACAATGGCCCTGCAAATGAACATCGCCTGAATAAAATCCTAACCACATTTTCACTCTCATTAACCACAGTAGGGTATCACACAATTTGCCTGGCTCCTACTTAGACCACTGTGCACCATTTTACTAGCAGCAGTTTGATGGGTTTTATGGCAGGTGATATATGGAGTGGGAGTTTCGGGAGTCGTAAACAGAAGCCACAGTGTATCACAATGTGGTTTAGGGATATAATGACTGTGTTGTAAAGCAAAGGATGACAATACTGCACTAGGCTTGAGGTAGTGAACCAATAGACCAAACAGCTCAACATAATTCAAGCTACAAACAGAGCATCCTAGGTGTGTGCTGGCCTTCCTATATCTTTCATTAATTACCCCTGATGAATTTGAATAAGAACTACTAAAACTGAAATAAATCTGCAGCCAAGAGAAAAATTATAGAGTTTCTCCTTGTATTTCTTGGAAG
Organism: Lanius collurio; assembly: GCA_020086605.1. Taxonomy (NCBI): domain Eukaryota; kingdom Metazoa; phylum Chordata; class Aves; order Passeriformes; family Laniidae; genus Lanius; species Lanius collurio. The sequence goes on from JACBWW010000042.1 coordinate 2,916,155, forward strand.
AAGTTGCTCTCCCCCAGTGTATATACAGACCCCATATTACCAGTTCTTAACCAGCCTTTTGTATCCCCAGCTAGACAGTCCCCTTGGCTCCTGGGGCTGCCCCTGCTCATTAACACACCAGAACAAATACTGGCTTGGGACCTTCACGTGCAGGGGGCAGGTGCTGCTATCAGCTATGTCTGCAAAGCCTGGGCTGGACACCACCTCCTACCACCTCCCCCTGCAAATATTTTGTTCATTTTTATTCCTGCTCTCAAGTCAGACAATGCTCTTTTTTTCCCACGGGGCACCACAGCCTTCTTCCAGCCCTACAGATACTCTTCATTTCCACATGGATTGGGTGATTTTTGAGGGTGAACCCCTTGCCACTAGTTTGATCCCACTGTGAGTTATTTAGATTGGGACTTCTGCAGTGATGCTGTAGTGGTCAGTCCTTGCAATTCCTGGAAAGGTGGAGTGCTGGGGGGTATTTTTGTTATTGATATTGGCTAATTATGGCACAGAATCAGAAAATTGGCTGCCTGGTTCCCAAAGCTGTGTCATTAGCCACATTGTGATAGATTGGTGTCAGTGACAGAGCTCTCTCCCGGCATTCTAAACCTGTTCAGCCGCATTTAAGCTAAATAATAATACTTAGCACATATAGCACTTTGCATATTCAAAGCGCTGTACAAACATCAATTAATTAATCCTCATAACATCCCTGTGAGGTAGGTAAGTATTATCTCAGTTTTACAGATGGCGAAACAGACACAGAGAGGTTAAGTAAAATGAAAAATTAAGGTGGAGGTGTGCTGGTTAATTTGGAATTGCACTTTGTGCGGTTTGAAAAATTAGAAGGTGCTGTACCAGATCTCCATTATTCTGCCAGAGAAAGCAACATTTTGATGTGCTGACTCCCCTGGTAGGAGCCATTGCCTCAGTCAAGCACCTTGAAGCTGAACCTTCATGTTTTCTGGGAAGCACACATACAAAAAATCCCCCTAAATTTACCCCTCTCTTACAGTAAAATAGAGGTCGAGGTATCTCCTGCTTCCAAGCATCATCCAAACCTTTCAGAGAAAATTTGGAGATGAAGAACTTATTTTGGTACAACTACAATGACCAGCTTAGAGGCCCAGTAATGACAATAAAAGCTCCAGCTAATTGTCCTTTCCCCTGTATTGTCCAGCCACAAACCAGCACCAGGGAGGAGTAGACCTCTTCAGATCGCACAGAAAGTCTCCAACCCAAATAACCCCAGCCTCACCTCTGAAAATAAAAAAATACCATGTGCAAGAGACACATCACTTCAAGAGAATCACCCAGAATGGTTAAGAACTAACCGTGAGTTTATATTTGTTTTCCTGCAGCTTAAGCGCTTTCGGTGTTCAAGGGAAGAACCATCAGTGAGAGCCAAGTCCAACATTTTACCACCCAAACCCAAACCTGTGTACTACTGCCTGCTGCTGTGTACCTGTTCTGTTATTCTACACTTGTTATTTTAATAAAGACCTCTCCCCATCCATTTGATATCCAACACTCCCTCAACGAGCAGACTCTGTGTGGAGCAGGAAAAGCATAAAATTGACATTAAGTGGATTTAGGGGCAGGGGGAGATGGAGTAGGTGTTTGCTCCATCTACCCTGTGCATTAACCTAAACGAGCAGCAAAGAGGGAACAATTGCTCAGATGGCAGCTGTGCAGAAAAGAAACCAGAGGATTGGGGGCTGTGGATCACAAGCTGAACGTTCGGCGACAATGGCGTGCAGCTGAGAAAAAGGCAAATGCCACACTGCGATGTTTAAACAGAAGTAGAGCCTGCAAGACTCATAAAGCAAAGCTTGCACTTTGCTGAGTGCCAGGGAGGCCTCACCCGGGGCACTGTGTTCTCCTGAGGCACCGCGCTGCTCCAAAGGCATGGCCCAATTGGAGAGAGTTCAGAGGAATATGGGGAGAACAATCAGAGGTCTAAACACCATGACTTGTGAGGAAAGACTGAACACAGTGGGGTTGTTTGCTCTAAAGAGAAGACTGAGGGGAGACATGATAACACACAGTCTTCCCGTGTATAAAAGGCTCCAGCAAAGAAGAAGGGAACAATCTGTTTTCCATGACCAAAAGGACAAGAAAAAGCTGTCAGCTAAGAAGACTTGAGTCATATATTAAGAAAAGTTTTTTCCAACAGAAAGAACAGTGAAGCTCTAGAAGAGACTGGCAAGAACCATGTGGAGTCTTCTTGGTAGAGGTGCAGGAAGTGTTGCCTTAGCATGGAGGGAATATGCACAATGACCTTCCTCAAATCCCTTCCAGCTTGACGTCCTGTGTCAGAAAGAAGAGGTGCTTAAAGAGAGCCACTTCTGCTGCCATGGTGACCAGAGAGCCCGGTCTGGCTCTGTTCAGCCGGGCCATGACCACTTTAGTTATTATTGGAGCAAGTTGGGAAGAGCTATGCTGATGTTTCAGCTAGAGAATATCATCAGTCATGTGACATTCCCAAAACCAACTCTATATCCTTCCTCCTAACCTTGTACTCTCATGATCCCTCAATGCCAGAGCTGGGAGACTTTAGTAGCCAGCATGGCCTCAGGGAGGTTCAACTTGCAGCCCGGAGAGTGGCTGTCAGGGGGCCCTGAAGGATGGTAAGTGAGGTTAGAGATGGCCTTTCCCACCCAAGCAGCTTCAGAAACCTTCAGCCAGTCAGTAGAGCATATCCCATGGATAAAAATGTATAAAAATATTTGCTCTTTTCAGTATCTTCCTCCTCCCTCGCCTTCCCTCGGTAGTTCCTTTGGTTACATCTCTCCTTCCCCCTGTTGGCTTCTTTTCACAATCACTTTTAAACAAAATGTATGCCCAGTGCACTTGGAGTCACAGTTGTAAACATGGAATCTTTAACAGAAAGCAATCTGCCAACCCTGGCACATGTGGGATGCTTTATCTGCCTTATATTTAATATGCTGCTCTGAACATCCCCTCTGACACAACAAGGTGATTTGTCTGAAATCATTTGGAGGTTGCTGATCTTCTGGTGCCTGCAGAGACCTCTGGCTTTTGGAAGTAGAAGCCTGATCCTAAGAGAACCAGAAATGTAAAGAAACTCCCCTCTCTGCTGGCTACGATCTCTTGCAGGACAACCACATCACTGGAAAACTTCTAAGATCATCCCAGTTGAAGAGCTATCATTAAAACTATGATTCACTTAAAAATATGAAAGCAGGTTTCTTCTACAGTTTTCAGTGCTTACAATGGAAAAAAAAAAAAAGCAATGCAAACACTAAGCTCTCTTTCTGCACAAATGTTTTATGGTTCTGAGTAAAACAACCCATTCCATGCACCATCCGAAAGAAACGTTTGGCAGCTTCTCCTAAAGTTCTTCCTTTTTCAGTGTTATTTTGGACATGTTTTACCTCTCATCCCCTTTGAACAGCCCTGTTGGTTCTTGCATGTGATATAAGGTTCTCCCTTCTTTTCAGGTGCCTGTAATTTTAGAAGATTGTAATTGTTCCTGATAAGGTGTCCTTTACCCTGGTTTGAACAAAAGGCCAGTTGTTGGAGTCCTCCAATAGGAACAGGGATTCTGCTCCTGAAAACCTGTCTTGCAATATTTTACACAGCACTTTCAAATCCTGCTCCTCAGAAAAAGAGGCCCTCACATGTGATGCCCACATCTTGGGAGATGGGAGGCAAGATTTTCTCCAGGTGATTTTACCCACAGGCAACCTGAGACAGGCCAGGAGATGGGAGTAGTACAAGGGTGCCCTTCCCTCCCGTCTCCTGCAGAAATGCTACACAGCCTGCCCTCTGATTTAAATGAACAAAAACATGAACAGGAGTTAATTAATTTGCTGCAATATTGATATGACAAAATGAAAGCAGCATGTGAACGACAAAGGGAAACTCACTGTCATTCACCAGCTAAACAAGAGACTGAGTAGTTAATAAAGGCTTATACAGTAAACCCTTGTATTTCCCTGATGTTACACAACCTGCATAAAAGACAAAAAACAACACTCGATGGTGACATTTCCAACAAACCAATTTAGGGGTGATAAAAAAGAGCAATAAAACTCCTATGCAGCAAAAATTAATGCAAGAGTCAAAAAACCCCACAAACCTCTGAGAATAACTATAGACAGATACCTGGTACATGCACAATATGCCACGGCCTGCAGGTAAAAACCATATCTTTGAAGCTTTTAGTTCAAAAGACCTGAGTTCAGGTAAGCAGCAAAAAATTCAAACCAAACCTTAGCTACTCTGCTTTGTCCCTATATAATATTAATCTGGTCAACCTAGAGATTCTTTCACTTCGTATTGTTAATTTTATTTCTTTCAGGTGTAACGTTCCTATCCCGTGACTGGATCTTGACACAGCCATCACAAAATCTAGAACTATTTCATAATAGCACCAGGGAAACACAGTTACTGCTAAATTACCTCACACCCATGAATTGTAACAAACACCTTTTAACAGAAGAAATGCTGTAATTCTGACTGAATTCATTACAGGGGAAAAAAAACCAAAACCCTCAAAAGTGAAATAAAGGGTTGAGGCAGTTTTGCCCCACTTCATTTCCGTAACAGGGCAGAGAAACAGCCTCTCCATAAGATTTGTTTCTTGGCTGACAGGAGCTAAAACAGACAACCCAGTATTTATGGTCACAGGCAATGGTCTAACCAGGACACTGGAGGAAGCAGCTGAAATCTTCTGGTGACCTGACCTTGTCCCTGTGAAAAGTGGCATTACCTGCCTTGGGCTGACCAAGGATTTTGGGCCACATTTGGCTTTTTTCTGATCATAGAGAAATGAGAGGATAAAAGGAAAGGGACAGATAGAAGTGATAGAGATTTTTGGGGCTCCAAGCCAAATGCAAACCTCTCTACAAATACATAAACCAGCAGAGCAGTTTACACCCACGTGAAAATGATGTGCTTTACTGAGCACTTAAAAAAAAGTGGCATGCAATATTGCAGCTGTTCAAACCAAGCAGGTATGTTTAGCTTGAAATACAAATTCCCCCTCATCATACACATCAAGGTAGAAGCAAAGAAGAATTCTCTTTATCCTATAGCTTGTGGTGGCCTGTACTAGATAGGAGCACAGACAAGAGGCCAGTTATAGTTTCTCCAAGCTCTGCAAATGAGGGACACTTGGGAGCACCGAGTTCCGAAGTTCTTGCAGTGCTGGAGAGATCAAATGCATCTCATCAGAAACCGGCCTCTCCTTCCCCAGGCAGCTTGGTCATATTCCCATTAAGGCACTTATTTTTCATTATTTCTTCAGCTCCCCTATAATATCCTGCTTGTTTTAATTTCTTTCTCCAGACATTTCTACAGCACCTTATGCAACCACCTCCTGCAAGAAGACCCTCTGCCTTTCTTCACAAAAGGGAAATTGCCTGGGATTCCACAATCAGGTATCACCAATAAACATGGCTGGGAAGGTGAGAAGCCTGCAAGACACTCTCAAGCCAGTAGCAGGGTCCAGGCAATGCCCAGAGCCAAGCACTCAGCCCTGCAAAGTGCTGAGCCCTGATTCAGCACCTCCTGAAAACAGGGACAAAATTGCCATCAGCTTGAGCAGGGGTGAAATCTCAGTCATCCAAAATGCATTGACTCATTCATAATGTGCTCTGATAATGACCATTAAGAAAAGCAGAGCAATATTTTGAATCTAATATAAAACCACAAATGGACTGTTGCATCAGGACTCTCATGCAGCACTAGCTACAAAGAGAGACTCGGTTCCTCACACACAGTGATAGGGATCTGTGAATATGGTCACACTGGCTTTGTGGGAGTGACTCTCCTTGCCATTTGAGGACCCTCTCTTTACATTTGGCACCCATCTATTATTAATGTTGATTATGGTTTCACGTACACTCCATATGAGGAAATCTCCTTCATGGAAAGCATTATTTGCTATACCACCCCCTCAAAAAAATGGAAGAATCCTGGGTAGCTATGTGTTGTATCCAGTTCTAAAATTCACTTCGAACCGAAAGATGATGCCTTTGCCACTTTTTGACATGGACCTGAACTTGGTATTCTGAACAGGACTATGCAGAATTGAATTACATTTCATCTCCTTCTGCAATCCATCTTTTCCATTTCTGTTCATTTGCTGTAGCTGCAGAAGTATTGAGTGCTGCAAGATATACTTAGTTTTCCAAACCATGCAAGTCATTATGAATGGCCTTGTGTCCAGGTAAAGGTTAAGGAGGTCCTTTGTTGTTCTAGTTTAACTTGTCCCTGACACTGCAGCCTAATCATTCCACATAATAACAGTCCTGATACACAGGCCTGAGTCAAAGTCACAAGTCAATAAATCCATTCCTTCCTCCCTTTCAGGCAAAGTGTTGAATAGCACTGAGTGTGCAGTGTCACAAAACCCTGCAGTCTATCACATCAAGGTCGTCTGGTATACAGTGTGAAAAACTTTCTTTCTTTAAGTGCCTCACACATTCAGGAGGAGACTATGTGTTGTACGGACTAACAAGTACGCTCTGGATCGTTTGGAGGAGATTAAAATAGGGGCCTGACATCAGAATAGTTTTAGTTACACTTGCTTAATCTCCTGGCTGTTGTTGCTCCGAATTTGTAGTGCCTGGGGGAGGCTGAGCCACTCGCAAGGAGCCCAGCTCATCTCCCTTCTCTATTCAGACTCCTCAGATGTGCAAAGACAAGTCATAGCTGAAGGCTGGTAGATTTTATTTGCTGAGGTTCATTGTGCATTTGAGGTCTATTCTAATGGTCTAATTCTGGTAATGTGAATTGTTTGCCCCTGAGAAAAGTGACACAGCACCACGTACTGAATCATCTCTTCAGCTTCACTTAAAAAAGCCAAACCCCAAAACCAAAACAACCTCCCATACCCTTAGGTGGTGGGTCTCTGGAAGAACACAAGCCTGAGTTACAGTTTGTTTACTTTGTTAAGGGACTTATAGCTCTTCCAGGTTCATAAATTCTTGTGGTAGACTAGGAGAGTGAGTGCAAATTAACTTGAATAATAGGACTACATGCACTTTCCAATTGTCTAATGCATTTCCCAAAGAAAAACCAGTCAGGCTTTTCAGCTACCTTTTTTTTCTTATTATTCCTTAATTAGTGGGTGCACTTGGTGTATAACAAGCGTGGGCTTTTTAGAAATACCTACATGAAGGTGCTGTGCATGTTCCTCCACGCCTCTCTGCCTTCTACCTTGCCTCCATTCTTCAACAACCCATTTCCTGTTCCAGAGACTTGTGCTATTCTTTTCCATATTGTGCACAGGCTTTATGATATTGCCAAATGTCCACTAAGGATGTTAGAAAGAAATTATTAAACCCATTTCTACATTTGCTCAAAGGAAGACTCTGAACCCTGGACTCCAGCAGTGAAAAGCTAATGCACTAACTCACAGCTCTGTCCCGCTCCCCCTTCATCTATCATTTCAACCTGTTTGCAGTGTCAGGAAAAACTGAGTATACCACTGAATCCCAGTGGATTCAGGGAAGCAAAGGGCTACTAGAAGTCATAGATACCAGGCTTTCTGAACAAAAAACAATGGCTTCCACAGCACTTCCAGGAGCTGAGGTGGCACTGCCCAGGGAAAACCCACTGTCCTCCGAAGCTGTAGCTCTGCTGCAGTTGTGCTGTTCAGAAAAAGTTATACCAGGCACCATCCATGAAATCATCACGATGCTTAAAGCCCAACTAATTCCCACCCAGGACCCTGGCATATGTTCACCTGTTTTGCTTGTTTATCTAAGGAGCAGGAAGGTGCTGTGAGCTACCATCAGGATCCTCGCCATTGTAGTTTGAGTTGGGATTTACAAGGAATGCTGCAAAATGCACTTGCCCTGCCCTGGAATCCAGAAACCATCTGTGCAAGTAAAATTTTCAGAACAATGGCAAAAAATGGAGAATAAAAAGTGTGGAATTATAATCTACTAAATGCAATCACCATTTTTTTTAAGTCTCCAGCCTTTGAACTAAGTTATAATTGTCCTCAACTCACATGTGCCTTGGAGTCTGTGGCTCTGAAGGCAAAGATCAAGAGTTTATATCCGTACTTATTACAATCAGTCATAATTATCCCAAAGAAAGCAAAGTAAATCCTTTCCAACAAACACTAGAGCTGAGCTCTCACGTTATTGAATTATTATGGATCTTGTATATTATACCTGAGAGAATGCGAGTGGAACGCACTCAACTGTCTCTCCTCTCAGCGGAGGAGGCTCAATAGAGCAACAAAATATTGGAGACATTACGGAGTTACCATCCTGCCTCAGAAAGGAAACAGTATAAATGGAGCCAGTGTGGTGCCTGCGAGGCCATTTGTCATGCTCTCGTAACTGGTGTGGTATATACCCATTATATATCGCATCCTGTTGGATGTGACACTTCTTGCACTTGCAGAACTCTCAGGATTCAAGCCTCACTTTTTGATTTACACCGGCCTATCTTCATTTTCACAGATTCCTCTGCCATGGTTGAGTGACCGCTCGGGCTGCATGCTTTATAACGGGAAGAACATTTGAAATGCATTTCCTGAAGAGCTTTGAAGCCTCCTACTCTGCATGCAGATTGCAAACGAGGGACTGCAGGTAGACTGTGAGTTCAGTCAGAGGGAAATGGAGTGGCAAACTAAACGAGGTGTCAGTGTGCCCCCCACTCCTGCTGCCCCAGCATGGATACTCATCTGTGCACACATTTCATCACAGGCTTTGTTGCTGGCTTTTGGGAAGGTAACGTGCTGAAGATCAAAAAGCAAATATTAAGACCACCTATTTTAATGGCTCTAGGGAGAACATCTGGAGAGAGAAGTTTTATGAGTCTGTTGGCTCATGTCCTTTTGAAATGTTTTCAGTGCTAAATGATGTACTTCTCTCACATTTTACTTCCACTCAGACAAGCTGCTCAGTGGCATACCGGGATGCCATGCCACAAATATACTCGTTCTGCTGTCACCCAAATATCACTTCCCTAAAGTGCCTACAACTGACTTCAGAAAATTCATGGAGTTAACTTCTAAAGTGGGAAAGTTTTGCCAACGTCATCTCCTGCTGCTGCTTCTTTCTCTTGCTATTATGCCGTGCTTCCCTGTTTCCATTAATGCTTCCACGTCCTGATCAGCCTCCAGCTTGAGCAACCTCATTCTGCCCAAATCATTCACTGCCACGTAGTCTGGAGA